>OX104067.1:100569852-100587168 GCA_944474145.2 Dicrocoelium dendriticum | reverse complement strand
AGTGTGTGTCTACCGTAACCCCCTATCGTGTGCTTTCGTTCCGAGGGCACAGCGTCTACCCGAATACGTGCGGTTACGATCGTTCTCACGCTCACTCAATTTCCGTCTCACCAGCGCGTACCCCGGGCTAAGCTAACGCCATCAGGTCAGCGCAAATCCGTTCCACTGATCAGCGTTCCAGGCCGTCACCGTTGGCTTGTTCCAACCGTGCCAATTACAAACTTATCTGGCATCTACGCAATCGCAACAGATGTATAGAAGCTTAGACTGTCACGTTTATTCTGAAGTCTGAGGTGTTCTGTGGTAAACTCTTGGTAAGCGGCAGCTCAAAGAAATGTAAAGTGTATGTCTTTACCCTGAAACACGTACAGCTTCAACCTGCGTTAGTTTGACCATTGAACTTTCATCCAAATAACTACATACCTTGGCTTAGGAGGCCTAGGTTTGATGATTCACGACTGTTAATTCGTCATTTGCATACTCCAACGGAATGGATACGATAGGCACATTAGTAGGGCTAACGTAAGTAGCGAGCAATAACTTTACAAAGTAGCTCCGGGAAGGCAACCGGATGTCATGGCATGTTTAGAGGTAATTTCGCTGCCAAACCTTGTGACCTGAGTACATATGGAGAAATAATCCTTTACAGGGCTAAATGTATGGGGGTCCACTCTGCTTAAAATAAATATATAAATAAAAGTGTATATTTCGCGAGGAGCGGAATACGTACGGTTTTATAGAAAGCTCGTCTGTACAGCGGGTTTCTTTATCATTCCATGTATAAACTTCATTCAATATTTTGTTGCTTATGGAAAAGGTAAATTATTTGATACTTATTGTGGTCATGAAATGTGTTGGCCCGAATCCATAAGCGCGCTAGTGGATTGCTTAAGTATGAAAAATTTGACCAAATTAGGCATGGAAAGATAGTTTTAAATTAGTTTTAAATATGGACAGGCGCTCGCAGGTCCTTAATTGCACTGATAGTTTATTTCAAAAAAGGGCGCACTTCACCACAGAAGCCGATAAGTGCTGGAATGGCGACGTGTGCTGTTAAGTAAAGAAAAATTATCGGAAGAAATCGATGACCATGAAATAAGCATCTTTGATTAGGACTAAGAATCGATGTAAAAGATGATTCGATAATCTGTCCCACCAAAAAAGCTAGGAGATACAAAATTTGTTCTTGTGCAAGTGATGCTTCATGCCCTCCTATATAAAAAATGCTAATGGCAAGTTACACAGCAGTATGAACAACTGCTATTTTGCAGTACGCAAGCATAAACCCGTTCCACCAGTTGCTACGAAAAGATGGAAAAATAATTGTCCGCAAATAATCTGCATTTCTATGAAAGCGGTTGCAAAGCATCGTTGTTAGAGTTGACATGTAATGCATGACACGGTAAATAATTGTAAGTAAACAAGATCGGACTATAGCGAATTCAAACATTTGGATGGAGACAGGACGTTAAACGACTATGTTTAGGCAGAGAGAGCTTATGAATCATCATCATCTATTCCATTGATTGGATGTGACCTTGAGAGGACTTGCGTGCTAATCTCTCACTTGTGCAGTCATGGTTTTTTTAACTGCGGTTCAGCGACATTTTGTCGCATAACTTTGGATCCATACTTTTCCGTCCTGCTTTTGCAATCTCTAATTTGTGATATCAGTTTCCCGAGTATACTCCAGTGCATCCTACATTTACCTTGAATTCTAAATTTCGGACAGTGTTTCGGCGATATCCAAGCACTAAAATTTGACTAAGTCCAACCGTCAGAGACATTGTTTAGTCTCAGTCGACAAACCATTTCAACGGCTTTCAAACGATCTGTCACTCGTTCAACTCCAACATTGCTTCTTGCAACTACGGGTCTCAAAGCAAATTCACCCGGCGAGTTCCATAGGCTAAACCACAAAAATGCTCAATCACACCTTCGTGTATTCTGCCTCACGTTCCAGCTAACACATTCGACTGGCACTCCAGAGAGGACTGTCTGCAAGCACACAACTACAACGTTAATACTGTGACCTTATCGTCAACGTCAGTAACAGAACAACCTTTTACCATAGAGGGTGAGTCATGCAAATGGTTCGTAACATTCGCTCAACAAACGCGATGCCCAGTGTGCCACAGTCTAAAGACCTACGTGGATCAAATTCCAAACTTGTTAAGTGGGTCATTTTGTGCCGTAACTGCAGCAAGTATTTCTATGCGAAATGCCTCCGAGTTAAACCTAAGCAGGCCAAGTTATTAAACAAACCAGACTCGCTATGGTTCTGTGTGAAATGCACTCTATCCCACTGGTAAAAAGCGCGCTCCTATTATCTCAGAAGTATGACCAGTTACTAGCCAAGTTTGAGGAAATGGTGACCATCAAAATCACTACGGTTGGGGTAAACATAGCGGACTGTGCAAACAAATACTCCCCTTGGTTGCTGTTCCTATCCCGCGAAGAACAGTTAATAACGCCGTAAGCAACACGGCACCTAGAGTCTAGAACATCAACAGCTGTCCCAATAAAACACGTAGCTTACATTTGACTGAAGCGGTTCCCAGTTCAGTCGGAGTAACTACACGTAAGGCTACTTCCAAACTCCCAACGGGAAGTGCGTAGAAAAAGAGCAAGCCCGTACTAGCGAAAGTTGGGTTACGGTTGCCTCCAAGAAGAGCCGTCATCTAAAATTGATATCACTCCCAACTGGATAGGAAACTGAGGAGCGTAGCAGAGTTTTCCTATTGCAAACACCAGCGGTTTCCTGCGGTAAATCTCCGAGTACTTCAATCACTAACCGCGGCCTGTCAAAAGGTGTAAAGAAAAAACTACCTGTACCGAGGGTAATGTGCTTTAGTATCCCAGAATCAAAGTCGACATCAATAAGAGCAGGCAGCTGGATGATCTCAACTAGTTGGATATTATTAGTAACCTAATCGGAGTTGTACTGAAACCTGTACATGTAGTGCGTATTATACGACACCCTAGATCTAAGTATTTTGGAGAGCCAATACTTCTGCGCGTTGTGCTGAACTCCATCACTGAAGTAGAATTAGTACTACTGTCGACAGGTAGTCTCAGAAATGAACACAGCTCTATCCGTATCTTTCCGGCCACCCCATGGAGCGAGCGTTATCGAGTTAACCGCACCTTAGAGGTCTACAGGAAAGAAGCTTCAAACAGAACCATACTTCTTCACGGGGCTCCTAAAACTGAAGCATGTGATGAGTACGAAGTAGCAACCCATTAAAGAACAATGTTTTATATCCGTGATCACTCTGCTTGGATGATTTGTTAGCGAAATCCGTGTTACGACTGCGTACCTCACCGAACTACAAAGGAAGTGACCCGAGAGTGCTGAAGGTGGTTCTTCAGTCAAAACATTTAGTAGCACGGATGCTAAAAAGCTGGTACATGTTCCGTTGCAGGCTACCATCTGAGCTTCTGCTGAAGACAGTCAGCGATATGCATCCTAGAGATGATATGTCACTCATAGAACCAAACGCGATGGCATCTATGAAAGAACAATGCACCAGTAGTGTGTGGAATGAGCTCATACATCCGGTGGAAGATGATATTGACCAGACCCCTTACACTGTGCGTCGAAGATTAGTCACGGGACTGATTACACGGACGATGGGTGGGACGTTAAACCGTTATCCAAATACACATCGAATAAACTATCAGTCGCCGGTCACTCACTAGTCGGCGAAAATGCACGTATGAGTTGTATAACCCCCGAAACATTGCTTAAATCTGAGGAACTTTCATGTATGTACACTAACGCCCAAGGTCTCCTCAGTAAACTTACCGAACTTCGACTACGTCAGGTTGCGAACGCTTGGTACCTAATTTCTGTTACTGAAACTGGGTTACACCAGGTGGTGACTGCTGCTGAGGTTGAGATAACCGGAATGTCACTCATCCGGAACGACCGCCCCAGCAGAGTAGGTGTGGTCCTACTCTACTACCGAAAATCCGATACCCAGCTAATTCATGGTAAGATATTTCAGCGTATTTTTGTCACAGAAACGTTTATGGTCGACGCATGTCACTGGAACTCTCCATAAAGTCAGAGAACTGTCCATTTTATGCCCACAGAGTTACGGTACTTTCGGTATCTCATACCTTATTATTCTATTTTGTGATCACTTGCATTAGTTCCCAATGAATATACCGCTCTTCTGCCATATTCATTGGACATCTTTAGAAAGACTGCATCTTAAGATTTTGACCTAAGGAGCAGATTTATAACAGCGGCGGCTAGCCTAGGAGATTCTCTAGTTGGTTTGATCAGTGCTAGACATCTTTGTGCCGGCAATAAGTCTTCATTTTAACAACTAATGACCGAGTACTTACGCTTTACGCTGAGCAATGGAAACGTTCTCCTGCTGTTCTGCTTGTTCAAAATGCTAATTATGTCCTTGCGTACCTCGTCGTACCGAAATTATGCATTGCCTTGTCCATTACGTTTGCTTGTCGACAAAGTGTAAATCACTAATATACCATGCGAACGGCTGTTTATGTCAGTTTTACATCCTTTCCATTTTTCTCCCCAAGTATGTAGACCTATATTCTCATCCAGATTGACCGCATTAGTGATATAACTGCTGATAACGAACCACTCAGGATTCATAAAACGTATGTTGACTTTGATTTTTAATATACGGAACGGCTTGCTATCGCACGTAGTCAAAAAAGCTGATGTCGCAATTCAAGAACTTTCTGGACAAACAACTTGCCTGTACGAAATTTCAGAAATATTCACCATCATGAACCAGTATACCTACGGGAATTTAGACGCAGCTATAATCATACATTTTCGTTGCTTCGGTAAATAAAGTACTATTCAAGTAGGAGATACCACCCTGTATTTCTTAACAACGTTATTACCCATAGAAACAATAAACTTTGATTATTAAAGAACCTTCTTTGCTTTAGAGCAACTCAATCCAGTAAAAGTTTATGCTTCATGCATAGATGTTTACAGTTACAAGAAAAGTGTAGTCAGCTAATTAGTTAGAGTCAAAAGTAATGATGAAAATACGCTGGGAACAATTCGACTACCTTGGAATCGTCTCAACGTTCCATAATGGGCTTCATGTATATTTCATTTCAGGATCAGTATTACTGTTAAAAACCTTCATAGTAAGAATACTATCGCGTCTAGCTATGTTTTATCTTAGTCGAAAATGACAATTTTCTTTAACACTGCCTATAAATAAATGTATCTTACAATAGGTTAACATTTCATTGTCGGTTATTAATATGTGTAATATAATGCAAATCAGTGACGACTTCACACGACAGAGACGATAAGAAAATGAGGTCGTCTGCCATGAAAATGCAATTATTCACAACAAGATAACCACCATAGTTAATAACATTAACAAATTATTCACAATAAGGATTAATTATTCATGTAGCTGTAGCGTGCACGATAAAAACTACAATCTTAACTGCATTAGCCGCTTAAGTAAAGCTGCACATATCTAAGGATGGGACAGAACTTTATTCAGTCCTACTGCGCTCGTCTTCCTTTGCGACATAAGAAAATAATCGCAATGTTGCCATATTGCAACTTAGGTCACTTATCTGCTTTGACAACCTGTTTAAATGTCATTTACTGTTTTATATTAACTTAAGTTTGTTAACGTGATTATCAATTTCCCGCTAAAAATATGTCAAAATATTTGTAACCCTAAACCTTTCAAACATGGCATCAAGTGATACTCAGCGTGCACTGAGTTTTACCCCATAGTACACTAATTCTTTTTTACCGTCGCTTTTTTGAAATCGATGATAAAATTTTCTAATCTGTAAAATATGTTTCAGAGAAGCTGAGAGTTAGATCGCAATAATTCATTCAAAAGATCGCTTTGACAGTCGCTAAGCGAATTCTTGCATAGTTCATTTAACGCGGTGCAAACTGGTAAAACGAGCTACAACTAGTATGCGAAAAGCACTTACAAAAGGCGTCGTGGTTTCCAACAACCCTTGGTTGTATGTTTTTGTGATCCAAGTACTGAAGAAGAGGGGAACGCGTAGTTCCAGTTGCACACTGATTAGCACGTTGTCTGAAAAGGGAAAATTATTCTGATGGTTAAACACAGAGTTTACAATTGCATTGGTAAGCTGTAGCATTTTCTTTATACGACTTACGGTACACGGGTACTGAACTATACACCGTGAACAATAGTGCATAGTGCAGCTAATGTATTATTTCGCGAGCTACTATTCTGAACAAAATTGCTCTGTACAAGGTTCAGGAAATTTGCTGAAATTTCCAATCCTTCACTTCTGACAGGAAAATATCCGGCACGTAAAATGACACTTGATGTTTATGTAGTCGTTTTGATCAATGCAGCGATTTGCTCGCAAACTAGGTCACCGAAAAATTGAAAAACCGTTCAGTAGCAACTAAATGCTACCAAACCCGTCACGCTTGGCAGCATTCGGTCCGGATTGGACCGTCAATGTTTCCTACATTAAAAGTTAAAGTACGCCTAGTAAAATAGCCAGTGAATATTGTTAATTCCACTACAAACTACCGAGCTTAATAGTAGGTTATGAAAGAATCATAATTTCTCAAATTACAGAGGCGTAGGTCAAAATAGTCGCTGAACACTGAACCGGAACCCAACTACTGGTAAAGCTGGAGGTTACACAATTTACACGCAAATGCTCATTGCTGAAGGCTATACTCTAATTTAACTAATTTACTTCCAACTTAACTTAACTAATTTAGCTAAATTAACTACAATTTTTGTTTTACCTAAAGGACGTTATACACGTTGATTTAAAGATCAACAGTTTGCGTTTGGAGTACCGATAAATCGTCAGGCGCTGGAACAAATTTCAAAATGAAATTGTTAGTTGCATTCATCAGCACAAAGTTGTAGGTAATCTATTTCGGTTACAAACCCGATATATATGGTTGTTTTAGATTATTGAGGAGACTGTAAGCACAATCGCCGGATAATTTCACCGAGTAAGAAACATTATTCCACAAACTTAAGCACTCAGCAAAATATGTGAACACTAGTACACGGATTACAACCCTTCCGTAGTGTAAAATTACAATTATAAATTTTTACACAATTGCATGATAGAAAGTTTTGCACTTGCCTGTTAAAAAGTAATTAGAAAACCATACCAATTCGGATATTAGGCTGTTATGCTAGCCAGTTTCTATTATTAAAATATAAGGTGTAGGAATATCAGTCAAATATGATCATGGTTTACACCAATTAATACCGAATTATGTAGCTGTTTTTGCAGTCAAACGTGTTTTGGAAACGTCGATCACACAAGATTGGTAAATGCAGAAGCTTTTCAAAACAACGACCGGGGCTTATTTTAAAAATACTTATATATCATAAAATAAGTCACATTTTCCGTTAGTTGTAACACAATAGAAAATCCAGCATATACGTACATGACACAGTGTTAAGCTAACCGTAAGCTAAAACGCATTTTACGCGCCTATTTTCCCTCCTCTCTATTTACTGTGAAACTTTTAGGTTAAAATCAACGTAGCAAGAAATAATTGGTCTGATCATTGGGTTGTTCTGTATGGTCCACCTCAGTATACCAGAGGCAGTCAACAATGGACAATAATTTTTTACGGGTAGAATAGCATGTGCTTGACAAGACCCTAGGACGGTTGGAGTAAAAATTAAATTTGTAGGATCATCGTATAAGTAAATCGTTATTTCAAGCGTCGACCGAGTTAAAAGTACTACCGCGTAACCATAGTTGTAAATGGGAATGGGATGCGCACAAAGAACATAAGATAGTAGCTGTTATAGTTCAGTAAATGCGTGAAAAATAAAAGAAGGAAACGACAATGCTCACTCATTTATTTATTCATTTGACAGATGTGATAGTTTAATCCTGTTTAGCTACTTTCCGGCTAATCATAAGCATTTTTCTGCATGTATCCTCACCGCCACGTTGCGGAGAGGGCCGTAAAGCAACGGTTATGTTTGCGTTGTTTCGTTCTCCAAGTGGAACGGACTATATCAATGCAAGCTTGAAAGCTTTTCATCATGACGTTTTTTGAATAGCGTTAATATAGGGGCAAGGATAACGTGAGTCGCAAGCGCATTCCAGGCGCGGGACACACGGAGGAAGAAAAGGTTTCGTCGATAATCAAGTCGATTGCAGTGCCTAGGCAGTTTGAGCTGATGAACTCTCAGGTTGGTATTTCGGCTCAGCTACAACAGTGCGACATGGGTGAGTTGGGTTCGTCAATATTAAGTAAACCAGGATTAGGTCTCCTCGCTGACATCAATATTCAACACTGTACAATCTCAGGGATTGCAGTCTGTGTTGGTAGGAGAGATGAAACAATCATCTAACGAATTTGGTCTCTCTACTTTGCTGACCTTCAAGTGCGTCGACTTCGCGCCTGCGTCAGGGACGCCAGGCCTGGATCGCATATTCCACGTGAGGCGTCTCGTTGGCTTTCAGCATTTGCGCAAAGATTGATGGCTCAAATTTCCCGAATACCCTCCGTAAGCGTCCAAGATTTTGACTGGCTCTCTTTGGTGTCATGTCAGCCTGTCTCAAGCAATCAAGATAGTCCTGCACGGTTTCTCCGAGGTCGTTTTCTTGGGAAGCACATGGTAACTGCTGGTCCCCAAGTCGATATTCATGGAGATGCTGATGGCGTATGATTACGACTTTACACTTGTTCACGTTGAACCGGAGCCTGTTGTCGGATGAGCACGGATAAGCCTTGTCGAGATCGCTTTGCAATGCCATGTGATCATCCGATATTCTGATATCATGCCAAATTTTGATATCATCTACAAATAATAAGAAATCCGACTGCAGTACACTGGCAAGATCTTTAATGAATGTCAAGAGTAAACGTGGCCCCGGTACCTATCTTTGGGTCACGCCACACTGGACGTTAATTGGGTCGGGATTGGAGCTGTGGACGCTCACATTCATCTGGGGTTGTGCGAGGAGGTTGCTGATCCAACTGAGTATAAGGTCACCGATTTCATATCTTCGAAGCTTGTGCAGGAGAATGTAATGGTCCAAACGATGGAACGCTTTCGAGAAGTCCAGGTAGGTAACGTTTACTCCCACTCTGGCACCGACTGACTCTACCTAGCTTGCTCAGGCTAGCAGCAAGTTTGTAGTGCAGGATCGGTTTCGGCGGAATCCATGTTGCCGTGACACTAGGACACTGTTTTTCTCAAGATATCCCATGAGCGCCTAGGCAATTTTACTTTCCATTACTTTGGATAAAGCTGGGAAGAGAGTGACTGGACCGTAGTTCGAGGGCTTCGAATGATTGCCACTTTTGTAAAAAGGATTGATTATCAATGTTTCCACATCGCACGAACCTATGTTTGGTAAAGATGTTGGAAGAACCGAGGTAATGGTTCTGCAAGGTTCATGGCCGCTGCATTCAAGGAATTCGGTTTGATGTCGTCCACGACAGGTGAGGTGTGCACGCGCAATGACATTAGTGTTTTGCATCACATTGGCTACCGTGAACGATACGTGGTTCAATCCTATTGTCAGTGGAAGCTGTGTAAAAAGCGAATGAAAAGATGGTTCACTCCGGAAAGTATGGATGAAGTGTTGGCGAAGCATGATGGCTGCTTCTTGTGCGGTTTGCGCAAGATCATCTGTAGCACGTAAAGCTGGTATCAAGTGCCGCACACTGCGGAGATTTTTAACCTGTCTATACAGTAACTTTGGATTTGTACTGAATTTCGACGTTAAGTTATCATGGTGCTGGAGTTTGTCTTCGCGGATCAACTTGATTCAGTGGTTTCATTGAGTTGTGTAAGCACTCCTGGTCAGCTTACTTGGACAGGCTTTGTAAGCGCGTCAGACTGAATCTCTTAAGACCATGCATTTTCTGATCCCTTAAGGCTATCACCAGTGAGTTCTGAAAACATTTCAGTGGAAAGGTTGAGCACATTAACATGTGTATCCTCATGTTAAACATATTTATGAAGTATTATCCTATGTTACTCGAATACCATCCAGGTTAGGCACAACTTGTATATGTGTGGTGCACATGACCTAAATTTTATATCCTGTATATACATGAAAATTCTTGATTTAAATACGCTCTAAGCCGCGGAACAGTTTGTCTAGATCTAATATAAACTGCCCGATGGAACGCGCACTGCTGACGATTCCCGAAACGATGAAACGCGAGTACTGTGCTTTCCTGGGCGTGTGACGGCTGTCTGAGTGAGTCTAGATGTGACGAATGTCTACCTATATAGTAATTTGTTAACTGGAAAACCTTTCTCCATATGACAGTAATATTAGCTAATGTTATTAAAGGGGCAAAATGTTAACTATTTACTTGCAAATTGTCAGTTTTATTCAAAGGATCTTGTCACTTATTGATCCTTTTCTTTTGAGCGACATGGATACGGCTGTTCCATGGTTTAAATAAGTTCATGCAGCTAATGGAGATGACAACAATGGTTTCCGCATTTGTGCATTAATATGATCTCATGAATGCACATAGAAGGCACACCATTAACACAGTGTTTTTTGTAGTTTGGTTTATCTACAAGCTTGTTCGAGATTATATATTGCGGGTGTCGTTTTGAAAGTGGCTAAGACCAACCTTATGCTTTAACAAACGTTGATTTGCATATCGTGAAATCAGGTGCCTAGCGAGCAAGAAAAATTATGTTGGTATGCCAAAGTGGGTGATTGAGCGAAACAAGTCAGTAGGTTCTTGTGACTATAAAGCACAAAACGCACAGTGGTTAATTACTATTATTTGACCATTCAGTCCAGAATGGTTATCTATCTTGTTTTTTCGATCATGTACTCTTCGTTCCTGAACACTAAATCAAAAACGTACGCAATGCTTCTAACTTTAAATCGATTCGGCTGATTTTCAAGACTGAAAAGCGGAATTCTTGTAAAACAGATTTTAGGGTCTGCCTTCAGTTATTGTTGGGCATGCTCGAGCTTCTAACTAATAAGTTAATCCGTCTGAAACGAGAAAATGGCTGTATCGTCGTCGTAGGACCCTTCTGTGGGCTAATGTTAGATAGGAGTCCATCTCTGTAGTGGACAAAACTGTTGTTGCGTTTCAGTCACAAAGTGCAGCAGAGTGAGTCTATGACCAACGTTTCCGGATCGCCTACCGCCACGCACTGAAACTCACAGACGACATGAAATAGTAATTGTTCATTCGATGGAGATGGTTTCGATGAAGTATCATACCAGGTCTCTAAACTTCAGCGTTGATAACTTCGGAGCGCAAACATTTTTTACTTGATTATGAGGTCTTAACCAAATGACGCTATACATAGCCATAGTTCGGCAAGCTTGCTTAGGAAAGCAGTTACATAGGTGTATCTGTAGGAAAGTTACGCTGATCTCAATAGTGAGGTTGGTGACGTGTTTTTTTAAGTAATGTATGGACCGGTAAAAGATTGTTATTTACCCGTCTTTTGGGCGTGGCAGTAATGGATCCTTTTTGTAAGATCCAGCGATCCGGCTGTTACCTCCCTACTCATCTATTTGCATGTAACTTGCTGGGACTATCCACCAGCTTCGTCGGCTACCTGTGTGATGTTAAGCGGATCGTATTCGGGAAGTGGACTGATGCACTTGATTCGCTTCTATTGTTGTATAGATGACACTGCTTAGATCCCTATTAGGGAGGGTAGTGTGCTGCGACCCACAAACCAGCACTGCAATGTACTTGCTGATATCTGTTTCATCTGAAGTAGCACTTACAGAAATCTAAGTTATATCCATTGGAGCTTAACGATCAGCGCAATCTCAAGATCGATTACTCTTTGACGTTTTACAAGGCCTGGGGATTTTAAATGTAGTTTAACTGTTTTGCAGCGTGAAGGTCGTCTGGCACTCATCATTTTCCCCAGCCTCGGGAACAATATTTACAAGGATGTTTCTGGCAAGGGATTCTTTTCGGCGTTTTTGCAAGCCGCGCTTTCCCTGTGCTAGCTCCACGGAATATCCGGGAAATTGTAAATGGGACATTTCCCATTCCAGAGACAAGGTGTTAATTGCAGAACTGCAATTGCCTCGTAGGCAAAAATCAATAATACTCGGAGTATCATCGGTTAGCCTTATTGCAGTAAAGTGGGGCGACGTGTGACCTTTGTCAAGTAGCCTGGAATGACTACAACGTCTAGAAGTTCAAATAAGTAGGTTTACTGGTTTACAGCGTGGTTGCTTTATATTACATATAGTTGATGTCATAACTGGAACTTCGATGGGGATTGTTGATAGCACAATACGTGGTCTGTCATTGACCATATAACAGGCCAGATTTGAACTGTACAGTCAAGCTTGGCTTCATAGAACCGGTGGAAGCTGCTTAAGTAAATCTTTTCCTTCTTCCGGTAGGTTAGTTCCATTTGGTGCATATAAAAGCCTAAGTTTCTTGACGCCTTTGGCAGCAACCACCTTATAACCGCAATTAATCCGATGCCTTTATAAAATGTTGGCACAGCTTGGAGGGAGAATGATGCATGAACGCGCAGCATGGTTCAGACCGATTTGGACCACTGGTGTTATGAAAGTCTAAAGCCCAAAGTGGAGCAGATTTAACGCGCTACCAATGCTTCTGCCCTAGTTTTGTAGCGTAGCCTATGGGGGAGGACTGGGGTTTATTCGCTTTTACGTTTTCTTCTAAGAAAGCATTTTCTTGTTTCTCATATCTGAGACTGAGACTGTATTTAAGAGCAAGTAGAAAGGTTTCTGTACAACTCTATCGAAGTACGAAAAATCAAAATTTACTTGTGAATTATCAGAAGTTGTGTCTGATCCGTTAATCGTTTATCCGTGTTCGGTTAGAAACTTTGTACTAGCGTTATTATTTCCGGACATACAATGTCTTCTTTTGGCACTGTATGTGCATCGTTTCACAAAAGCACAGGTTTCCAAAATAATCGTCGATACGGGTTTTAAAACACTTCACAGAATCGGCCTCTATTAATCTTTCTGGTAGTGTATTCCATAAGTTTACGATTCTTCGTTCGATACAAAGCTGATGTGATACTTTGTTCATGCTGGGGACCCTGAGTTTGTAACGATATCCTCGGGTGTTACAGGGTTCTCGCAGGTGAAATATTGGCCGGAGTATGGGGAAGGGATTCAAGTGTAGTACTCGATGGGTCATAATAAGATCAATTATTACTCGGCGATACGATGGTGTGTAGAGTCCGAGCTTTTCACAACCTTTTTCATATGGAAGCCTTCGTAGACTTGGTATCATTCTAGTTGCGATATGCTGTATTTTCTCCAGTTTTTCAGTTTCCCATTGGGTTATCGGATGATAAGCTGGGGCACCGTATTCAAGGATTGGTCTAATGAGCGAGGTGAATAGACGAGGGACGGTTTCTTCGGACCATGTGGAGAAACTGCGTCGTAATGCCCAGAGCATACGAAGTCCAGCACGGTACAATTTCTCTGTACTTGCTAGTGATCTTAAATCATGTCGTGAGAGAAATCCTAAGTCTCTGACAGGTGTGTTGGGATGGAGCAACTGGCCGTCCAAGGTGTATGATCGAGTGGCTGGACGTCTGGTGATACTGATGAACTCCGACTTGCTTGCGTTAAGAGGGAGTTGCATTTCAGCGGACCACGTTGACAGTCGCTCTAAGTCATGCTGAAGGCGAGCGCAGTCGTCCTGGTTTTCAGTGATCCTCCAGATTTTTAAGTCATTTGCAAACTGGGCACATGGTGACTGGAGCTGCTGCGGAAGATCGTTGATATGAATAAGAAATAATGCTGGCCCAAGTACAGTTCCTTGAGGCACCCCACTGGTCGATGGGAACCATTCTGTCAGATAGTCATTGACCTGTACTCTAAACTTTCGTCCCACAATAAACTCTTGTATCCACAGAAGTAACGTGCCACCGATTCCGTATGTCCTCAGTTTACGAAGGAGTACCTCGTGGTTCACTCTGTCAAACGCCTTACTAAAGTCGATGTACACCACGTCAACATCCTTCTGTTCATTGAGAGCTCGAACCCACTGGTGGTTTGCGTACATCAAGTTGGTGATGCAGGATCGCCCTTTCGTAAAGCCGTGTTGCACTGCGTCAATACGTCCATCGATTCGAAGAACGACAGCAGAAACTTTTTCACAACCTTCTCGAGAACTTTGGATAATACCGAAGTCAAACAGATCGGTCCATAGTTCTCTATTTTACTCGGATCACCACCCTTGGGAAGCGGTTTAACTATCGAGCATTTCCAGTCGTTCGGGACGGATCCTTCAGAGAGCGATTTATTGAAAAGGTTTGTCACAGCTGGTGAGATGATAATCGATAGGGACTTGAGTATTAGTGGGTGAAGTCCGTCTGGTCCGGGGGGCTTTGCACCATCGAGGTTGACGAGTAGAAGGTACACTTCGACTGCATCACATTGTAGGCTGTCGAGCAAGACTTGCGCAACCTGTGCCGGTACTGAAACCGCCGCCGGTTTACTGGAAAATACAGTAAGGATGGGCGTAGCCAGGGCGTCCGCGCGCGCGCTCCGCGCTTGAAATGAGTGTCTTCCTGTCTAAGCTCTCTAAGACCGGTAGGTCGTCCCCAGGTTTCAGTTGACGTTTCAAGTAGGCAAATATACTTTTGGGTGCAGTTGTGGCCGAGGATGCTAGCTCGTCTTCGAACTTCCGGCGTTTCTTGATCTTTGCGGCGTTACATAAGTCACGCTGTTTCTTGTACACCGTGTAATCTTCATCACAACCCGAGCTGATGTATCTATCCCAAAGTTTACGACGTCGTCGCGCTAACTATCTGTATTCCCTAACAAACCAATGCGGTTTGACAGGTCCGATTTTTGGATGCTTAAGGGGAACGAACCGAGTACAGAGCGAGTTAAGCTTCCCCTTTATTACTGACCACCAGGCCTCAAGTGACGCATCATGTGGTAGTGTCCAATCAGTCTGACTTGCGGCTTGGACGGGTCCGTTGAAGTCCGTCTTCCAATAGTTGAATGTCGGCTTCTGTTGATTGTAATATGGTAACGACAGTTCTAAGCTTGCTACAATAGAGCAGTGGTCACTGTTCGCCAGAGGTTCGATGACTCTGATCTCTTTTAGCTTCTGCTCGCAGCTCGTAAACATTAGGTCCAGACAAGAGGCCGTGTACGGATTTACGCGTGTCGGTTGGATGACATGTTGCGTTGCCCCGATTTCAATAGTCATTTTAGCGAATTGAGCCTCAACATTGCCATGACCGGGAAGAAGTCGAACATCTGGCCAAATTATCTTAGGTAAATTTAGATCCCCCATCAGTAAGAACTGAGGGCGGCTCATGTGCTTCTGTACATGTGGTGTCCAATCGCAGCAACAGTTTAATGGGCTCCGGTAAATAACACCCACAATTAGTTCTGCGCGGCTGAGACGGATTGTGCACCACAATTGCTCGCATAAACTATCCTCGCTCCGATAGGTACTGATACGTTTGACAGATAGTGACGATTTTATGTACAACAGCACACCACCGTGAGCCTTTGATTTTCGGTCACATCGGAAACAAGAGTATCCTGACAACACGACTTCTTGGGGTATGACGTCGGAGTTCAGCCACGTCTCTGCAAGTCCTAAAATGTCCGGCCGCTCCGAGACAGCGAAGCGGCACAGTTCGTCACGTTTGTTCATTAGGCTGCACACGTTGGCGAATGCAACATGGAGGTTCTGGGAGGTACTGCGGGACGTGCCTGGAGGTTGAGCAACCGGTTCTTACGGGTTCGTACACCCTTCTTGATCACCCGAAAATTTAAAACTTGTAAGTCAGCCTCACCTTCTTCTGTAAGGCGTTTGAGCTCAATGACCGCAGTCTTCAAACGATCCCTGTCCTCGGGTTCCAAATCTCGACGGATGTGAACTTTTATGCCTTTCAGCCTTGACAGACGAGACAGTATGAGCTGCGGCATATTAGGATTTGCAAAGGTGATCCTCAGAGGTCGACATGACTGGTTAGTTTTCTGGCCAAGTCGGATTACTTGTTTAATCGTCACACTGTCCTCGCCCACATCCAAGAGTCTATCGATGAGCCCCTGGAGGAACTCAACATCGTGCTCATAACGTATCTGAGGGTTTTCATCTTTTGACTCCGGTACGTGGAACACCATGATATTATGACGCCTCAGCGAAATCAGTGATGAACCTATGTTAGCAGAACTAGAGGCGCTTAACTGATTGGGTTGTTGTTTATCAGCAGGTGACGTCTGAACTCGATTACGTGGGCCCTTGCGCTTTTGAGTGGTCCATGGATCCTCGGTGTTCAGAAGTTCACAGACAGGCTCTGAGAAATTCACGGACCGATCAGTGAAGCGGTATTTCGTAGCTTCTGAGCCTGAGTCTTCCATCGGTGGGAAACATTGAACCTGGGGTTTGGCCGGGGTCGAAGACGCTGGTGGTGGTGCAGATAGCGGAGCGACAATAGAAGGCGAGGTGACAGAGGTACTTTCACGAGGGCGTTTGATCCCACGTGGTGAACGGTTTGTTTCTATCTGAAAGAGAGATTTTTCCGTAGTTGTTTGCGGTCGCTGCGTATTCTGATGTCTTGTACCGCGACATTTACCACATATAACTTGAAAAAAGCGATGTCGGATATCGAGCGATTTTCGAAACACGTCAACGGATAAGCCAATGCACGAAATATGGAACAAAACATCACATCTGAAGCATCGAAGTGCATGAGTCTTATTTCCCACAACTTTCGAACACGAACCACAAGTAGCTTGAGACGGCATCACATGCTAGAGTAAATCCAACATGGCGGACAGAGATGGCAGGATGGCAAATCAGGGAGATCTCCGGAATTAGCCAATGAATAACTCCCAAATTTGCACCGCTTGGAAAATACGTCTGAAGAAGAATAATGGTGTACAATTCACACAGATAAAACGCTGATAACACATCACCTATCTTTCAAGTTATAGCAATAGTTTAGGTCTAATGTTTACCCGTCAGATTACTATGAAGAAGGGACAAAACCACGGAGCCTATGGTGTACTAGTGTATTATTTTAGCTGATTTACTGCGAGTCTAGAACAAGGGCTATTGGTACACTGGCTCTTTAGTTGTCCATTTTTCTAGTCGCCAAAACATTGGTATTTTATAGTTATTACGAAATTCTGGGTCAATCGAAAACATTCAGCATTACAGCTGAGTGCTTTTGATTACATGGCTGTCCACTGCTTGCCGAATTGTATTTCCAATCTTGGAACGTCTGTTGCATGTTCTGTTCCTTACAGGGATGTCGGTGGAAGTTGAAGCAGCTGCGCACACGAATATCTTGCAAGTGCCTCGAAATTCGATAATAAATG
>OX104067.1:100539170-100569352 GCA_944474145.2 Dicrocoelium dendriticum | reverse complement strand
ACTGTGAGTATGTAATTTGGTTGCTAATTAGAAGTTTTGTTGCATCTCTATACTTTAGGTAATTGGTTTATCATCATTCCGCGAAAATGACAACTTATGCTCTATTGGTGAAGAGCCTAACATTCCTAGCTGCAGCTTACCTACCAACAAAACGTCGCATAAGGGGGTTTAAAAATGTAGAAGAGATATCCAGTGGAAGATGGGCCGGGCTATATCATAGGCAGCTGTCAAGCATACGGGTCCGCGGCCGTCACACATACCAAAGTGGCATTAGCTCCTGGCATCCGGAAATCATTAGGTCGGAACCCAACAGGGGTCCGATGGAAGCCACACCACTGATGAGACCTAGAAGTTCGAAACGGCGCTGTCTGGTGCATTCCCAGACTTGCCAAAGCCTGCTGACTAAGAGTGGGCCGTGATGAATGAATGGGCAACACTATCTCATCCAAACAATCATGGGATGAATTCCCGATCATTTTATTCCCCTTTAACGACCTCTTCAAGCTCCCACTATCACAATTGCGTTAAATGTGCGCAGTATGGATAATTTCCGATTAGTTTGTGTTTAATGTGGTGGGAGGGAAAGTATATATCAAGTGAAAGAGTTTAAAGGCACTAGAACAAGCTTTGCGCGAAACGGGCACAAGAATCATGCACGAGATCAGACGGCGCAAGGCAAGCTCCACAGAAAGGGCGGAGAGGAGTTAAAAATCGATGAAAGATAACGGGCCTCGGGAAAGCAAAATAGAGAAGGCATTCGTCGAAAAGCAAACAAGTCAAACAGAAACGCCTTTGTTGGTGCATCCAGGTGTAAACACTAGCCGAACAACGTAACAGCGATCAAGCAAATCAACGGCTTTAGAACAACTCCAGCCTGGTCAGCATATGTTTTATGGAAGCCAAGCCACGAGGTCAGATAGGCAACCAAGCCCCCAACCGAGTTTGGGCGAAGCGACCAACTCATGTGACATGTAGTAATTCCCCAGGTATGTTACGTTTTAGAATGAAAACATAACAGGTATATTCGTGCGTGCGTCTCAGCATGGTTAAGCTTTGACGCGTGCAATAAGAATTACGCTTTCTAACTGCTTAGTTATTGCCTAATTGTTACTAAGGGCGAAACAGACAGGAAAACTAATGTACGTTAGTCGAGTTTCTAAATTGTGGGTGTTATCAACATAATTTGCCAAGCGATAACAACAAACAGAAGCGGAGATTAAAAGGACTTGTTGTAATTGTACCTTAGGTAAAGGTGATAAGAGCATCTTGTATTTATTTACCCGGAGTTAATTTTGGTCTTGTGCCATTATATGTTGTTATGCAAATCACTAGCTTGGCAATGATATAATCCAGAGAATATTAGATTGATTTGCCATAACTGATAAATGTGGCCTGACATTCACGGGAAGTTTGAAATACCAGACTTACATGCAGTTACTAGGCCAGCTAAGTTTGAACGGCGACAATATAAATTGTGCCTTAACAAGGACTTAAATTATTGGTCAGTAATAACTAATAGAAGATCTAAGAAATAACTAGTTCCACAACTTGAACTAGATTATCTCTTAAGTAGTGTTGCCTCAATATATATAGAAACGGAAAATGAACCGTGAACAATGCTTTATAGCGGGGAAAGCGAGAGCTTGACAAGTCCGGTAGGATGATCTGAGCAATAAATGCGAATGAAAATACAAAAGTAGTGGAAAATTAGGGCTAATTAAGGTTTTAATTGACGCACCAATCTATTCACATGAACCAATATGTCGGTTTCCCTAACGCTGGCGAGAACATCGTTCGCTTTGCGTTATTTCGTCTTCCGACTAAAACAAACTATAGCACTAATTCCAATTACAGAGCGCGTCGTCAAACGTTTTACAAACATTTGTTAATCTTTGTATTCTAGCTTTTATTTAGTTCAAATTGCTTCCAATATCCCAATCAGCAGTAAAAATCTCAATTTTGATGTGCATTTATTTAAGTTACATGAAGTGATTGGTTCGCTGAATTCCAATGCAGCAAACTTTCTGTTGTGTCTATGTAGTGGCCTGGGGAATAAGGTATCATGCAAGAACCTGGCTAAGTGTAAGGTAACAGGTAGTTGCACGTCACTTAAAAACGTGGTAAACTTGTTCTATGGTGATTGACGAATCCATAATCTTTCACGCAGTGGCAATATTCAAACCAGAGCATTATTTTCTCACTGTAAATAATTTTTACAAATTCTATCTTATTCCTGGTTAGTGCAAATTAGGTCAGAAATGTATCGTGACATTTACAGTTTTAACGCCAAAAACCTTTCAGTAGAAGTGGTCACCGATCCGCTCTTATAGAGCTCCGGCTAAATATATAATATACACCGTTCCAACGCGTTTGTGTTCTCAGTTTTCATGAAATGAAACGATCTAAAAATGGTCCTTTAAGCGCTGTGTTGCGAAGTGTTCGTGTGCCGTACTTCGAGTTTTCTTCATGGAGTTGTATATGCACCTTACGTGGATGCATAAAGTACATTTTTCTTGCATTTTGAGGGTCATTTTTGCTATAAACGTTGTGTTGTTAGGTTTCAACATACCATCTCAATGTTGACCGCGATTTCCATTGAAGTGAACATTGGTATTTCGATTACGAGGACCGTAACTGAATCAGAGGGAAATTGGGTGTTGCCCGTCCGAAAATACTGCTCACCCGGTAGCTTAGGGTTTGCTGTTACAACTAACATCCCAGTGATCCCAGGTTCGCTGCCTGTTATCTCTATCTGCGTTATATTAGTGCGGTGTTTTCGGGCGGGTAGCAGACAACTTATATTTACATTTTGCTTGACATTTAGACTTCTTGACTGTATTTTGCTTTACACAACAGATGAAGGGAAAATCGTTTGCTGTTCGTAGTAAATGATATATGCACGTGTTATACTTTGAAAATGAATAACTAGTGTGTTATGCTAACTTCGAGTAAAAATTTAGCATAACTATGACATACGGACGACGTATAAACTGACATTACGAAACCAACTGTTCTGCTCACCAAAGATGCAACACCCAGCGTCGATGCCGTACAAAGATTGCCGAAATAATATTGGACAACAGTATGGAGCAGTTATGAAGTGATTTCATTAACCGAGAGTTAGGTCGCATGAGAGGTAGCAAAAAAGGAGGGAAAGAAAGTGATCCAAACGGAAACAGTTGATTTAAACTGACTGGATGAAAACACATATTAAACTAGTGCACATGCACCCGGCGGAGTAGATTGCCAGTAAAAATGCATGGCACGCTTTGCGCGCAAATCAAGCAGCCTGTTGGTACCACAACGCAAAACATTCAACAAATAGCCCGCCAATTTCTACCAATCAAGATTTAATGCACTTCTATTGACACCGCCGAAAATTATGTCTAACATCAAAATGAGCCGCTCCGTATTTCAGGTACTTTAGTTGCAAGGTTAACTGTCGTTTCCAGCTGGCAATAAATCTGAGCCCCAATTTTATAACTATTCTTTCGATCATTCTGAAGAAAGATGTAACCGTGTCACGTAACAGAGTCCTTTAGCGACATTCAAGTGACCGTTGGCTACTTGTTAGTTATTATTAGTCATAGTTATGCAATTATTTGTGTGTATGTTGAATGTTACCGCTTGGTCTAAACCCTTAACAAACAGCACTTTGCTTTTAGGCCTATCCAAATCATGTAATTGGGTTTCACCTGTGTTTCACATTGATAAAAAATGCAAAACCAATGCAAAACCAAATGCAAACCAAATGCAAAACCAAGGCAAAACCAAAATGCAAAACCAAGGCGAAACCAAAATGCAAAACCAATTAAATGGTTTATAGTCCAACCCAAGTTGTCACTCAACCATTGACCATCGAGCCAGGCCTCGTGAGAATTGTCCTCAGTTTAATTGCACAGCTGTCATCTCCGCGTCCACAGCTTTCATTTAGATTAGAGGTGCAATGCAGCTTGCGTTCGTTTCACTAGCGTTATATTCTTCCAAGCGTGTGTTGATCAAGTTGATCTCAGATAATTGTATTTAGGAGAGCAATCAGCACCAACCATTTTAAAAACTTTCGATGAGAAACCAACTAAGTTTTCTCAAACAAATAAATTATCGCTTAATCGAATTCTATAAAATAGCACAGACTACTTCTTTTTAGAACAAGTTGAGTTACCTTCAAGAGGTGACAGCATTTGCACAGCTGTTTTTAGGGTGCATGTGACGCAAATTTGGACTGGAGCCAGATAAACTGAGTTAATGACACACGATTTCCCCGTGAACACTAGTGAAACTGTCCCTGAATTGCTTTAATGCCATCTGGATTATTCCTACGCTTATTCCATTGGTTAGACTTGGATTACTCGCTCCGTACTAGCCGCTGCATGAATAATTGATGAACCACTTCTTAACTTCATCGCCGGAACTTTATTTGACCAACAAAATTACATCATGAGTTTGCATTCCTTGACACTAAACCCTTTTGGTTTGAATAGCATAAGGTACGAACATGAAACATTGAACCGGGTCACCTATTGGTGATGCGGTTGATTTGCGAATCTCGTGTCGATAATGTGTCAAACCTCTTCCGTAGTGTACTGAACCTTACCCGCAAACTATCCATCATTACTCCGTAGCTGATCGACCAAAACGGCGTTTACACGCTACATCATTATCATTATCGGAAGTGACGTCCAAATTTGTACGGTCACCAAACAAAAAGAACCTGTCTTAGCCAATCGATAAATTAAAGTATTTACTTGGAAAATGCCGCTGAAATCAAAGCTCTTTGTAATGGAAAACATTTTACACAGTAAAACAGAAATGTCCTATTTTGAACAACCAAACTGAGCAAACAGCCTCTTTCACTGTCTTTTCTATTTTATGGGAACGCTGATCAGCCACTTGAACAATATCAGCTTTAACCTGATACCCAATAACTGACATAGTGTGACAGAACTATCCTGTACTTAAACTGAGTGTCTGTAGAAAGTATTCAAAGTGATGCGAAATTTGGTAAGGTTGCGCATATGAAACGGACAAGGGTAACCCTATAGAACCATGGAGGTTGGAATTTATTTAACTAGAAAAGCTGAAAATATATTCTTTTGTAAATAATCAAACAGTGCAAGCTCTCAAGGTAGATGTTATGGGGACCCAACGTCCCTACAATTATTACAGGCTTAAATTACGGAAGGCTGAAAACCCGATTCACACAAGTGCACATGTACTCGGATCAGACAAGACTCACACGTTCAACCAGCCTTCCAACATGTGAAACATTCACATTCGTTTAGCCTTTGCACCCAGAAACAGTCTCGTTTCCAACCAAACACTCATTGTTGTATCCAAGCAACATTTACTTTCCGGATAACTCTCGCTCAGTTTACGGACTTTGCATATTTACATAAAACCATGTTTCGTGCTTCCAGGGTTTGCTTACGCAAACCTTTCCAAGGGAAAACCCCCCTTCATCACCGTTTCGTGATATAAAAATGAGGGTGTACAACGCTAGAATCGCCTTAGCTTTGGCCAGTAAAAGCGACTGTGGCGAAAAGGCCTGTCTTGTTCTTGCTTCAGTCTTGGGTTGCAAAATCGTGCTTAGAAACTTTGCGTTCGGTCTTGGCACCCGTTTGACTCGCGTGAATTTAATCTTTCATGGCTAGGTTCCGAGAACCCACAGACTTCGAGATTTGTCGGTTACCGTGCTATGAGAGAAATAATTCTGATTCACTTTCGTTCATCCGACTAGGAGAGTTGGTATCACATTGTTAGAACCTGCCGTATTCAAAAGGCAGTATTCAACAGTAGACATAAAGGAATATGATCAAACAAGCTACGTTCATGTTGGAAGTAGATCGTCTCACTGCACTATCAGCGAGTTTAGCCCTTAGTCACAACACAAACGTCAGTCATATTGGTGGTGTGCACAACATCCCATGCGAGTACTACTATACTGGAAAGGCACGCTATTATGTATTGGTTAAACAACGATTTCGCCTCAGAACGAGCAAGCAGAATATTTGAATGCTTTAATTATCAGAAATTTAAACATGTCACTACGATTACCGTACGGCATGCTAAAATTACACCTCAGTTATTTTATCTTCCGGTTGAGATTTTACCAAACATTTTCCTGTACCGGCAGTGCAGTTTTCACTGCTAATTATTATGCCATCCGCATAGCTGACCCCAATGCATGCTGGATAGCACAAGCACTGTTAGATGTCATTTTCATAGATATTTTTTGCACGCTTTACAATAATCACTGAAACGTTAACGAATTTTCTTGCAAGCTGTAATGAGAAACCAAGAGTGAGGTAGAAAAAGAAGCTTCAAAGACATATACAGTTACTTTTGTACTGTACCTATATACTGTCACTTCAGTTGACATTACCAATGATTTCTGTTAAGCTGTGCTTATTTTGCCACGGATTTTTCTATGGATTCTTAAACATTCTTGGGTCTTGTGCCCTTGCACAAATGGTTGAACAGTTTGGAGAAATAGTTATGGACCGAATTTACCATTATCATTACCTGTTTTAACATTATTACCGCGTAATGTCAGGATTAGTAAAGAAGATTATTATCAGTTTATTAACTATTCAACTCCGAAGCTTCTGATAAACCGAATGACTGGTAGAAAAACCGGTGCTCCAGTTTGGAAGGTCATTTGTAACCAATGGTACACCTATTCGCCCGAAGCTTTAGTTGTTTTCGTGAATGATTTCAAACTTGAGGTCACCGATGCTATGTTTGATTGTTTACATAAAGCAGGGATGAAATTGACAGTCCATAGTAAACCCACTTTTTGACTGTCGGCTGATTGTTTTACGGATGTTTGTAGGGGATTCTTTGAAGTCACTGTCTGGTTTGTGTTTGTGTACCCCTGTCCTGTTTACTTCCTGGTTTCGTAATTCACCTCCTTCATGAATATGACATTGGGGCCTAATCTCACTAAAGCAATAAATGTAATTCAGTACACATGCTTTCACTGCAATAGTAAGCGTCAAAGTACCGTATGAAACCCCGGAGTCAAACAGCTAGGTGATTGAACCCATTAGCATAGGCACAGAGAAGTGGCGGTGACACGCATACCAACCTGGACGGCGACGCCGCTCAAGCACATGGGACGACCACTTATATACACATCTTCTGGGTGGGCATCAAAATGCTCACGGCATCAGCACTGTCACAGTAATAGCTAGGCTGACATATCAACATAATCTGGTTCATCCTTGAGCCTACCATGATTGAGGTTGACTGAGCCTCGCTGTACACAACATTTGTACTTGGACACGGCATCGAATAAACTAAACACAGCTGGTAAATTACATATCCATGACAGT
Organism: Dicrocoelium dendriticum; assembly: GCA_944474145.2. Classification (NCBI taxonomy): domain Eukaryota; kingdom Metazoa; phylum Platyhelminthes; class Trematoda; order Plagiorchiida; family Dicrocoeliidae; genus Dicrocoelium; species Dicrocoelium dendriticum. The sequence goes on along the minus strand of OX104067.1, from coordinate 100,562,018 downwards.
TGGTAAGCCGGTCGTAACACGTCAAACACCGTTCATGTCGCTGCATTGCTCTTAATCATATTTGTTGATACACCGTTATATTTGTCTTTGTCAAACTAATTTAACTTGGGGTTTAGGACACTCGCGCTTCACTGAGTGATTGAGACGTAAACCTATGGTAGGGTTTATAACGTGTAGCTCTTAAAATATTGTAGTTTTGATTACCATTTATACTATGGGCAGAACCTTTATTAAGCAAAGTCAAATTGGACAGTTCACTGTGGCACTTTTCGAAGTGTAGGTTTTTTTACATATTTAGACTTTGTTGCAGTTAACTTGTAGTAAGTGTAAAGCCGGTGACTGCGCGCTTCATAGACACCAGATTAATCCACTTCTTCAAGAAAGGGATAGAAAAGTTATCCTCGCTGGGCAAATGCAACGGGATAGATATCGTAAAGATTTATCCACCCGCACCGTTTATGTCATCTTCCAGCTTGTTTTAGTATGCCCGGCGCTAATTCTCTTCGAACTTGCCCCTCGGGTTTACACAACTGCATTTACTTATACTGCATCTGTTCATTTGAAATTCAAAGCCTCATTAGTGTTCGGATGTTAGAAACTGTTTATTGTGGAGATGAACCTACAGAGAAGTTGACTAGCCATTTTGTGGATATATCATCTGCTCAGATTCTGAATTAGGTTCAAATAAAAAGCTTTATTCTCTTGACTCGTTGCCCATCGGCACAAATCACAGTATGTCTTTTCAGGACACAAGTATCTAATATGGGACCGATTGCTCCGGATGACAGACGACCAAGGTAAACCGAAGTGCAGATCTGTTACTCTTCCGAATTAATCAGCAACTTCACCGAGAGCTTCCAACGCTTGCGTCTCACATAGCAATTGAATTGCACCGAAACCCTATAGAATCGGAGAGTCATATGAATCAAGTTACCTCATATTTTTCAATCGTAGAAACGTTATTCGAATAGTGCTGTATTTGCCACTAGGTTGTTGGTATTTAAACTGTAAAATAACGAAAAACTAAGCCGTATGTAATAATTAATATGGCCTTTATTCATTCAAAGGTTGGATAGCACACACACGCTGTGCACACCAGTCCCCGTGGAATCGCATTTGTCGAACTTTTATCTTTTCTATTGATGTCATCTTGAGTCCAAAGATAGGTCAGCTTAGTTACTGACCACGTTAGACTTTTATGGAGATGCGCAACTCACGCAGTCCATCTTACAGAGATTTTACATTTATGGTTTTCTTAGCAACTATGAACTACCGCTATTCTTTCAGATATCATATTTTAAGCCCAGTCACAGGTATTAATGAAAGTTATCATGGTTGAATCGGCAACAAGGTTTACATTAAATTGACGCCCTCCGTAGCCAGGACTGACGATCTTCGTATATACGTGCATTCAATTTACAAGCAGTCATTTGCTTCCCGAGTATGGAGCAACGGAATCCGGCGACACTTTCGAAAGCGATTTAACAAGTGTTAAGGGTTTAAAATATTTTGGATACATATCTTATGTTCTGAAGGAGATTTTCGTAAACAAGCGCGCACTTAATCAACATGGCTACGAGTTCCACCTTGGTATTCAACTAAAACTGTGAAAGGCACTGTGAAAGGATGCTCAGGACCAAACATGTTTTTGAGTTGCACATGTATTAAAACTCATTTAACACTTAATGTTTTGTTATCGATGAAACCAATATGATTGCAACAATAGAGCAGCTTGCCATGGCTTCCGTGGCCATGTGAACAACGGATTTTCATCCGAGGCTTAATTTTCCAAGTCAAGAAAATGGAAAATTATTTTGATGGCTATAAGCTCGAAGGCCTTATTTAGCGTGATTACTGACGCCCCCAGCAAGGTTTATACAAAGTCACTCACGCACTATCAGATTTATGGTGATTAAGGTTGTAAGCAGGGGAATTTTGTCGACATGATCTACAACGATTTCAGTAGGGCGTTTGACAGGGAAAAACGTGGCGTCCTCCTCGAAAAGCTGAGAGACTGTGGGGTTGGTACATCATTGCACCAGTGGATCCGCGGGTGCTTCATTGTTGGAAAGCGTATGGTGCAGGTCGACGAATATTTAATTGAATGGCATCCCCTTAAAAGTGACGCCACTGAAACAATCTGTTGCTACTCCGTCTCAAATATGTATGTCAGCTTCTTCGGTCGCCGTGTATCCTTTTAGCCGAAGGCGGGAATCTTCCATGAGTGATTAACACCCCCAGATGACTACGGCTTACTTCAACAAGGCATAAACCGCCTCTCCTTATGATATACATGACACAGTATTTCGAGTAACTTGATCAAATCAGTATTCATGAGCCTGGGAAAGGGTGTTGACTGCCGAAATTTCAGCATTGACGTCCAGCCGCTTTATCCCACAATTCTAATGGAGGACGTAAGCGTATTGTCACGATGAGTTTTTAAAGGCGCTGAAAACACAAACAGGCTATATCGTAGCAGACTTCGCATGTTTTGGGCGCTCCAACGCCTGAAGACATCACCAGGCGCGTGTTTTCTTGCATCATAAGACCAATGCTTGATTACGGTTGTCTCGCCCACGCTCAACTCACCCAGAAGAAGCACAGACTGTCTAACGGGCCCCGCTCGTCGCCCTACAGTTTCTTTCTGATTCTACGGGGTTCGACGTACAACGATAAGTGCGCGAAACTAGAAGTATACACCTTGTCCTCTTGTCATCTGCTAATCGCTCTCCTCGTAGCTTACCGCATATACACCTCTGTGAAATCCACATGTTGCAACACCGTGCAGCAAACACGGAAACCAGTAAAGCTTGTAGTATTGGATATAAAGCAATTTCCCCACTCACTGTGCTTCTAACGGAGGGTGTTAAACTTTTGAAACAGTCTGTCAGTACAATTCATGCGGTTAGAAATGGAAACAGTTCAAAACTCTTGGGTATACTTGACACTGCCATTCGAAAGAGAAAACGATTACACACTTGTAGTAGTATCCCACGTTTGTGAGTCCTTTGCTGCGATAAGTCTTAAAGTGTTAAATATTACATCAGATATTGTACAGTATCAACAGGTGGAAGACACTTTGATGACCTTTTTAGTATATACCGATTTAGTTGTTTTCAAACTATGTTATTAAACATTCAGAATGTGGGGGAAATAAAATTTGCGATAAGAGCCAATTGATGTCCGCGAAACACCTGTTACACCATCACATTAATCCGCTTGATGTGATGTGGCTGAATAGTGAGGTTCATTTTCTCTACGCAAACAGCTTACTAACTATTTAATTTTGAAACAGAGTTTCCGCCGTTCGGTGAGACCCCAAGGTCTTAGTAAACTATGCAGTAACGCAGACAAAACAGTCCAGCCAGTCAGATTTACCAACAAAATCCTTCACGGTCAGTAGCTGTGTCAGTAGAGTTAATTATGGTACTGGTTGGATCAGTCAGCTTCATACGCTAATGCTAAATTCTGATAATTGGCTTGTCATCCTGTTGCGGATTTATCTTCGAGAGAAGGGCGTATCCCTGTCAACAGCAGTAAAACCCCCGAGGCCTCCGGAAAATATCAGAACCAGTATCTTGGGACATTATTCAAAGACAAGCAGGACTGATCAGATGTTGATGTTTGATATAAATCAATCCAGAAATACTTTTCCCCAACGTGGCGGACCATTATTTTGATTACTGCCTATTTGTCCCAGCGGTTCTAATTTGAAAAATAATGTAGATTGTAACGGAAAGTGAGCTAACTATCTTGGACGCATTTTACTGTTTGCGGTTCCGATGTCATCTACGAACTGTAACTGTGAGTCCCCAAATCAATGAACGTTACTAATTATCGATGAGGTGATTATCCATAATGCATTGGTCGCAGTCTTTGTTTAAGCCTTCGCCTAATGAGCAAACGTGCTTTGCTGTATGCGTTGGACTTTCTCAGATCGATACTTGCTCGGCACTCTACCTACAGCTAATTAGGGAAATACGAAAATAACAACCACATAAGTCTCGCTGTTTATAATGAAAGGTAATTCATAGTTGTTTTAATGTCCCGCAAAACCTGGACCTATTTTAATCTACCCACTGCGCACACAATTGGGTGAATACAAGTAAATGTTGCTACCAACAAAATCGTCAACTCTTCAAACAAAGTATTAAATGTCGACTGCAATAGGCGGATCTTGGTGGGCTGATAATAAGTAGGTTCGCCGGAAGATGACGTAACGCGTTCAATATTTACCTTTATTTCAACTTACTTAGTGCGCACAATGTTAAGCGTTTCATCGGAGCGGCATTGTAGGAAGCAATTAACGAAGAAATTGTCCGCTTTATTTTTGCCTGATGCACCTTCCCTTATCCAAAGAAGTAATTTGACGGCATACCTATTGGCGGACATGTATGGCTTACGCCGTATGTTTATAGATTCTCGGGCCAAATGCCATTGGTGACTGAAAAAGCATGCCGCCTTTTCACCGATTTTACAGTCTATGAGCAACCCTAATATGAAACATACTGCAATTTGTTCCTTGGAAAACGAACAAATAAGCAAGAGCAAATTTGTTAACTTGCAAACAGTCATCATCGTAACATACTTAACGTGAAAATGAGTGTTTCACACCCGAAATTGCTGCAACAAGGGTAAAATTTTACTTATTCCTGCACCGTTGCTTGCGGGTGTCCGTAAACTTCCTTTAGTTCCCAGTGTCCTGAATAATTTAAAAAATACATGCTGACCCGTAGGGCGGATTGACGGTCCGCAGGGGACTAGGCTAAAGATGAAATTTTGAATACCGGCTCATGCATTTTGCTCAAGAAGCGCAAGTAAGATTTGGGATAAAATCTATGTAGAAGCAAACTCTAACGAAGGGATTACGTCCAGCGCACAGAATAGTTGCTGATGGCAGTTTCCAACTGGGCACTTTAAAACCACTTTATAACGTTTGCACTCCAAAGCAAGAGTACAAACACGGATTCATTATTTTATGTTGCGCTTTCTTTGGATGGACCGATATCGACGGTCTCAGCTTGTAGAGAGATGTTTTTCACACTGAAAGGCCTAATGATAATGCAAAATATCGAAAGCCCCGAGGTGAGCTGTTGTTGTGTTGATATCTCATGGAGCTAAGCAATTTAGTGGCAACTTACTTTCTTAGCTCTGCAAGAAAAGTAACACCTTAAAGGACTAGCACAGTTTCAAAACATTTCGAAAGCTGGATGAAACTTGTCTTAGCTTTCCTAATGCCAGAGTTTAGAATTGAAAACTACTGATACAGCTGAAACAATAATTGAGCAAAAGTGATAGAACTCACAAGCAATAGTGCGAAATTACATCTTACTCTTTTCCTCCAGGATGCCGTTCCGCTAACGAGTCAGCTGTGTGCCAGTTCAGCCTTGAAAAAAGGCTAGTAGTCCGCTTGCTCCAGACAACTTGAGCAGACAGTTAGCAGGTAGAAATCACTCAAGTGCAATTATGTGCATAGGCAAAATAACACAAAAATAGCTAGCCAAATGGAATGGTTACAACAGGCGATTGCACAAGCATATGCAGAACGTCCGAAAGCAATGCGGAGCTTTCACTGAATCGCATTAAGCACCCAGGAAGCGGTTAACGCTCTACCGATGTAATGTGCTGAGGTATTCCCATGGGCTACCAGATGATAAACTTAAATGATCATAAATGATCCTACTTCTGCCTAAAGCGGATAAATGCTGAAAGATTCATTTACGTCTCTAATCAAATAGCACATACATGATAGAAGACCACAACTTGCAAACTATCACAGAAGCAGGGCCATGCGATAACGTTTCAGGATGAATCTGGACACAAAAAGCAACCTGTGAAATAGTTGAATAACGAGGTCAAACAAACTGGTCTTCTGACGAAAGCTTCGGATTTGCTCGACCCTTACACTTTCCTGCATATGATAAATAACCCTGTGAGTTTCCCCGTGGAATATGTTGTTCAGGATTAGTAGGCCTGTTAGAAGAGTGGTTCCGCTGCTTTTTATGACTGATAACTGATGCTATTTAAAATGACAAAGAACCTGTTCCGTTTATCAAGCCAGGTTTGAATAAATGTCCTAGGAAGTTACGATTTAAGCTATTTTTGCCTAGAGGTGATTTTCGCTTGACTTTGCAGTTTGGGAAAAACCTGAGATGAGGTGGTCTCCCACAATCTGAAATTTAGAAAAAACTAACTTGAAGTGTCACCAGCGAAAGTAAAAGAATTGGTACATTTTTAGGAAAGAAGCCATCCAATTCTTTTATTAACTGATGAGGTAGCGCTTCTCTTCTCCGCTCTGTTTGCTGCAGAACTAATGGTCAAATAACAAACTTATGGCTATTTTCTTGGGAGTAAATTGGAAGGCCATTGCTGAGTAGCCCAATAGTGACCACTGAATGCGCCAGCCAGCGGATTGTACATGTGACCACTGACGACCAGAAAACAGGGGTACCGGTCTGAAATACAATGATCCTGCGTACTAACCGGAAATATAGTGAAGTAATACTAAAAGTATCTGTGTCGCTGCATCAGTTTTAACGAGGCTTTCTCAAATTAACGTAACTCGAAGTTCCAAAATTTAGAATGGTGTAGATGAATATCAAATAGTTTAACAGCACGTGATGGTTAGCCATCGTTGTCTCAAGGCATTTCAACATCTTCTTGATGAATGGTTGCATCGTTAATGACATGTTTGTTCATTTGACGCTTAGGTAACTTCAAACCAATGAGACTATGTTTCACATTATATATCAAGCGTGTATTTTAGGTGACCAGGAACCCAAAAGTAAAATAAGCAAATGCAAATGCATGAACCTTTTCGATGGTGTAATTTAAATAAAGTGTAAATTTTCTACTACCATGTCCGCGTGAAATTGATGTCCAGAATAAAATACCTCATCCCTACCGGCTGAAAGACATACTCGTTGTTGGAAATTAAAACGCAAAACTGCTTTACCTGCTGTAATTGAGTACCAGAACTTTGTTGCAACACTGACAGTCCCATACGAATAAATCGATAATGGAAAACGACCGACTGGTTGACAACATCAACAGTTAGTGCGTAGGCAGTGCAGACGTATTAAACATCCGTATGATGTTTATGAGCGAATGTAGTCGCGCTAAATGGTCGCTCACTTTTGGCCGCCTGCCGCAAATGTGGCCATGGCTCTCCCGTGCGTGCAAAGCAGTGGGGCGCCGCATAGTATCCTAACAAACGGCAAGGACGTCCTGTATATTTTAACAAAAACAACCGCACGCACCTACGAACGAGGATATGGTCAGCAACGGTTTTGATCGAATAGATATACATATATATGCATATATATATATACGTACATATAAATACAACGTTTATCGGCCAGCGTCCATTTGGTCGGTTTTTTGCAGTTATCAATTATTTGAAGTCAAAGTCTCCTCTGTATACTTATCCGATAATGGTTTTAAGCACAAAGAAGCAAATCTAAAGGCATACGAGCTAGAGCCAAAGTCGGTTCAGAACAAGCCCCCAAGCAATAATCCCATACATGACCCATCGTTAGGTGAATTCTCATAGAAGCATCTCGAAGTGATAAAAATACACGAAGACGGTAGTTGTAATCCGCATCTCTAGCGTGTATGGTCTATTTAAGTAGGTTGGGTTCCGATGGTTATTCGTGTTATGTTAGGCACTTGCTAGTGACAGGTTCACATAAGAAGGGATTTGGACAGTGACCCATCCTACGGTCGAACCATCTTGTGTGTCTGACAACACTACGAAAGTTACGCACCCCATCTCACCGCCGGTAAGGATTTCTTACTGGAAAGATTAGTAGCGCCACCTTTCACGCCTGCATACAACATAGCCAAAACTGGCGCATCACCCGTGACTTAGTCCCGCAAATGGAAGCAATCCTTCACTGAAACAAAGTGGCAATACTCAGTTTGTGCCAATTTTTCTTCCATACGGCTGTTGTCGGATTTCTTTTGCAACTTTTGACTTACTAGCAAATATAGGCGTAACCCAGACTGACTATCAGAAATGTACTGATGAGGATGGCCGAGAAACACATGAAGAAACGGCCTAGCTTCAAGGCAGCATACGTTGTCCGCAAATGATGTATTTGGACTGATTCGGATGATGAAGTTCACCACCCTATCGTTACTCGAGCTAAAAGGCGCCCTCAATGCCAGACATTGTGAGCAATCACATTAGGCGCAAACTTAATAGGTGAAGCAGAACCGCACCTTTAGCTTTAACTGGTGCTTTATCAGGCTGAAAAATCTGACAATCCACCGAGTTAGTAACTCCGATCGCTTCTGATTGAACAAGCTCCATAGTAACCGAAGCCTTCCAGGTCTTTTATGTGCTAGACAGCGCTAAGCGTTGTCTTTTAATACCCATTTCATGCAGCTTTGCAAAAGCATTACACAACTCACCACAACACAAGAATCAGCCAACATACATTCTAGTCCTTTGGTACGCGAAAGCTAATTTGAGCCTTCAATCTTCACTAAGTTTATCGGTAGCTACCTTCATTGCCCACTAACCTGTTGGCATCAATATTAGACCGTTCTTGTACAAACCCATTGAGCAAACTGTGACAACACAATATCGTTGGTGTCGAATCCGATTGCACGTCCAAATTTGGAGCAGTTCAGCAATCCGGGCCGCCCGAGACACGTGTCTTTCGATAGTGTAGAAAATGTCAAGAGACTGTAGGTCATATGGGGGTTACCGTGTCTGAAACTCGACTTGAGTACATTGTGGATATTGTCCATGACTTTCCTTCTATTTCGAGTTCTCCAAACGCAAACCTACGAAGGATTGTCATCGAGTCACTACAGCCAACAAGTCCATTCCTAGAAACAGCAAATGACATTCTCTTAAGACGCACCGAACCCTTAACAATACCATGCGTGTCACTCAACACAAAGGTACTTTCAGCAATGCAAGGACTGGGCTTCGCTTGACCTTAAACCCACCACCACACATCCACATCGCCCGTAGCAGAACCAATGCGACATTGGCGACCATCATTCGGACGAATGGATGTCTGCTCTTGATGGTCTGCTTTGATAACAGCGTTCATTTTCCGTTGTACCAGTTTAAGTAACCAATTGAAGTTTGTGAGAACCCACCCAACGCACGATGGATAACTAGTAGGTTAGTTTTATGTTCCGATCGCGTAGGATGCCACAGCATGTTATAATGGTTAATTTACAATTCTCCTCAACATGTATCCCACTGCATCGAGTTTGTGGTTCCATTCAGCGATCGTTTGTGTGTATTCAACTAGGGCAAAGTCAATTTGATCCAACCAGTGAGATTGTAGTTTGATATTAGTGGCGTCATCTTTTGCCACTAGGGTTCATCAGGTTAAGGACCAATATTTGGTCTTGCTGTTGAACCCACTTATAGTGTAATCCTATTATTTAAGCAGCAGCTACAAGGTAGTTAATGACTTCTGGTTCTAATTTGTGATGAATCAAAACTACGGAGTTACTTAAGTAATATCCGGCAGTGCTCTGCTTAAACTGTACAGCACTGTTCGCCACCGTAGAAATTGTTAGAGATAAACTTTTCATGCTTTTAGATACCTAGTCTCTGCTTGACCACTTTTTAGCGGATTGTCCTCACCTTAACGAAATACGTTTCACTCCGTTTCTGATATCATATTCTTCATACGGGAGTAAGATTATCTGACAAGAACCATAGTAATGCCAACATACGGACCTGCTGCTGTAAATAAAAGATGTTTGTGCGAAACTTGCGTGCAGTTACGCTGCTAAACAGACATCTTAGACCTAACCCGCTTGTCAAAAATTAGTATTAAAAACTAAACGCAGTGCGGCGAATTTTCAGAAACCTACAAATGTTTGCTCAGCTAATGTCACTGCCGAAATTGGTCTTCAATCTAAGCTATAAGTTCAATTTTTTACTGCCAACAAATAAACCAAACTGCAAATAAATCTAGGATAAAATGTATAATGAGCCGCATTCACAGGCGGTAGGAACCGAAATCAGGGCAGGTGACACAATTTTGTACGAAGATATAATTAGATCAAAGGACCATCCTGCTCGCAACCCGTAGACATATGTATTCCCTAAGTAGGAATAGCAGACCTGCAGTAGTCGAACTTCGCTGCAAGTAAATTGCTAGTCAGCAATCTCTGAATGCATTTCTAAGCGAAGCTTGTAAACGCAGCTTTCCCAAGCAACTGCGTATGCGCCAAAGCAACCCGATCCAAGTCCCATAACGATGCAATACATGTACCTTATTCGGCAGGAATTTCACCTGCAATCCAGGTTTACTCAAAAAGTTCACACGAACGGTACATGGATATTAAAGTCGTCTATTCCAGCGCTTTCAAAACAAGGCGCATGGTTTCACCGTCAGATGCAACAGCAGACATAACTCCGTCTTACTCATCTGTCACAACTTCGCTTTTTAGGTTGCATTATCGTGAACAGGAAATCCGGAAGTCGGGGTCACCAGCTAATAAATATTTTTAAAACTGATATACTGACTAAAATTTATTTCAATTATCCATAAAAATGCTGAGTAAAATCTCAAAAATACAACAATATTTTAGGACCCAAAACCCCGAATTTTTCCAACTGCCTCACTTCTGTTCTTTGTCTTCATAATAGGTGAAAACAACTACTTCCCTTTATTGTAATCTTCCGTTACAGACAGACGTCGAACAACTTGGTCCCTGAAGTTGAATCCTAACAAGTGTGGGGAGAATATTGTGGTATCCCGCAATTATGTGATTGGGTCGGACCCCAGTACCTGGTATCTTGTAGGGTAGACCGGCGATGGCCAACTTGCACATTGATCTGATGGTCGTCAAAGACGACCTTATAGAAGGAAGCAGCGTAGCTCTTTAACTATTCACAATTGCTTGCCTTAATGTATTCCGACAGCATCCAGTTGATTGCAGTGTTTTTACGTGCTTTAATTTGCCCATATATCAAGACAGCATTTGGGTCCTCTTCAACTGGATTCTAGCGCGTTCTATTTGTATAATCGTATGTTCTTTCGCTCTCTGTCTACCTGCATGCTTCATGGCGTTTGCACTTGTGCCATATAGTTGCTGAATACTCGTGCATTGTACAAACTGGTCGGTTTTATCTATTATTTTAATTTTTATTATTATTAATAGCATCAACCTGTTATGCTACGCTTCTCAATCACAAAATCTGCAGTCACTTGACTGTCACGCTATTATTTGTCCGCAGTGGGAATGTTCGAGAGCCGAAAGTATCCCCTTCTTACGCCAGCCCCTTAAAGGCTTAGAGCGTCCATCTGCATGGGTCACAAGCCATAGAGAGAATGTGACCGGTTTTAAAGTGACGTATACCAATGGGTAAACTAAGGTTCGTTCCAGACAAGTTGACGAAATTCCCCTGGGACCAGCAGATGCTAGTTAATAACATTTGCTTGACTAAACAAAGAAGTTCTACCATCGTCTGACACGCAACGCCTGTAAGCTTGCAGCTACACTCCAAAACTGATGTTGATGCTACATGTTCTGTTTCATATATTACTCAATGAATGAGTGTTGTTATATTTCCCGCTGTACATCGCTCATACCGAAATTAGGATAAGTCAGCTATTATCGAAACAAGGTGCGGAAGATCAAACGTTCCTGCTACAATTTAAATTAGAAATGGCCAATCATCTAGATTGACTTGAAAGTAGTTTAGTCCAACTGTTTTTAACTAAATATTTAATTGGAAATTAAATCCACGCACAGAAACAATTGATTTGTTGCGAAGAATGGTTGCAACCTAGATGTATGATGGCAGATTGTTAGTAAATTCTAAGCGATAAAATTACGATGAGAAATCCAGGTTGCGTGAGAATATCATACCTTAAGTTAACCAGTTTATCTGCGCCATCAGCCGAGGCTCTTGATACCCATTATTTGTCTATCCTCAAATTACTAACTATGCAGTGCTCAATGTTTTCGTTACAAAGCACACCAACGGTATGGAGATTTATTCGTTCATTGTCTTCCCAGCCATGTCTAAGTGGTTCCATTCCAAACCCCGCTGTAAAAATACGATCGTGACCACGTGCTCATTTCAGATATTCGATGATTAGAAGTTGTGCAAGGTATTTCTAGTAAATTTACTAAAACAGTTTGCTCACTTTTTCGAAAGCCGATGCTGAAACAGGGAGCAGCGCAATTTACTACATGTGTTGGTGATGTGATAGGGTCAAGGGGGTAATCAGGAAATGTATCTAGGAAATGTATGTACGTCTACTAACGCATATAGCAGACATCATCTACAATACACAGTAATCATAAGCCATCAGTGTTTTACGGTACATTTAGTTGTGCATCATTCTATCTGGTAACCGTACTGATGGCATTTGTTTCTGTATTTCCATATCTGTCTCAATCTATTGTTGATACCCACACTTCTGAATAAATTTACCTTGGCCACTTTTAGACTGACTATTAAATGCTAACTAACCAACGGCAATCGTATTAGTTGCTTATAATTGTAAGTGAGATCTTCCAACACTAGTAGAATATGCCTGTTATTCTTACATTCAATTCATATTCACGCACGTTCATAATGTTACTCCTCATTAGGGTTATTGTTTCTCCACTTAGTTTGTAGTAGTCCAAAAACAAATGTGAACAAATACCGGTTCGCAACACTGCAGTACTGTAACTCGAACCAGGGACCTTTGGTATGTCAATTGATATGTTGTAGAACTAATTGGAAGCCATTTAAAACATTTGTAATCGCCACACTTCAGTCTGATGGATTGATTGCATTTTTACTCACGTGACACAATTATCTGCTAGCTCGATGTCCAAATGGGACTCGCTAACATCTGTTCAGGTCTCGATACATTCCCACTTGACAGATGGATCATTTTACATTTCTTCTCATGTGGCACCGTGATTTATTGCGGGTTGCAACATGAGGTCAATGTATCCCATCTTAGGTGTCTCTATACCCCCCCCCTAGTACTGCTGCGGCCCTCAGGTAAACGCACTGAAATTCAGGCAAGTCATCAAGGTTGCTTCCGGAACAGCGGCAACATGTTGTGACATCCAAATCGAAATGCTTGGGTACAGGTAGCGTTCTAGACACTGATGAATTAATCAAGATATGCTAGCGGTCAGAACGAATGACTAGGGGGAAATAAATAGTAACACTCGACGGACTGCCTGGTGGTTCTGCATCCCTGTTGATTCCCGCTCACCTCGGATAAGGGACGATCATAACCGACTCTGGTTTTACTACACGGATAGCCTGCAGTGGACATAATCGCACCATTTCCCTGCTAACTTGGAGAGTTCCTCACGCCATCTCCGTCATTCTTTTGATGTCATCCTTATTCTATATCCCGCATATAATTTGCGCTTGGGTACAGTTTAGTGATTAACTACTAACTTCGTGCAATGTGATACCTTTAATGCACCTGCCTGGAAAGAATGAGCCACACCTAACCTACCTTTATTGAGCTCATTTTACTCGATTGTATTTCGCGATGAGTTCACGTGTTGCTCATTACAACGTTATACTCATCATGACCTGTGCTATGCTATTCTTGCTACCTTCCTAAGCGGAGTCTGTTATGCTTACATACAGAGACAGTGAGCTACGGCATCCTTCTCTTCGGCCGCAATTCACATCACTATGTAAACTCCATGGTATTACTCACCAGATTAGGCTATCTACATTCTGCTCCTTGAAATCGAGTTGTGGATTACATAACCGTAGCTTGACCACCTGCTTAATGCTAACTAGCATGACGCTTAGAGAGCCGGTGCATCGCAGAATAATGGTTCAGTCCATCCACGAGCTCATTCGTAATTGACTTGCGCGCTGTGTTTCCGAGCGATTTGTGTGCTGGATACGGATCAATGCTAGGGTGGCAAATTATTGCGTAGGTTTCCAGTTCGATGGATGTTTGACTCAAAATGCTATCATCGTTTGGCCGCTTACAGTACGCATAAAGTATCAAATTTGATATTTGGAACATAATGCTCAACGATTGTCCCCCGTGTGACCACATTGGATTATGCATTCGAAGAGAAATTTCCCTGGAAATTCTGTGGGAAGTGAACAATCCCGACAATTAACCGGCTATTGATTATCACGATGTCGCCATTTCATGTTCCACTCGGCAGGCTAGTGATGAAAGTGAATATAGTTATACTTCAAGTTGTCCCTCAGCCATACTGAATTTACCGGGGATTATGAAAACAAACGTACTAACCGGATGGAAGGCAGACGTGCAGAGACGCCTACCAGAAGTTGCATTGCACATGGCCAATCTTTTGAATGGATTAAATAAAAGGTTGCATCTAACGGGAATGGTACGTCCGTGTGTTAGTATATTACCTCAGAAAGGAATCGGCACATAGCGACTATCGTTTTATTAGCACCGAATGGCTGCACTCGAGACGTACGATATAGATCGTTAGCAAATAGCTTATGGCCACAGTTGAGTACACTTCGGTAGGTACAAACGGTTGAGTAATTGGACATTTGCACAAATAATGCGAACCCTGTTTGGAAAGTCACATGTTTGACAGTGGTCAGCGGGACTTTGGTGCCACCTGTCAATACCAAAAGTTGCGCACCAATCGTTCTTTGAGTAGGTACACATACCTCGGGCAGCAGATGACCGAACCGGTCGGAGACACAGAGAACCAGTAGTGGACACTGCATCGCATTCGCATGCTGTGTGATCTCCCCCATCAGCTACTCAAACGAGACTTTACATGTGGAGTGCAACACCTAAGTGCACAATATTTCACTGTACCAGTAGTTTAGTTATCATTCTACCTAGCACTTGCTTCAATATCCCTATAACGGCTTCCTTCAAATATGGATGTTAAAGATTTAAGGCTGCCACGTCCAAATGTTGAAGAAAGCATCAACAGTTCGTATTGGGTACTTAATGTCATGCCTGGGAAAATGGTTGTTAGCCTGACCTCCAAAGGAAACGCATACACGTTTGTCGTACCATTGATCAAGTTGTCTACTGTGTCTCTATCCAGTTTGTGGCAGCTCACACTTAAGTTTGGGTAAACGCATGTGCATATGTTTTATTCGAACTGTCATTTGACATGGATGACGCCAATCTGTGTATATATGTATATCGAAAATATTCGATGAGGATACTCATGTTGTTTATGTACAACCAACTTAGTGCAGGGAAAAGGCACTCGGACAAACCGAAAATAACATTATCAGGACATTAAGAAGGTGAGTTTATGAAAAACTCATGTTGATTACAGGTGTTACGAATCTAAGTCAACTTTGGATCAATGCGAGTTCCGTAGACTACTATTAATGGTGGTGAAATATAATGGTACAATCTAATCTGATATAGAAAAGCTTGAGAATAAACGCATAGTTGAAATTATGATTGGTAGTGAAAGTAGTCAGAATTTAGAATTTGATCTATTTGCTTTGTTTCGCCTTGCTGAATGACAGCCATCGCCCCCAAACTTCTCTTAATGTTTTCTTCCTCGTCTTGTTCACTTATTGGCTTCGGCTGACATTTTTCATAGTCTAGCCCCAAGTATTATTAATAATCCAAAATCTCATCCGCGGAAGGTTCCGTTCATCCCTTCTATCGTCAGGCAGCTCCCAACACTTACTCTCGATGTATTAACTTTTCGCATTATCAGTCTACCATCCTACAGTCACAAGAAGCACATTTAAGCTGACCTTAACTCCGGCTCAATTTTAGTTCCCAATTACAACTGATTTATTTAACGTGATCCTGCTTTTTGGCTTATTGATTAGCTATTATTGTCTTGAAGGTGAGTTCATCTCGTAGTATAACTACACGAAAGAACCGGAACTCTGAACGCGAATGCAAATACACCGTCAGCCATCTTCCCACTGTAGTCGTGAATTCTCTAACGCAGCCCACCACATACTGGTGTCAACCTGAGGCTGCTTTGGTACAAAGCGGTCTGAAATTTACATTCCATCGGTGAAGTAGCTGGCCAGCTTTATAAACTCACCCTTTAAGCGCGATGGTCAAAATATTAAAAACTGTAGCTCCTTCTTTGATGTCAATACAACAGAGATATACGACCCAGTGGGATATCCAAAGAACGCGTTGATTTTCAATGAGCTGGACAAGCTACCCAGTACATCTGTTCAGCTGGTGCTAATAAATACATGTGAAATGCAGTCAGTAAATTTAGGTGCTATATCTATGCATATCGGTTATTGTTAACGGTACTGAGGGGACAATACCAAATGCATGCATCTACCAGCCTTCGTCTTCTTCCCGTGCTTTTCAATGTATATAGGTCAGGTTTTGAAAAAATTGCATACGCTGTATAGCTGCAATACATTTCCCTTTTTAAAATCAAAACCAAGAATTTGGTGTTTATCAAGAGAACTGACCTACTGACCCATAACCCCACGTTAAAAACGTTTATTGTGGTTCATGATAAAACACCCGAGGTTAAACATAATCTGCTATCAGACGCTTCCAGGAGCAGCCACGAGAAGAATGCATCCACAATTCTTAAAAAACCGAAGACCCATGAATAGACAACTACGAATAACCCTGAGATGTCGGTAAAATGGATAACATGCACAGAAAGAAGGGTAGCAAGGACAACATTTTGCACTAATAGTTCATCGGCGTCCTCATAAAACCTGGCACCAAATGGTTTATCAATTCTTATTCCTCATTAAAATCATCAAGCGATAACGTAGTGTTTCATGTGCATCAAAGCACTACAAATGTTTGTGACATTTCTCTTTAAATCAAGAAAAGAACAAATAAAATGGCTAAACCTGTTGCAAAACACAGAGGCTTCATAAAACCAGCGGTCCATATTAATAGCAAATCAACTCAAAGTTACCATATGGTTCGCACCAATATGTCAATTACTAAGGTAACGTTTTGTATTTCGTCCTTAACATGTATGTTTGAAGATCTACCGGAAGTAATATCCATGATTCTCATTCCGATTGCAGTCTGCTTCTAATGCTCTCATTTGTTTCCCTGGCTTCGCTTACACAGATCAAGCATACTGGTGATTTCAACAAATCGTGGCTACTCAACCTTAATCGGAATTGATGGCAGTAATTCGCAAAAGTTTCCACCTTATGCTTCACTGACACACGATAAAGGTGGTGCAGCTCATCTACTCGGACTCATAACTCTTGTTGCAACTCAGACACGAATCTATCATGTATCCGGAGACAACGTCACAAACACGCACAGCTTTACCTCCTACGTCTCTTACAGAGCAATACCGACAGGGCTGACACCAATCCGGCAATTTCTCGCTTGGATTAAGGTGCACGGAATTTATTTTCAACCCACTTGGTAACATTATAATTCTGCTAGATTACAATATTCCTTTTTATTTTCCAGTCTATTCAAGCAAAACTTCACCAAAGCTATACATTTATTCCATAGGAAGTCTGCTACCACACCTACAACGGAGTCCTGGTGCACCGGTGATATAACATACAAAACTCTTCATTGTATTATGCAACAACTGTAAAAAATATCACTAGGGTGGCATAGCTGTTAGATGCCGATATACATCGGATAAGTACTGCCCCAGTCATCGACTACAAACTGCTACAAGTCGTTGGTGACTTAGTTGGGCCAGTTATAACTGTGGGACACTAATTATCTTTGCGGTGTAGCTACAACGCACCAAATCACTAGCAAGATGAACATATAAAATACCCCAAGTGTTTAACACCTTCAACATCGGCGTTAATGATAAACCAGAGAAATTCATCATCCGGACCCAAATCTATCTATTGATGTCACTTCGTCGGCACTCGACTATAGAGTATCCTCCACAGCACAACTTAGACCTGGCTGAATAGAGACCTCATTGGTAATGTAGTAATTAGATCCAACCAGGATGGAACCCAGCAGTGTGGCTAGACTGTTGTTCTAACACAAGCTTACTGATAGTGACATCAACCTACCATCTCTGTTGTCTGATAAGCACTGCACCAAAAATGTTCCATTCATTTTTAACTCGTCCAAGAAAACAATTTGGAACAGAATGCATCTTCTCCTACTAGATGCCGTAACAACTTCAATTTAATTTTTACTTGCCATTTACCAAATGTAATCACGACAGTATTCGGTTAATTTCATGAAGCGATCATTGCGCTGTACGATGCAACTTCAAATGTAGAACACATAAGATAAATTTACGTCTTTTCTTCCGTAGATTATCATTTGTTTTTGTGATATAATTTCATTAATTGGTTAAAGTGGTTTCTTCCTTACAGACTGTCCTTAACATATGACGGATCCTTTTATGGCATCATAAGGTTCCACATCCAAAACGCAACGCCAATACAAAGTGAGCGTTACCATAAAAGCAATTATCACACCACACTAAAGTTGAGTCCTAAGCTACACAAACTTAGGCACAAGCCTCAAGTTACAACCAATTTGTACCTCTTAGTCAACACTCAGCTA
Organism: Dicrocoelium dendriticum; assembly: GCA_944474145.2. Lineage (NCBI taxonomy): Eukaryota > Metazoa > Platyhelminthes > Trematoda > Plagiorchiida > Dicrocoeliidae > Dicrocoelium > Dicrocoelium dendriticum. Next base: position 100,543,566 of record OX104067.1, on the reverse strand, counting down.
TTTCGAAAGGAATCAACTATCCGAAGGAACAGCGTGGTCTCTAAAGTAGCAAAAATTGTATCGTATAAACAAACTTATAGGCTTATCAAATGTATCCCGTGCTCGATGCCCAATGAAATGTACCATGAAGCAGGACTTCTCAGGCATTGAAAACATAGAGAATTCTTTCCTGACTCAATCCTTAGTGTCATGATCAACACTGATAAAAGCTAACCGAGACTCACTCACCAATACACCCGTTTGTAACGTTGAGTCCACCATAAGAAGGAGAGGTTACAACTTTCACTACTGTGCTCATCACGTCGCCAAAAACCAAACGTTCGCCACAAATACTGGTCAGACATGCTGGTCACAATACTCCTGTCCTCATGTTGATCACTTTCATGCGGACTCTTGATAATAGCCTATATTTCAAGCAAAAGAAAACACCAATTATTGTCCAGTAATATAAAATAGACCACTCCTGATATCATGAACTACTGACCAAATGCAATATCATACACCTCCGATAAGCTAAGTAGCATCGAGGTGATATTTGAAAGAATGTAAGATATCCAAGTTATTGGAAACCTAATTCATTACCTCAGCATTGTTTTCTGCAGCCTCGGTCAGGTGCTACCTGCCAAATGAATTTCATTAACAATACAATAAATGTTACGGATGCAGGTAAGTCAGTAAACAATAAAGTTTCCGACAAAAGTACCACCTTTAACGTTGCTAAAAAAAGACAACCGACTGACATCTGAAAATGTCTCCTCTCTTGGCCACTCTCCTATACCAACAGGAACAAAATTATGCAAGTGCTTGGATGCTTCTCACTTGCTGTTCCGTTTATCAGTTTGTTAATTATACGAAGTGCTCGCGACTCTCATTCAAATAAATGCCATTTAGCGGAAACAGGCTCGGTAGCGCATTCCTGGCTACAAATAATATTAACTTTCTCTAGCCCCACAAGATTACGAAAACACTGAGTGTTATACGGTACCTTCAGGAAGACCTGATCATATTATAAAAATGGTACCGCATATAAATAAACAAAGTTTTATTCTCGATTAAGCGATGCACGTCGGCACAACCTGATAGTGGTAAGAGGACAAAGGGTGACCAGAGAGTGTAAATCAGTATAATAGGATTGTCATTTGTTGATAATTGAATGCATGTATGTGTGCGTGTTGGCTTGTGTAATTGTGTTGCTTGGATTTGTAAACGCTTTTTCTGCGCCTCTGCTTATATTTGAACCTGTCGTCAATAATAACATTGTGTTTGACATCCGTGGATTGGAAACGATTGTACGGATAACCAAGGTGCTGTAACTTTATTTGGTGGTGAGTCACAAACAACAAATGTCTCGGCTGTCGCTTAACATTGAGAAAAGTAACCCACTCACATAAATTTTGAAATCACACCGAATAGCTTAGTTTTCGTTGACATTTATAACGCAAAATACAAAACCATACGCGACTTAGACGTCCGATATTAACGTTCATTTAATTATCCGAAATATCTGACTACCAGTTACTGAAACTTGAAATACGACTGAACTCATATACGGGGCTATTCCGAGAAAAAATTCAAGGATTCAATTACATGAAGTAGATTTCTCACCTATCATCTATTAATACTTGAGCACGTGTACCAAAATGTGTGCCTCCAGTCAACAGGCTCTTGATCGAATACAGCAGCGCGTTACCATAAGGCGAGTTGGAGATTACACGTTACTTTCCTACAGAGAGGGCTGTAAAATCTTTTAAATTGTACCCAGCTGGCTTCCTTGAGTGAGGCTCAACTTAAACTGCCAAGTCATACGCCGTTGTGCTCAAGATGAGCAGGAACGTGGACGGTACCCACTACTTGACAACTGTTTCAACATGGTTGTTCAGATGGTAATAACAGTGTTGAGTGAAGAGTTATTTCTGGCGGGATACTCAAAGCCTTGGAGCAAGTTATGAACTAACATCAATGGGAGCAGCAATACTTGAATGTAACGACAACAGCTTGTCTTACAAAAGAGAATGTAACCAGCACTGTCATATTATCACAGCCTTGTGAAGCTGCGTTCTACAAACTTGCTGGTAGCTTATGTACAAAATAATTAAACACAGTTTCGCATTAGTTGCATACGGTAAAACGGAATATGTTGGCTCCTCTCTGGAGTGTCATAAGCTTAACTTTCGTTATCACGTCACCTTGGGGGTAAAAGTGAAAACAAATTTTAATATACCCCGATGATGCGTTTAACATGGACCTTAATCCTAATAGCCCACTAGGACCAGGCATCATCGTGATACCACCAAACAAAGCTCTGGGACACACTTCCTGAACTGTATTAACACCCATTACAATGAGGATGGAGAGGCTGCGTCCAGAACTGTCGATCGATTTGTAGCACATGTGTGGACACCGACCATGCACTTGTATGTGCTGACCTGCGGATGCGTTTTGGCGGACGCCTACGACAACGCTGTGAGCGCATTGGAACCAGCCAAATGGCGAAACCAGCTGTTCTGAAAGCCCATCAACGTATTCTGTCATGCGAGTTGGATAAACGCTTACTGGATGCAATTGAAGATCACTGGTCTCATATTCACCAGACCTTACTAGCAGCAGGAAAATCCGCATGTAGTATGTCTAATCACCAACATAGACATTGGGTCTCTTCACAGTCTCTGGAACTTATGAATGCTCGCCGGCATATTCCGGCTGGAAGCTAATACAATGAAACTCGCAAAGAGCTCCGGGCAAAACTTAGTGCTAGCCTGAAGAGAGACCGCGAATCCTGGTGGTCTCATCGTGCATAAGAGATGGAAATGGCCGCTGCCCTTCGTAACCATCGTAACTTATTCCGTCTGTTACGGGAAACGGGTATCAGGAGACCTAAGGTTAGTGAAACAATTTGTGACGGGAGTGGACAGCCTATATACAACTTATCAAAACGCTTACAGCGTTGGGCTGAGCACTTTGAAAGGCAATTTAATCGGTCGGAATGGGTAGATTTCCCGCCGGTCAGTGATCGCCCCGCTCCGTGGGCTGTCCCTTTGGATCCACCCTCTCGCTCAGAAGTCGAACGTGAGATCGAACTGTTGAAGTTGAACAAAGCCGCGGGACCAGAAGATCTTCCTCCAGCCCTTCTCAAATTCGGGGGACCTGTTCTTGTGGATAATTTACAAGAGTTACTAGTCAAACTGTGGGAGCAGGAAACTGTCCCAACCGATTGGAGCCGCTCCGTCATAGTCCCAATTTTCAAGGGAGGCTCACGATCGGAATGCGGCAGCCATAGAAGAATTAGTCTGATCTCCATCGCCTCCAAAATGCTTGCCTCTGTCATCCTTCACAGACTGACTGGAAATCGTGAAATCCAGATTCGCGAAGAGCAAGCTGGATTTCGTCGAGGTCGTGGCTGCATTGACCACATCTTCACCTTGCGTCAGTTGTTGGAGCACCGTCACATATATTGGTGGCCCACTGTTGTCGTGCTCCTCGATATCAAAGGTGCATTCGATTCGGTGGATAGCCACGCACTTTGGGACTGTCTAATCAGGAAAGGTGTACCTGAGAGATATGTGAATGTTATCCGAGCATTATGTGCGCGTAGCTCGGGCAGAGTGATGGCTTACGCAAGTTGTCGTCGCCCTTTAAAATCTCCAGCGGCGTGAGACAAGGATGCCCGCTGTCACCTTTCCTCTTCAACTTCGCTTTTGACGAAGTCATGGAGTGTGCATTTACAGGACACGACTTTGAAGGTGTGGAGCTACTCCCAGGAGAACGAGTTCTTGATTTAGAGTATGCTCATGATATAGCCCTAATCTGTGACAGCTCACAAACATGTCAGGCGGCGCTGGACAGATTAGCACTAGCTGTCCGTCACTTCGGGCTTTGCTTCGCACCCCCGAAGTGCAAAGCGTTCCTCCAAGATTGGTCTCTACCGCCTCCTTCGCTGACCGTTGGTGGGGATCAGCTAGAAGTCGTTCAAAAATTCAACTACCTGGGAAGTTGTATCAGCGCCCGTGGGATTGAGGATGAGATCACGAATCGTATAGCAAAAGCTCGGGGTGCTTTTGCTAACCTTCGCCACTTATGGCGCCGGCGCGACTTCACTCTTGCCCTGAAGGGTAGAGTGTATAATGCAGCGGTACGTTCGACCCTATTGTACGATTGTGAAACCTGGCCGCTTAAAGCAGTGGACCTGAAGAGGCTAGTTACGTTCGACCACCGGTGCCTTCGCAATTTAGCTCACATCCGGTGGGAACACCGCGTGAGCAACGAGCGTGTTCGACGCCTTGTTTACGGCACAGGAAAAGGAAATGAACCGCTCAGCACCGTCATTTCACGCACCAGGCTCCGATGGCTCGGCCACATGTTACGCATGCCATTCCAACGACTCCCGCGACGTGCGTCG
>OX104067.1:100523472-100538675 GCA_944474145.2 Dicrocoelium dendriticum | reverse complement strand
AACTCAATCAGGCAGCTAACGGCGAAATGAATGTAATCACTAAGGATGGAATATCAGCTATCCAGAGCAAACAGTGATTAAGGCATTCCCGTGAATGCACGAAGGCGCCCTGAGATTTTCTGTCAAAATACATATTTAACATCTGTCAGTGATATAATTTGCTTCCACGTTTGGGTTGGTTTAGAACCAAAATTTGAATATTGTTATGGATTTCATGAGCAAACTAAAAGTCGATTGCTCACTTTATAGTGAGGCGAATTATCAAGTACCGGTTAATAGTAATCCTTGACAAAATGGACACCAGACCCGGTTCTGTAAAGACAGAGAGCCCTTGTACTTTGAACGGTTGCATATCACAATGTATTTGCTATGTACTTTGAGTGCTCGGTGACTTGATGCTTTTATTTATATAAACGCTCCTTTATTCTACCTAACACAGTTAACATTCTGTGGCGCCGTTGGAGCACGAAAAGACAGGTACACTAGTCGAATCCTCACAATGCTGTACAGAAAGTTCTCAATGTATTGAATAATTACCGACTTCTTCGTTTCTGATAGTATTTTTGGGTTTTCTTATTGATTTACTTCGTGCCCACATATTATTACGAGTTTATCAGGTATCACAAGTTGTCTACAGCGGCTCTTCTAAACTGGATCATGCTGTAGAATTTTAGGCGAACTTTTGCCAGATCATTTAGAATAAACTCGGTTGAGTCAAACTAAACATTGCTTCCTGTTTCAGAATTTGTGGATATCTAGGAAAACAGTTGTTCTTTACCGGTGAGTTTTTGTGATGAGTAACTACAAGCGAAATGTGTGGAACTTGGGTTCATGCCTGTGGTGACAAGATTCATCAAAATGCCCACTGCTACTTGTCCTCCCTAGAACTACACCATAGTTCGACAAGGGAGCTACACAAGAAGGAGTTTAGCCTCAGTGTATTCAGGTGCTCGGTAAATCTGCGGTTCAAATTTTCTTATCAGATATGCTGTCCTGTGGAATCATCTCCCAGTTACCATCCAATCGCATGAGAGCGTAACTGCGTTTTGCCTTAAGTTCGTCAAGTACCTAAACTTGGACAAGATCATGACCCTCTTCTCTTGGGAGAGATTGCTTGATGATTTGTTCCAAGAATGGCCAGGCAAGATCTGATGGTTGAATTAAATAAAAAAGTTTACGCAGTGTGAAACACCCTTGGTGCCTTTACTATCCAATAAGCAAACATGTGCACATTGCGTTGAAACACACCTGTAAGTGAACACAAATCCCTGAAACAGCAAAGACAATGTGAATCACACCATTGTTTACCACTCATGCATGAGCATGAAAAATTCTAAAAAATTTGGTATGTGCCAAAAATGTACCCAGTTTCTCCCTCGATGACAAATATACCCAGTATTACTGTTTTTTATGAACCAAATTCCCTTGAAATATGCGAGTCAACCCTGAACAACCGACAATTAATTTCCAGCAGGCCATACCACTGTGTTACCGGATAAAATCGCGTCATTGGCTTTTGTAACCATCTCATGCAGTCTTATGTCTCTTCATAGAAATCCGGCAACTACCTACTTCCACTAACTAGAAACCCCACTAATTACTGCTATCGCTGTTGTGGATCGCAAAGGACACGGTCGGAGAGCAGATGGACACAGATGCTCCACCTTCGCTCGTTTTACTCTCTCAAGGTACGGTACATCTATAAACATTCTGGATCAGAATACTCGCCGGCCTTGGGTAGACGTACGCATGTGGTCGGTTATTTTGCTGCTTAATTAAAGCTGGCTGATAGGTATACGGCGCTGATTAGTGTGCTTGTACTGGATGTTGAAAGCAATTTAAACTCATTGAGGACTATGTTGGCATTATTACAGGGGAACATGTATGTGCTGCTGAGAAACATCTTTGGATTATGAAGGGGTTCAACAATTAACTGTTGTAGAATGTTAGTAAACATGGTTGGTGGAGATTCTATGCATGATCGGCGTGACCATATTGGATTCAGACAGTGAAACCTCTTGATAGAATATTCTAAAGCCAAGATCTCTGGCATAAATGATGACATGAATCAGATGCCCAGATAGAACCTATTCTTCTCTGGATTGTGTATCGGTACGTAATGCAAGCTTTGCTATTGCATGTCTAGATACACGAGGATGAGCGTTATTCAAATATTGTCCTTTAAATTTCCTAAGCGCGGTGTCTTTTTCCACTGAGAGAAATAATTTGGCTTTATTTTATAGTGTGGTCACAGATACGCAGGTGCCTTCCTTGTACATGTTTCAGTTCACACTACTTCATCCTGTTAACAACATTGATTTCTTCTGCCCCAAGTCCCACAATCGTAAAGTACAGAAAATGCACGCAACTGGGCGCATAACGCTCACTTTTGACTGACATTTGGCGTAAGCTTATGGGCATCAAAAGAATTCGTTAACAGTTCCCATGAATACACTGTCCCTACAAATGGCATCCCAGCTTTGTTATTTTCTTGTGACACAAGCAATCCATTAAACACTGGAACTTCGGGAATTGGGCAGTACACGACTCATTTTTAACCTGAAGTGACTAGGTGCAAGCAAGCTGAGAGAGAATAACTAAGAGATCGCGTTGGTCAGTCAGCAGTGAAGGCGAAGAAGCTGCTCAAGAAGGAGGAAATCGCTAATCCGTATGTTTTAAAATAGGGTCCTGTGAGTGCTACTTAAATTTATAACCTTTTGCCCATACTTAGTGTTTTTCTCTGTAGGATACTTGGGCCGTGAATCCATGTAACGGCTTCTCCCCTAAGGTCACAGAAGTTTTGTGGGGCACAAACTGGTGCAGGATTAGCAACTCTCTCAGCAGGAAGCACATATTTAGGAAACTGACAGTGGGATAAACCGTGTAGTAGAGATTGACTTTAAATGGTGTGTTTAATGGTTGAGTTAAGCAACTTCACGTTGAAAGTGATAAGAGGAATTTGTTGGTATTTGACCAGACTTCCCGTTCTTCGAAGCAAGACATGGAGTTTGATCCACATGATCGAAGTTATTGATCAATGCGTGCCAAATGGCGATAATTTCGTGGATTTTTATAGAGACATTTGGTTCATACTGGTCCAAAACTTTCCACATTTTAACTTGGAGATACAAGGGGTTAGGATTAACAGGCTTAACATGACCGATATCGCGGTTATTTGTTTCCTTTTAAAGTATATTTCGCATACAATAAAAGCAAACACTGCATCCGTTTGAATCATTACCCTTGATGAAAATACATGGAAAAATGGTTCAGAAAATATCAGGGAAAATATTATGCTGTGCTTGGGTGCGTAGAGATTTTCATTTAATTAACTGAAAGTTTATCGCACCAGCACCAAGTAAGCTAGTTTTCCACATACCCAGGGAAACTTTAGGTGGCCTTTCCATCTACTTGTGATTCGTTAGGATTGCCCATCTATCGACTCCACCAACTACTTAAGCACTCAGCCAGCAGCTTATGCTACAGGGCCACGGGGTGCAGTATCGGACTGTCATGTTTTACCAACCAATTGTGATATAACGTCTCATTCTCTACTTCACGCAAGTTACAAGCAGTACAGATGATAGGGTTGGTCCCGAAGACACGATGTTCAATGAGAGTACCTGTATAAGAGTTAACATTTATAAACGGTTTGGGAAAAGATAACGATTTACTCGTTTTTCAGTGGCTTAAGTACTAGTTTGTAGTAAAAGCAGTTAACGGTCACGTGGTCGAATCATAATTGGGCCGATGAATCCGTATTAATAACAAGACCCAGCTGGTCAGCATGACGGTTTAGTGTTTTTACGGATATGTGGAAGGACTTCTTGATTTGAATTCCTATCATATTTGTATTCTCAAGCGATCATTGTATTGACTACAGGATCCACTCAGTTCCATAAATTTGTGACACATAAGTAGTTCAGGAGTGAGTATGACTTGCCCCGTCAGATCACATTTTCTTTTTAAATGTACCGGCCAACAAGTCGATGGCTGTGATAATCCACTTAATTTACACTTCCGAAAATTAGCTTAATTTTATTGATTGAGCTTATTGCTTGACTTGCGTAGAGATCATAAAGAATGCATTTTTGGCATTGTTTACCATGCAAATGTATGTTAGAAGCACTTTGCCCAGTAGTTTTCTGATAAGGTCCTTACATTTCTATGTACCTTACTGAAAACCTAATGATGCTATTTTACTGAGCTCACTTTATACATGCGATCCCAGTTGTCACGTTTCTTGAGAACCCCTAGCCGTCTTAGAGATAACGTTTGCAAATAAGCATCGCTAGTAAATAGGAACAATAAAGTACTGCTACTTATGTGAATCATGTATTTGTACTAAGTTTGTGGTTCACCAAGCTCAAAAACTTCTGCCTCAGCGAGAAAACCTCTCTCACTCAAACAATCAACTAGTTTGATGATATTCAGCAGCTTAAAAACAGGCACTTATAGACATTACGACAAGTAATCGTTTTCTGTTCATGCCGTCCAACGTCCGCCTCTATCTTATATTTATTATGGTCTATTAGAAATCTATCGTACGCTGAATAGTGACACGTTTGACTGATTGTCATGACAGTGTTATCATCAACGAAACCAATGAAGTTATTCGCTCCAATTGCTTCTTCGTTTTGTGGAATAATCCGCCAGCAACTGGAAGTTCATGTGCACATACAGGCACATACACATCAAAATTTGAAACTTGTTGGATCAGAACTCCATAACAGCTGTTTCCATCGGGAATTTCGTCAACTGACTTCTTCCAAGATAGACAAGAAAATAACCAAAAAGTGTGTGAAAACTTACACAAAACCTCACGTCACTAAAAACCACGCATTGCAGAGTATTTTAAAGACGCAGGCGCTACTGAATACCAATCTAACTCATGCAAGAACATGATCATAATTGTGTTTAATTAGTGACCCTCTTTCTGAATCAGCCTCTCGCACATCTCGGAAATATACATATCATTATTATTTGCCCTCACACGACAGAGGTCGCAAAAAGTATATCGGGTCAAACTTGGCTAACTGCTTCAAGTAGAAGGATATGCGCATTTGATATCTGGTCGAAAGTATTACCATTTCATAGAATTAAGCACAAAAGATTATCGGCCCATCGTCGTAACATGGCAATCCCGTGGCGTTTAGGCTGCAGCTTAAACACCGCTTCACAAACAACGTACCAGTTTTCCCAATGTTACCTTACATTTCCTCGTTCACGAGGGCGTCTTATAGCTATGCTACAAATCAGCTGGTTTCCCATCACGTGGTTAGGGTACCTAGTGTCCGTACGGGACATTTCCTTTAAAAGAACATGCGCAGACATAATCGCACACATTGCTAGGTGGCCAACAGAAGCACCAATGCTTCTGTACACAATACGGAGGGTGTTAGAAAAGGGCGACATTGATTGGTCTCTTTTAACCTTGGATATCCAGCATCCACTCGCTACCATCGCTCCGCTGTTGGGTTTCACGATCCTAAACTGCGGACGGAATGGTGTACACCTTGCGTCGATCGATCAATCGATAGCCCGTTAACCAATCAAAGGATTCTACGGACAAGGTGGCTGTATAAGCTGCCCATGTCACGCGGACTTGTTGATACGTGCTAGTAGCTTTCTTTTCGTCCGCATTTCTTTTAACATTGAACGGAATTTCGCTTGAACTAAGTTTCACTACAACTTTCGCGGAACACCTTAACCCCGGGAGATTGGATTACACGAACTATTTCAGCAACTGGAACAGGTTGGTGTTGATGTAAGAAAACAACCGGATCTCACACATGCTTTACTCCTGTTGTGCACGTTCATTATGACTTACGTGGAACGGCGATTTCTTCTCAGGAACGGTCCCCCATGGGGGTTCCGCCTGTATGAAGATTTTATGGAGGGGCTGATTGTATCTAAGGCAAGTCTCACAAAGATTTTGCACTCCTGGTATTAACTCCACTTGAGGGCGTACAGGTGATTATGTATTTAAAATCCTATGCACCCACATTCTTGTTTTTGCATCTGAATAATTAATTGCTCGAAGTGGCTGCACACATGGTGCGTTTTTTCACCATTTCTACGAGTTTACTGGGTAAATTCAACTCCATCATTTGCAGCATCCCTTATTGCGGTCGCCTTTTATCCACCCACGCAAAACTAACCGCGCTCAATTACTTCCATCACATGTTTTCCTGTTAAGCGAGCTATTCACTCCCCGCTGTCTATAAGAAAGCGGATAAAATTTGTTAAGAGTTATGGTGGCTAGAAACGAAATACAGATCTCCAAAGCGCATCATGTCGTTTTCACGAAATGAATCCAATTGTGTCGATCCTAAGGAACAATTGGGGTCAGCATTATGGTCACTGCACAAGATAAATAATCAAAAGGCAACACACAAGCTAGAAAAAGTGGAACGTCAGATACTTGGAAGAACATGGGCAAACTAATATAGATTTAGTGAGAAATCAAAATTGTTCACCAACCCAAACCTTGTGGATAAACCCAGAAAAAGACCAAAGCCGTTAACACTAAGCTTTTAATAGAAACTTTTCAGTAAATGTATTGATGCAGAGAATTCCCGCATGTAATCCCATTAACGAAGGTTCAAATATAGTCACCACCAGTGACTTCTGTTTCTGTACTTTGACGCGTTGCATTACTTACTCACACTGCATACTCAATTTCATTAGTTAAACGTCCAAAATGTGTTCAGCCGTTTCCATGCATAAAACCGCCAAGTCGTCAACAGCAAGTTGTTTTCCGGTTTCCGCTTGCGTCTAAAACATTTTGTGCTCCACGAATTTAGTCAGTTGAAGTCCACCTTCATTGCAACATACATTGAGAGCAAATACTTTCTGAAATTTGCCAGCCTTTTTTGCTCAGCTGGTCTGGTGGAGGTACGTTGACACTTTCTGTCTGGTCACCAGCTCTATCACACCTACTCTGCGCCAGTGACCACAGAATTTGCAACAGGGCAACGAACTGGAACGCAAACATAGAGTGTCCATTAAACGCTTGATTTGCTCCCTGGGCAACCCGTTAACAATTATCAGCAATCATGATCAAAGGTAGTGTCAATAAAGAAGGGTACGGATGGAGAGTATTCCACACAAGTTAGCTTTTCGTTTTAAGGATAAAGTGTGTCAGTCAGACCGCGCACTCCTGTGCTCTACAGATTTATATTAGAGCCGTGTGCGATATAACAATTCATATATATATATATATATATATGTTAGCTGCGAGTAAAACAGCTCAAATTCGTAGCCACGGTTGTAAACCTGATATGCTAACTAGTTATAGGCGATGATTAACGACGATATGTGCTTGTTGAATCTTATCAGTTTCCTTGCATCTGAGCGTTTAATATATATTATGATTTATGCAAACACACATGCACATTCTAATTACTCGTATTCAGAATTGCGAGTTAAGAATAAATAAAGGTTTCTACATGTTTTGTTGTATCCAATAATAAAAGTTCGTCTCTGAACAGTGTGCTTCTACACGCAAGTTGTCACGTTAATTTACTGGTATATCCTCCGACACCACTGCTACTTTGTGTGAATAAATAGGGGCTGATCTGTCAGATGGAAACATATAAGGTTGAATGGGCGATATCGGAACCATCCTTCTGATCCACTTTGACATTTTTCTGTTACTATGCATGTCAGTAACGAAGAATGCACACCCCAAAGAAGTGCTAGATGAAATTGTCCAACAGTGTAGTACCATAGTGTTCTCGACTTCCTCCCAGCCATCTCACTGAGAACTGTCTACTGCTCAACCTAGAAAATAGCTCATTACGCCATAATGTTTCTCTGGGTATTGTTACTTTTGCTTCGTTAGATTAGTAGACGCAACTGTATGAACGGGTTTTAAGTGATTGGGAAATTGTGAATAGCGATGTGGTTGACAGGACACCGCAAGAACATGTGCCCTAGACCGCGGAATGCACTAAAAATCACATAGTTGAGTCCTAGTAGGGTACGCATAGGATTTTTAGTGGTTTTGAAATTACTATTAATCTTCGTATGCAGCTGTTCCATACGCAAACACAATCATTCTCATCCCCTTCAGGTTCGTCAACGCAGTCCGGCTGACCTCGCAGGGCTGCGCGAAGGTGATCACGTGTTGGCCATTAGCGGAGTGGACGCATTAGACATGTCGCATGAATACGCAGTCCAAGTGATCGAACAAGCTGTCTACACACTGGAGATCATTGTTGGCCGGTAAGTGATGAACACGATGAATTGGTATTAAGCAATTCGGCTTATCCACGCTTACTCGCAGTACGTCTGTTTCGCCTGTTTTAAGCAGCATTTGAAATCTACAACTTTTTGTCAGCACCACAGGGTAGGACAAGGCTATAAGCCGATGAAATTAAGAATATGGAAACTCGAAATTGACTATGCACGTGGTGTCCTGAATCATTGTATACGTAAACGTAAGCGTTTAATAAGTTAACTAGCAAAGGTAGCTAATTATCATTGTTCGTCGCTAGGGTAACATAGATGTATTTTGTGTAATACACAAGATCCATATTGGTGCCGAGATTCATCCCGAATTGCAATCCCGGTCAGTTGATCCCGTTTTACCTTATCTGACGCAGAAGAATGCCTGGTGCTATCTGCCCTCATGTACTTCGCATCTTCAGGCATTTTGCTAGTTTGCATGGTTCCGGCTTTACTTGGAACCAAAATTCGAACTTTATGCACATTAAAGTATCCGCGACAACATTGGTCCCAACTGAGATCGCTCTTACTGATGGCTTGCATGCATGTGGAATAAACTGGCTTGCTAACAACTAATTATCGGATACATCATGGACGTAGTGCCATCATCACTGCAAGACACATGAAGTCTATTTTCTTCTCCCAGACATTGCTACGTCGTAGTTTTCGGAAGTGAGAGCTCAAGCAAATTGAGACATAGGGCACCTACACACCTACGAAAAGAATCAAGGGAATATAAGTACTCCGTTTAGGAAAGGAATGACATTATTTCGCTGGAATGTTTTAAAAAGATGGCGGAGTAATCCGGGATCTTGGATCTCACATGGATGCTGAATATCCAGTAGGATGATAAAGAGCATTGCCCAGTGCTCTTTTGACTTATATACACTAGCCGGAAGAACACACTACCACATACGCGATCTAGGGAAGTCAACTGGACTGACGAAGCTCCAAGATTTCACGGCGATTCAAACTAATGTCATAGTTAGACTTCGTGACGCCTTTCAAATACCTACAGTCTGTCGGGGTGGGGCCATTGACGGTGATTTCGGAAATATTGTTCCCTGAATAGGTCATCTTTCGCTGATTATTCGACATTAACACACAGTTACAGCTTCCCACTCCATGACCAACATCGGCTGTACTTTCATCTTCATTGTCATGAAGCGTTGTAGCTATATGACACAGTACACTTGCATGAACAGATAATAATATTAATAATACTAATAATAGATATATTACTCTGCAAGGGAGACACCGTGTTCATATTTGACACAGGTCATATGTGTATAGGTAATACCATGCTGGTGCATGAGAATACGAAGTGGTAGCGAATAAAAAACAACGGCATATTCCTCGACAGTGCGAGGTACAGTCCGACCGGAAGGTATGAACATTATGTACAGGGGGATCGCATGGAGCACATGATTAGTACCGAGTATTTCATAGCAGTTCTCAAAATATTTTTTGACTGGCATTGTTAATTGCTCAGATGAATCCTTCAGTCATATTTGATTGGTGGTCAAAGATAATAAATGTAGTGAATTCAAATGTACCATTGAGGTAATACGGCTGTCCATGGAAACGTCTTCCGCAGACCTGCGCCCATGCAGGGTATTTCCTCGATGAATTTCACTCACACTTCATGCCCCATCTGACCGTGTGGCTTTTAGAGTAGATAAGCCATCACTCACTAAACCACACCTACCGTCTCAACACATTTGCTGGCGGAATAGTGAAGATAAGTCAGTCAAATACATTCTGAAATAGATAAAAATTGACGGAAGCTGTTGCTTGAACCGATAAGCGTCGCCTTCCTGGATGGAATACTTATAATCGGTCACCTCACGTGTTAGGGGCTCTTGCTGGCCTAATGAAGTTGCACAGCCATTGGTGTTTGGTGTGTCGCTGCCACCTGCTAATCCTTAAGACTGCACATATTTTAAGCTATCCCTCTTATTAAAAATTCTGTCTATAAGCCAGTGTTTCTCCCCCGCCTTTTTTCTTATTGCCTATTATTATTATTTTATATTAATGATACGAGCCACAACAAATTGGCCCATCCTCCTGAGGCGTTGGAGGTGAAGTATTTTGAAAGAACAACCTTGAAATGACCTCACGAAAAGATAACATTAGTCACGGCTGTGGGCTGCATCCCGCATATTCTTCGCTTAACAATGCCCCATGAATCAGGATATGACCTGCAATTGGATTGCGCAGCAGGTGTTTAAAACGCGTTATGCATCGAAATAACAAAACTAAATAGCGAAAAATTCTGGACTTTTCTGCAACAAGCTATTGTCATATGTGCGCAGACAATGGTGTAAAAATGTCAGGTTAAAAATGCACTTAGGATTAAACTATTCCACAACACATACTGATATTCTATCGGACTAAATCAACTAAAAGATCGGTCTAAATGTACATATCTACTTCTGTTTTATCTTGGTTCCTGTCCTGCTTTGCATCGTAATATCAATCACGATTTGATCTCCGAAGAACAGACTAAAGAACAGTCTGAATCCCATGAACCAACTTCTCGTCTAATTTAACCGTACGCTGACCTGAATATTTCAAACAAATGGCCACTAAGTGTTTAAATTCACTTCGATCCCCTTGCGCATAAGACCATACAAAATATCCTTCATTTTATCCTGCCACATAGATCACTAGGAATTCTCTGGGATTACACTTATTAAGTTAGATATAACACATACAAAGTTGGATATGCAAACCGTTATACAACTGCTACAGTAAAGGCTACCGTATATAGCTTTTTGTCTACATAGCGTCATCCTTTTGGTAGCATATTGAAAAACAGAGGATTTAATTTACAACAGATTGGACACGATCCTCAGTCCCAGGAAAAGTCCCATACTGAACTAACAGCCTCCAGCTAATTTTTGTTTGCCTCTTTTTACCCGGATCTGATCTATTCCTTCGTGACCATGGGCCAAAGGTATTTTCTGAAACAAGCATTATCCTTAAGCACACCACACGCTTTCTTTTCGGTGAGAACGTTTCCCATCTTCCATCTTGCCTTTTGAAGTTTGCTGCGTCTTAATGCGAATGCTTTCAAAGACCTCCAAGTAATTGGAAGAACTATCCCGCACATCAATTCTAGGGCACAAAATAACTTGAATTGCGTGTTAGCTCGATTTTCGTCCCCACATAATAATTGTCCCAGTTTCCGAGTCAGTAGTTATAATTGGGTAAAAGTTTCCTGAACAACTTACTCAATCAAGTTGTAGGCTAGAATTAAGGTTCAGGGAAAGGAAGAGCCCTTGTTGTTTTAACGACAGATATATAAGTTATTAGAGTTTTATACGTTTGTCCATAGCGTTGCAGTAATTTTCAGATTTAGAAGATAAGAGCGATTTTCATAGTCCATTATTGACATAATGTGATATTATGCGGAGGAGATGGCAATGCGCAGTCACTCTTGACATCGTCTGATACAAATCTGCTGTCGTTATACTTTGGCCCACTCTATTATTCAGTGACTTCTAAACTGAAAGCAGCCTTTTAGGAATTCTTATTTTATAAACTCTTCTGTTCAAATAAACGTATTTGTCAGCATATTACAAAGAATTGCAACACAAGCAACCTTACAGACGAATCCAGTGAAACTAGGAATAGAGCCAGGATTACGGGTAGGACAATCGCAATCAAGCGGCATAACTGGAGGGAATTAGGGGTCTCATTCACTTAAGGAACAGTAATAGGTTTATGGTATTTCTCTCCAAATAATCCAAATAATATGTAGGGCTGAAATAATTGCGGAAGTTGTCTGCTTCTTAGCTCAAAGAAAGACAGTTTCCTTGCTGCTTAAACAGACTGAACACCTTCACGTTTAGTGCCTGCATTACAAACGTTTATCCTGTAGATCTGGTGAATTACCAGACTGGATTTCCCACGTACAGTAGTAGCGACAATTTATAGGTTACATTGCATTCAAAACTTGACCTCACATCGTGTACTAAAATGACAAAAACTGGCTGGTCGGAAGAACATCTCCTTCATCCCTCATCTTTATGCACCTCTAGCTAGTTCTATCACTCTAGCTTCATCTATCTTCGTTATCGCTTGCAGCCGTGCACCATGCATGTACCTTCCTCAAGCATTTCATATGCTTCTGGATGCGATGGATTATTAGCCGGCAGTGGTAGGCGTGGCTGATTTCGCAACATGCGTGTTCGCCACCATCAGACACTAATTTCCTAGTAGTACTGCTGTGTGATACTCGGTCTGGAGGTGCGCTTGTCTAAATCACCCCAGTCTTTGTAAACTTAGCTGTACTGCTCAAATCGAATCTCTTCGATTTACCAGACTTTGGCTTCGCTTGGAAACATACCAACGCGTCAGAAGCTAAGTAAAATCTTGCATGAGTCTTGGTGGACTAAGAAACTCCAATACATGGGTATAATTTTGCCTTACACGTCTTTTGGCGGCAGCTTCCATCCTGGTAGTCAGAACTGTTTGCAGAGTAGAAATGAACAAAAAGGCACCCTAAAACTAGGCGTACACATGGACTTATTTCGTCACCATGCCACCTCCTTGTTCCGAAACGTCCCACACCACCCAAAGTAGATGAATTCGTTAGTCAAATTTGTACGCAGTGTACAGTAGGAGCAATCGTTTGCTACCCTAACGTGTAGCATGTTTGCATGTTCCAAGGCGACCGGGTGCACCGCGACAGTTAACCTCAGTTTTAAACCCAATATTTCCGAAATATACATACGCCGGTGGCGCATTTACAGCTGAAAAGATTTCACATTTGTATGCGAAAGGCATAGCGTACTCAAGACACTTGACCTTATGGACTTAAATCTGTCACCGGCTGTCGAATTCTGCATTATTAGTCAGTACACGGAGGAGATTGTGATTTTAGTGGGCGAAAGGTCATTCACGTGGAAACACCCAGAGAGTTAACAGTCATAATGAGTATGACTTCTCTCGTATGTAGATTTCACAACATTCTACAGATGTGTGTATCAGTCTAGGGAGGTTGATTTATACTCTTGGATGAACCCATCTCCTATTGTTTATTCTAATAAATAGAATGAATAAGAAATATCCCTAATTCCGGCTAACGGCTTTTTTTAATATGATCATCGATAGTTGCAACGTATTGTTGAGCTAACAGAACCTCATTTGCCCAAATGGATATTTTTCAGATTTCCAATAACTTTCTATAAGTTCTGTTCGGACATCACTTTACGTACATTTTTCAAGGTAACAAATACTTGCATCAATGCAAGGCGAATTCCAGTGAATCTAGCATTTATCAGCAAGAATTGTTGGTTCAGATAGCCTTTGGTTACTCTTTACACTATAACATAGCAGAATGCTCTAACTATAGTTTAGGTTCATCTCAAGTGGATTTATGAAGACGTAGATTTAACCGACCACAAAGTATAAATAATAATAGGATTAAACAAAGGTTGTTATTTTCATGGTTATTTTGATTTCCTAAGCTTAACTACTTTTGACATGTATGCTGCATTGAAAACTATGCTAAGTTTGTCGAACACAACTCATCGTGTTACAATCACTGAAGACCGAATATAATCACAAATAGATCATCTCCATACTTTACTCTCGTGAATCACGTGAATATCAATGCCCCTATATTCATGCAGGTATGAACGTTTACAAAAACAAGAGACGATTTACCTGGACAATCAGTCTCTCCGTTCCAAGCAACTGCCGCAAGATATCACAACGACTGAGCTACAGTTGTTCTGGGAAAAGGAAATGCCACTGAAACCGGCCAGGCGAGTCATGCCGCCACCGAAACCTACCGTCATTCTGTCAAACACTAGACCTGCACCAACCAGATCACCACCATCAAAACCACGGCCGCCGTTAAAGATTTATATTCCACCACCACAAGCAACCCCACCGACTCCTGTGCCTGTGTCTGCAGCGCCGAAACAGCCCACACTTGTAACACCGAGAGAGCCGACACCAGAATGGGAGAGAAAAATTGTACCAAATGATCCAGACGTTTCTAGTGTATCAGTAAAGCAGCTGTTGAAGGAGTTCGATGTACCAGAGATCGCTCCGGAATTAAAAAGTAGGAACTTATACCATTTCTTTTTGTGCTGGCAAATTGAAAATTAAAGCGTCTGTTGCAACACAACATGTTATATACGGAAGCTGAACTATCAATTTTCCTTGTGATTAGCCGGTCATATTATGTTATTTTTCGTAGGATGAAATTCATCGTAGATTCACACCGTTGACATATAGGTTGACTATGGCTTCATGGAAATAAGGCATTTATAAAGACACCGATGATATGACCAAATAGATCAGTGGATTTTTTAGCAACCGTTGCATGGCATTGTCCCAACACGTTTCTCAAATCACTTGGGTGTACCATCCATCCACTCCAAGGATCCAACCAGTCACCAAACTTCGTTATATCTCAAACCCTATATTTTGTGTCTGCTGACATCCTATAAAGCATGTTTATCTTCATCTGGAAAAATGCCGGGATAGCCAATTGCTCCGAGAAGACATAGACAAAAAGAAGCGCACGTTCAACCTTTACGTCTACTGAGCATTACAGAAAAGGTGACCAAAAGTCTGACATCTCTTAATTGTGTAGTTTAATTGCTACGTCTGAACTTAGTTTGCGGCATGGAGTTAAAATTAAGTTCCACGGAAGTAACATATAATAAAATAATAATAAATTATCAGCTGTACGCCGTAACGGCGCTTCGCTGCCGCGCGACCACCACTAGTCGCGCGCGGGCTGAGTATACCGCGAGGACGCCCACCCCTACGCGGATTCGAACCGGTGACCTTATGGTTGCAAAGCAAACGTGCAGACCACTCGGCCGCGGAAGTAACATAAATCAGTTCTCATTCGACTGCTGAATCAGAATCCAGATAGCCAATGTCTAAAAGGGTTCTGTGATGACGTTAGTTATATGCAACTTAGTTACTCACAGTCTGTGTTG
>OX104067.1:100461812-100523089 GCA_944474145.2 Dicrocoelium dendriticum | reverse complement strand
ACCGCTAGTGTCAAAGCCACCATGTAATGTTACAATCAAGGTATACTTATAGGTACTACGATGGGGACGTTTAAATAAGTGACCTAAGGTCCTCAGGAGCACAGTTAGGTGGGGAGTGTTGGTTTAACTTCGAACGCGGGGACAATGGCGAGCATCCGTTGCAATTTTATGCTGATCATAGGTTGTGACCGGTGAGTGACCCAAATGGATCACATCATCATACGTTCCAGGTGATGTGAGTCCACTTGGGACCCTTATCATAGACTTCCAGCAACGGATTCCCTCGGTTAGCAATTGAAAGTCCTCAGTCAAATTAAACTAGCAAAATGGCACTTTTGACCATTTGTTCTGACAAGATCGAGCTTCAGTGGGATAGTGTCTCCATCTACAAGCACGATGCGCGAGACACTACTCGCGGTACGGTCAGTCATGACGCTAGGTACTGAATATATAAATGTTGGCTAACCAGCCAGATTCTCAGAAAAAAATCCTTACCGGCACCGAGCACAATGTTCAGGTTAAGTTTTAATCTCCTTAACCAGAGAGGTTCTATCTTCATCTTACAACAACGGTCATAGTAGGTAAGATCACCAGAGTTTCTCATTAGGCATTTCATAAAATTGCACTGCATATTTTCTATTGCCGTTCTCTCATTTTTTTTCTTTAGTTGGAGAATGTTAATACCCAGTAAGACAATACGGTACGAATGGGAGTTTTATACGGGTGGATTTTGTATTCATAGAAAATAAAGGATTTTAGTATTAGCCCTCCTAGCTTAAGGGGTTATGCAACCGTGTACTGCACCTGTTCGGCGAAATTGAAGGAGCTCGAGTAGTGTATCCCAAGATCACGAATTGTGAGACAGGTGGACATGGTTTTGCCTTCTAGCATCAGAAAATGTGATGCAATACTGCACAGATAACATATGCCGCGACACTGCTGGGATGAGAGTTCTATTTTCCACTTGCTGCACCAAGTTTCCAGCTCGTGAAGATCCGCTTGTATGTCAGTTAGTGCGTTAATGAAATTGTCCAAATCGAACTCAGACAAGTTTAATGTCATCTGCGAATACATTGGGTTTGCCATATTTGATGACATAGAAGACGTTGTTAATGTACATCAAAAAAGAAGAGGTCCTAGAACACTCCTTTGGATCACGCCACTTGTGACTTTGCTACTCGTGGAAGTATTGCTTAGTATTTCGACTGCCTGAAGCCGATCAGAAAGATATGATGCTAGCCAAGAATGTAAACTGCCAGATATACCACAGGAATGTACTTTCGATAGAAGATTTCCATGTGGTACCCGATCGAACGCTCTACGCATATCAAGAAATATGATGATCAGGCGCTTACCACAGTCAATGGAACGAGTAAGGAAGTTTAGAAATTGTACTTGACAAGTAATACATGACCGTGTTCTCAGAAATCCATGCTGGGAAGGAAGGATCAAGTTCCAGTACAGTAGGGATTCAACAATTTTAGCTTTTATTACTCTTTCCATTGTTCCACACGGAATGGAGGTATCGCTGATGGGCCGATAGCTCGTCTGTAATTGAGGTGGGCTGCTTTTATATCGTGGTGAAACGAACAGATACTTCCACACGTCTGGAACAACCCTAGACTTCATGGATAACGTAAAAATATTTCGAAGCAATATGGGGATATCAGAGCCTCCGAATTTGAGCATAGCAGACGGTATTCCATCCGGGCCATGTTAAAAGCTCGTTAGCATTGAGTTTATCAGAGTTCTTATGTTCGATTGATCGAATTCAACAGTACTGATGCAATCTGCAGTTTTAGTGAGGATGTTAACCATCGGTACTATGCACGGCTCAGTGAAAAACGATAAAAAGCACTCAATGAAATCCACACACACCTGAGTCGGGTTTGCAGAAAGGTTGTTGTCGGGTACTATAATGCAAGGTGGTATTATCATGCTTAAAGTTGCTCCCGAGGTGGAATAGTCTAGTCATTTCTTTTGGTTTATTGCAGGAGATTAAGGCATTGGTCTCGTCTCTAGGAAGTTTTGAGGACCGATTTATTTCTAAGGGTGACATTATTTGATATTGCTGAATTAATAGACTAAAATCGTTAGTCTTTATAAGTATATATTGTAGCTTCTTCAGTTTCGTAATATATGCAACGGGATAGTGGTCTAACTCGTTTTGAGGGATGTATGCCTGTGACACATCGGACAGAAGACATCTAGACACTAGATTGCGTTTTTGTATAACAAGTCAGCTGCATATTGAGGTTCAGAGAAGAGGAAATAGTCATCTCAGTCTAGAGATCGCAATATGATTGCAAAATCTTTCCAGTTAGTTATGTGATAGTCACAAAAACTTAAAAGCTTGTTGAATGTATTGTGGTTGTAGGTGATTCCTTCGAAACTGATCTCCGCTATCTTGTGGTCACTCTCAGAAATATTGGGGAAGATGCGTTTTATATTTTTGTAAAGATTAGGTCTAGTAAGTGTATATCTCTTGCTGGAGATGAAAGTTGTTGAATCCAACCAAAGGTATGAATTGCTGAAACAAAATGCAGATATTTTAATGGGGACCGTGGTGGATACCAGGAATTCTCAGGCATATTAAAGTATCCACCAACAACTTTCTGAGTTGCCGGCTGCTCAGAGGCATATAAGAAGACTTCCAAGAGGCGATCGAGATCCGATTTACGACAGTGTGATGGGTTGTACACATAACCAATAAGGATGGTTTTGCAAGCTGTTTAGTTACTTTAGTGGGGGACTTTCGAGAGCAGTCCAGTATATATTTTGTTCCTCAGCCGGTATGCATTTAACTGATGCAAGCAGAATCAAGGTGATGCTTTTAGGGGTCCCATCGATGGATGAGGTTCGAAAGTCGACCACAATGAGCCCATGTGCTGTGCCCGAACGATACAAGGTGTGTTAGGGCATACGGCGACTTATCGGACTCCTTCCAAGCAGGCATCAGCAGTACGCAGGTAGGCAGTACCGACTTTTCGCTACCATGCAACCACCGCCGGTCGCACGCGGGCCAAGGATACTGAGAGGGTCGCCCGGTCCATACGCAGACTCGAACCAGCGCTCTCAGATTACAAGGCAGTCTTAGGATGCTTAAGACAACACTCGCCGTCTGTCAGGGTTATCCCACTTCCATATTTTCACTCACTTTGGTCTTAGACATCGCCTTAAATTTCCCCTTGTGTGTAAGCACGGTGTGGACAAGGAGTTCCACTGAGGAACGCGGCTGATTTGTATGGCGTGAAAGAGGTTGTTCTGAGATGCTGACTTGTTCGCTGAGTTTGGTAATTTGTTTTCACACATTTCATTCGCAATTGATTTGAGATCTCCAGTGCGTAGTAGTAGGTTTACAAGTAGGTAAGTAACTTAGAGCAAACTTCGGGGTAGACGCCGTCAGTCAATTGGCAACTCTTTACATGTCGTACGAACGTGACTATATATATATATATATATATATATATATATACATATATATATATATACATATATATATATATATTGCTTATACACGTTAGCTGCAGGTGGAAAACACCTCAGTTATTGTGCCGCAATACGAAGGACAAGAAAAAAGAACAGTGGCACGCCGCCTGAGTCCGCAGTAACAGATGGACATCGTTCCGGAGAGCTAACAGCCGGCTATCGTGCCGCAAAAGGAGTAATATTATGTCTAACGAATGAGATCGTGATTGGAGGGGGAGACTAAGCAGCAAGGAGATAGGTAAAGGAACCCACAACACAAACGTCATTGGTCCGGCTCCTAGCCATATCTGCAAGTGTGTCCAACCAAACGTGTTCACCGTCCTTAGGACCCCAGCCAGGCAGTCGGAATACACCAACCGACGCCAACTTCGAAGTGAGGGTTTTCATTTCTCTCGACCAAGTCATCGCTTGGCCTCCTCTCCTCCTCTTCCAACAGCACCTCCGGCGAGCAAACAACGCACGTCGCGGGAGTCGGTGTGCTGGCATGTGCAACACGTGATCCAGCCATCGGAGCCTGGTGTGTGATATAATGGTGCTCAGGGGTTCACTCGCTCTTCCTGCACCAAATACGCGACACCGAACACGCACATTGCTCACACGGTGCTCCCATCAGACATGAACTAAGCTGCGAAGGCAGCAATGATCGAATGTGACGAGGCACTTTAGGTCTGTAGACCTGATGGGCCAGGTTTTACAACCATATAGGAGAGTTGAACAAACGGCTGCGTTACAAACTCTGCCCTTCAGGGCGAGAGTAATGTCGCGTCTGCACCACAGGTGGCGGAGATTGGCAAAAGCACCTCGAGCACTTGCTATGCGGTTCGTAAGCTTATCTTCGATCCCACGGGCGCTAGTATAGCTGCCCAGGCACTTGAATTCCTGAACGATTTCTAGCTGATCGCCAGCAAGGGTCAGCGCAAGGGTGGATCCCTGCCGATCTTAGAGAAGTACTTTGCATTTCTTTGGAGCAAACCATAGCCTGAAACGATATACAGTCAGTGCTAATCGGTCCAGTGTTGCTTGGCATGTTTGGGAACTGTCACAGATTAGAGCAATATCGTCCGCGTACTCCAAGTCAAGAAGTCGCTCACCAGAAAGTAGATCCACACCTTCCAGGTCGTGTCAAGCGAATGCTGATTCCATGACTTCGTCAACTGCAAAGTTAAGTAAGTAGGAAAGGTGACAGCGGGCATCCTTGTCTCACATCGCTGGTGAGATTGAAGGGCGGCGACAGTTTGCTATAAACCCTCACTCTGCCCGAAGTATACACGTACAGCGCTTTGATAATGTTTACGTATTTATCAGGCACACCTTTCCTCAGCAGACAGTCCCAAAGGGCACATCGATCGACTGAGTCCAAGGCACCTTTTATGTCAAGAAACACGACAACGGTGGGTCGCCAATAAACATGGCGGTGCTCCAACAATTGACGCAAGGTGAAGATGTGGTCGATGCAGCCCCGACCTCGACGAAATCCGGCTTGCTCTTCACGAATCTGGTTTTCACGAATGCCAGTTAGTCTGGAGAATGAGAGACGCAAGCAATTTAGAGGCAATTGAAATCAGACTGGCCCCTCTATGATTGCCTAATTCCGAATGGGAGCCCCCCTTGAAAATTGGGACAATGACGGAGCGGCTCCAGTCTGTCGGAACAGTTTTCTGCTCCCAAAGTTTCACTAGAAACTAGTGTAAATGATCTACTAGAGCAGGTCCCTCGAAATTGAAGAGGGCTGGAGGAATTCTATCTGTCCCTGCGGCCTTATGCAAATTCAACAGCCTGATCTCACGTTCGACTTCTGCGCGTGAGAGCGGATCCAAGGAGACGGTCCAGGGAGAAGGGCGCTCAATGTCCGAAAAAGAAACCGATAACTCAGGTTAGTTAAATTTCTTTGTAAAGTGTTCGGCCCAACGCTCCAAGCGTTTTGACAGGCTGTGGATCTGGTGCCCACTCTCGTCTCGTATGCTCTCGCTAACACCAGGTCTCCTGTTGCCTGTTTCCCGTATCAGATGGAATAACTTACGATGATTACCAACGGTAGCGACTGTTTCCATCTCCGAGGTACGATGAGACCACCAGGCTTCGCGATTTTTCTTCAGTCTAGCACGCAGTTTTGCCCTGAGATTTTTGCGAGCCTTCTTGTATTCGCTTCCAGCCGAAATACGTCGGCGAACATCCATAAGTTCCAGAGACTGTGTAGAGACAAAATGTCCAGTTTGGCAATTTGATTTGCCACATAAAGACATGCCTGCGGATAGTAACGTTTGACGAATATGCGACCAGTGATCTTCGACGGTGTTCAGTGGGCGCTTACTCAGTCCGGATGTCAGCGCATCTTGGTACACATTCAGAACATCTGGTTTCGCCAGCTGGCTGGTGTCAATCCGTTCACATCGACGTTGCGGACGTCCATCGAAACGCACCCGAAGGTCGGCGCAGAGAAGTGTGTGGTCAGAGTCCACGCTCGTGCTCCAAATCGAGCGACAGTTTTGGACATAGCCCCTCCAGCGGTAACTGATCGCGATATGATCCATTTGCGTAAATGGCTGACCCAAGGCTGGTGGGCGCCAAGTCACGCTTCTGTGGTTGCTGTGTCGAAAGTTAGTGATCGCGAGAAAGAGACAAGCATCTTTACACAGCTGTAGCAAACGCTCACTGTTATCATGACGGAAGCCTACACCATGTTGGCCGCTTAGATGGAGCTCATCAGAGGATAATCTTCCGAGTTGGGCGTTTAGATCGCCAGCCAGCACCACAGTATCCGTGTTTCTTCTGTAATGAAAGCGATCGCGAAGTTGCTGATAGAAATAATCTTTCACTGAATCAGTGCTACAGTTTGTAGGGGCGTAGGCCGCAATGACAAACAGGCACCGATTGTTCCCGCGCGACTTCATAGCATGGAATGAACCAGCTAATCTAACGGCGCGCATCCGACTGTTGACTGGGATCCAGTCGATCAGGGCAGTTTCAGCCCGGGGACTCAAAACAATGCCGACGCCAGTTTGAGCGGCATTTGAAGCTGCATCGTCGCCAGACAGGCGCAATGAGAATGTGCCGCCAGTGTCGCATGTGGGGGATCGCAGGGTAAGCACGGGGGTCGAATCTTGCAGGCGGGTTTCTGATAAACAACAAATATCGAATGATAGGGTCTCTAATGTGAGGGCAAGTGCTGCCTGCTGTCCAATCTGTAGCAAAGTGCGCACGTTGAGGCATGCCAGTCTTAGCGAGACTTAAGGACTCCAAAGGGAAACGGATGAACTGACATTGTCCGCTTGGTCGAACATGGAGTTGTCGACTGGATTGGAGCGACGCCCTGCGACGGTGTGTGAGTTGAAATTAGAAGACAAGTAACTATTGAAGCAAGGTGGGGGAGGGCCAAGAAGTAGGGGGTGGAAAGTGGAGGGAAGAGTAAAGTCGGAGTGGGACGCTAAGAATGAAAAAGCGCATAAGAAGACAGGAGGGCCTGAGCAGTAGCATCCATAACCCTATCCACTCTGCTCAATGCAGCAGATAGGGCACCGTTGATTACGCCCTGCGAAGGCCAGAGCATGAAGAAATGGTTAGAAGATAGGCTCATTGTAGTACGTGGGCAGGATACTGTCAGGTTGCTCAGGCCTAGACAAGAGGACGATTAGGGTTCTCAACCAAAGCCTTTGGTTCAAAAACCTTACCGCAAGGCAGCGGGTTTTGGCACTGGACTACAGAGAGCCCGTTTTATGGGATAAAGAGCCACTCTCACTTCAACCCCCAACCTGGAGGACCAGGAGACTGAGTTTGTCTGACCACTAACCATTTAGCAATCTGATATGAGTGGCTCTGAAGGTGCAAAAAAGCACCACCCAGCATAGCTCAATGGATCACTGAGGCACACAAACCATCGCACCACGTTAAGGTTCAGTCTCGTCACCTCTTCGAGGTGATCAAGGAACCTCATAAAGCCACCTGAGAAAATGAACCGATCGAACAGTGAGTAATCGATGGTTGTGAGGATCGATAGTCAGTAACAGTGACAACGATCTGCTGCGACCAGATGGGCAGCGGCCTCGAACCCAAAAAGAGCTACATAATAATAATAAGTTGTTTTATTATGGATACATATCTATCAACGAGATCGGTCTCGAGCCACGACTTCCATGATCTCCCATTAGCGACACCCCCTGCATTGTTGAAATCCAAACCAGAGTCGAGAACAACTGACCAAAGCCAATTGTTTTGTCAGCTTTTTCATGCTGCTTCTCCAAGTCGTAGGTTGTCCACCATGCCGTTTCCTCCAGCCCTGTCCAGAAACAGCGAACAACGCCCCACGAGGAAGACGATGAGTGAGCATGCACAATCGCGGTTAACGCGACGCGCCGAGCTCCTCAAACGAGTGGCTGCCTCTACCCAAGACACCCTGTCCAACTTCTACATTGGTTACGTGGTGCAGCCACCACACACAGGCAATGGACAGCAGGCCGAGTGGTCTGCACGCCTGGCTTGTAATTATAAGGTCACCGGTTCGAATCCGCGTAGGAGTGGGCGTCCTCGCTGTATACTCAGCCAACGCGCGACTGGTGGTGGTCGTGTGGCAGCGAAGCGCCGTTATGGCGTACAGCTGACGAGGTGAACGAAAGTGCGTATTATATGGGAAGGCTCAAAGAAGGTAGCCAGATTGATACTGCGGTATTAAATCTTGAACAACAAATACTGTAGCCTTTTTGACATCAAGTCATATTGTGTACACAGTGAGAGTGCACGGACACGAACAACCAATAGTAGCCAAGGGCGAAAGAGGAAGAGATGGAGAGCAGAAAAAGAGGAACGATAGTACCGGCCTCTAACCATAGGGGTATGAAAGCATGTCGATTTGTACCTCACTGCATAGAGAAAGAGGTTTAAAAGCGAGGTGATACGGGTTTGGAACACAAAGTCATGATCATTAAGAATTCACGTGGTAAACTTTGTGGCAAATAGATCCACGACCCACCATGATGACAAGGCAATAGACGCAGCTTATCGCGTTCCTCATAATCTTCTAAGCATATTGAACAGGCTTCGTACGGATCCCGACCTGCGGAGAAGAGGGAAAGGGAAACACATTTGGGGGTTCAATCAAAATTCTCATTTGTTCAACTGTGAACTGTGCAGAAAAGTGCGATGGATCCGTTTGACTTGCGAAAAATCATAGTGCTTAAGAGGAAAATGGTCGGAGAAAAGAAGAAATAAACAAAAGTTGAACAAATAGACGGAATAGGTAGAAATGAAAAAGTGGAAAAGAAGCACAAACAAATTGCGAAAACGCCGTGTCCACAGAGTTTCCAACTACTGAGGAGATAAAGCCTAGAAGAGCACTAAAGCAAAACGGCAAGCGCCTACACTATGAATCATACAAGTTCGGTCGTTGCACACTCAGCTGAAATGTTCTCGTTTAACCGCCCAGGGGTCGGCCCGTAGCCTAGGGGTAACGAGCTTGCCTCGTAATCTTGTGGCGCGAGTTCGAATCCACGTAGGGGTGGGCGTCCTCGTGGTATACTCAGCCCGCGTGCGACTGGTGGTGGTCGCACTGCAGCGAAGCGTCGTTACGGCGTACAGTTGTTCCATCGTTATCGACCGCTGAAGGGTGTTACGCACATGCAAGTGCCTTTAGTCTCTAGTGATTGGCGGTCAGAAAAACCAAACGGAAGTCAAAAATGCGTGAAGCAAACGTTTAAATGAGTGAGGAATGATTGAGCCCGACACACATCATAGTTGCCAGTTTCTCATCCGCCAAGACCCCCGTTCAATAAGAAGGCAGAACAGAATTGTTCCCGATCACCCACAGGGAAAAAGAAATGGGACAGCTCCGGTACACCTAAACTGTTGAAGCGCACTCATGAGACATGTACCCGTGAGGTCGCAAGGGCTGAAATACCATGTAGAAAGGCATCAGCAGTACACCGATACGCAGTACCGAGGTTTCGCTGCCGCGCAACAACCACCAGTTGTGCGTAGGCAGGATACTGCGAGGGTCGCCCGGTTCTATACGCAGGATTGGAGCAGCGCCCTTGGATTACAAGACAGGCTTGTGATCCTTTACACTACGGGCCGGCTAATATATAGATCTCTGAACAGGAAGGAATTCTTCCGACAAACGCCTCCAGCGATGGGTGGCGCCGGGAGGCGGCGAGAGAAACTAAGGCAAAGATGATGCTACAAGTTGGGAAGGCCACTGTGGCAGCGTCTTTATATATGTGAAGCAACTCGGGAACGGCATGTTCCGCCACGACAGAAGCCGGCCTGGCCCCGGGTGAGCATGTCAGCAATAAAAAGGCAATGATGTTGATGATCCTCACACAAAATGACTCGAGAGTGCTAAACACGAAAATGAGAATCCGCAGCCGCAGCCGCAAGTCTGAGGACTCATACATTTCGCGACACAACAGCAAACAGTAAACAGCGTCATTCGGAAACGATAGAACTAGTCGTCAGGTTGAGATGTGTCGTTTAGATACAGCAGCATCAGCTTGAGCAGAATCTCATCGGTGACAGAGGTTGTGTAGCAAAATGTGTAAGGTAAATTCAGCAAAGCCGAGGAGTGATAGTGGAACATATTGTTCGAAATGTTCAGAGTAACTTGCAATTTAGAAGATCAAAGTTTGTTCGAAAACAGATGCCTCCATTGGAACGGTAGTTTGAATAAGTTACAATGATATATGTTTTCCGATGGTATCAGTCTTTTGCATCACATCAGCCACAGTACCGAGGGAGATGATGTGAAATTTATACCTCTGGTTCACGGCAGGTACACAGTAAGTACTAATCCGTACATGGATGTACAATTTGGTCCGCACCACCTTGTGATCAGTGCCACACTCAGTTCCACGCAGTACACGTGTCATGCACTTCATGCTGACGTACGATGACATAGTCGAACAGGTGATCGTGACCACTCCGTGAGTGCGCCTTGGTTGCTATATCACTCACACTCAGTGCAAACCGAGTGCTCGTGATCGTCAACCCTCACTTCGAAGTTGGCGTCGGTTGGTGCATCCCGACTGCCTGGCTGGGGTCCAAAGGACGGTGAACACGTTTGGTTGGACACACTAGCTGATATGGCTTGGAGCCGGCCCCAATGTGTCCCTGACAACATCGGTGGGAGCATAAGCGGAAATCAAAAACTAAGTGTTTTGTACTATTTCGTGAATCAACCTTGGCTGATGTCGTCAAACGGGCTGCACATAAACGGCTGTTCACCGGAATCCAATTAACCAACGATGGCACTGCCTTGGAGCTTAGAATGATACCTACACCAGCTCGACCCGTGTGTGCTGCATCGGCGTCTCCGGATGCGTGCAACCAATAACGAGAGGATAAGTCGGGTGCAGTTAATTCAATAACCCCATTAGGATCATTGATCCTAGTTGCGGACACACAACACACATCAATACCCAGTGTGTCCAAGGTGCGTGCGAGTGCAGCCTGCTGACCTGTTTGTCTTAGAGTGCGAACGTTGAGTGTCGCCATGGAAACGGGACAGCGTGGCCTTATAAGGGACTTTTGCCGATAGGCGTCCGATAGGTGCAGTGGGATGGTGGCTGCAGATGGTTCTACTCCAGTGGCACTTCGGTTGCTGTCAATTAAGCTGGGAATTATCGAAGGAAGGTTAGTAATGGGGGTCGGGATGGGAGTAAGAGAAAATGGTGGAAAAGAAAGAAGGGAGGCACCAGCAGTAGTATGTTTTCGCTTATCCGCCCTGCTGTATGCAGCAGACAAGGCGACCCTTGATAATCTGCGCGACGGCTGATGCAGGATGAAGTTTATGTTTGAGGAAAATGTCATGGTTGTATGTGAGCTGAGATACTGTCAGGGCGCCCAGACCAAGACAGGAGAACAATTAGGGTCCTAATCCAAAGCCTTTGGCTCAAAAGCCTGTCCGAAAGGCAGCGGGGAGGTGGCAATGATTTAGTTTTACAATGGACACCATTCTATTTCAAACCTCCAACCTGGAGGACCAGGAGACTGAGTTTGTCTGACCTCTCACCATTGACCAACCTGGTAGGAGTAGCTCTCAAGGTGCCCGGAGGCATCACCCAGTATAGCTCAATGGGTCAATGAGGTACGCAAACCGTCGCACCACGTTAAGGTCCAGTCTCGTTGCGACGGCAATGACATTCATATGAATCTAACGAGGATAAGGTTGTTCACTTAAAGTAAAAGCTCGGCGACAGTTATGGCGCAACCTTAACAAAAGTGGGCATTGAGTCGTTCTTATGTCCTTAGACGTAAGGGCAGCAGAAGCAGCACCGCAACAAAACCTCACGTAAAATGATTGGCGAAAGAAACTTGCAAGTAACAGCTCAGTTAGCCTGTACACAGTGGGAGATAAGATAGAACCGCAACACTTGTGACGATCAGAGACGCTGACCGGTCGAGAATATTTCACTTACGCCAATCGGATGGAACGCTTTGTATGAAGACGTTCCAAAGCAAATGACCGCAGAAGCGTACTTACCTTTTGTAAACCGTTTGGTGGTCAACTGACGTAAGTGACGGTACGATAGCCTTCCACGTCGAGCACGGCACCAAGAATTACAGAA
Source organism: Dicrocoelium dendriticum (assembly GCA_944474145.2). Taxonomy (NCBI): domain Eukaryota; kingdom Metazoa; phylum Platyhelminthes; class Trematoda; order Plagiorchiida; family Dicrocoeliidae; genus Dicrocoelium; species Dicrocoelium dendriticum. The sequence continues at coordinate 100,511,048 of OX104067.1, read as the reverse complement.
GTGAGATATGAAGCAGCCGATGAGGATCAAAAGGGAGGTACCGACAAGTATCAACAGAGCTAGCAGTACGTATTTCAAGGGGATGCTGTAGAAGCTCGTCAGACTTACGAGGTATCTGAAGGAGAAGGGGAAAAGACAAGCATATGCGCCACCACGATCAGAAAGAGTCAGCATCAACAGCTGTTAGTGAGAATCACGTGAGTTGTTAGAAGTCAATGCCAAGCGTTACACTCGAACATTTCGTCGGGTTTTATGACTGAAGTATTATGATAAGTTAGCTTATGTGAATGGAAAAACAAAACAAAGTTAATGCGGATGGTGTCGCAAAATCAGTCATTTTTAGTGAAAGTACAACATCCAATGCAATGGTTCGATACAGTAAATTGCAGGGATAAACAGATGGGGCAAAAAACTGTAAAATAAAAAATTACAGCACAGCTGAACACTAGAAACCTTTGGAAAACGTTAAATCGTGGTTACCGTCATATCTTTCGCAAAGCCATCAACTAGCCAAAGTGTGCGGTTACACATCTGAATCCAAAGTGTCAGCAGCTGTGTGATACGAGGTAATTTCTCAGCTATGAGCCAATCAATTAGTATCTGTGTGCTGAGGCACGGTGGATCCAGCATACTTGACACAAGTCGCTAAAGCAATCATGGCAGTATTACCAATGATAATTAAACAATGTGCAAAAAATAAGATCATCATATGAGGTAGGTAAAGGCCGGAAATGAGAAAACAAATACAAAAGAACCGCTTCTTGATCACAATCATATTTAATAGTATCCAGTTCATAAAGCACGCGACCTAGAAGCCGTTAGTAGTACGTCGGTAGTGTACAGACGCTTCGTTAGCATGCGACCACCAACAGTCTCGCGTGAGCTGAGCATACCGTGAGGTCGCCCGCAGTTACGCGGTTTCGAATCGGTGACTTCAAGAATACAAGAGCGCGTAACGCTTTCATCCGCCGGTCAATGTTTCGGAAGACACTGTTCAGGAAGAGGACAGATGCCAACTTGACCCGAGCCGTCAGCGAGCATCTTTGGGATTTAAATCATGCCGCTGACTGATCGCCCATGGGTTTTCGCCCCACTAGACGAAGTAGTGGCAAGCAAACCAGAGTGTACGCAGTATGCGCATCATCCGGCTGATCCAAAGAGGATATGTTAACGAATACCAAATGACGAACCTAGGTTACACAATCGGTTCTCTTATCCAAAATTTTAAATAAAACACTTGGCAGGAATTGGTGGTAAAAAAATGACCACTCTCCTGGTGCCCATCAATACAGTGACCAGAGCTATGAGCTATATTCCGCGACAGCGCTATAGACCCCAGTCTTGTCCATAAATGGTTCAGGCTGCGAAAAGTAGCACGAGACTTACCAACGCGTGCAGCGGTACCTTCAGTAATAAGACCGCCACAAGTGATACGGTTGTCCGGAAATGTAAACCGATCTACAACTTCGAGCGCTTGATTGGTAACGATAAGAACGGGTGGTGGCCAATTCGGCCAAAGTTCACTTCAAAGTGAATCGCAGTCCTGAATGAGGGTGCTTGCCGCAATCCATTAACACAATAAGTGCTTCGAAATGACGTCCATTTTCAATAGCACCATTAAAAGACGGGGGGAACAGTAGACAACCATCAGCTCGAAGGCATCTCGTCAGTGTCCCACAAAATGGGGAATAGGGCTAGTCACCGCCGTAATACAATAAGGAGGGCATGTACTCAAGTTCATTCATCTTTTTCACTTCAATATAGCAAGCTTACAAAAGTCTTGCTCGACATTGCATCAACACACCAAAGTTTCAGCGAGCAAAGAGATGGCGACGTGTGCCGGCCGAACTGTCCACCAAAATGTCCCATATAACATATGCGGATCTGATTGAATTACAATCCCGTCTTACACAGCTATAAGTACACTAGCTAGTGTTTTTCGCGAACCCGTGATTTTAGACAAGCTAGAACAATACTGGACAAACATTAGCCATTCAACCAAGAGGTGCGATCTGAACACTTGTGGTAAGCGGACCAGACTGAAGTCGGCACACAATCAGAGGAGACGGACCCCATTTCCAATACACCAAGCACCGATCCCAGAACTGTCCACAGGCGCTTTATGTTCTATATAAACGGAAAACTTGTATATTCGTGTCACCAGCGTAGGCGTTTGGCCTTCGACAACACATGTTTGCGGAGGATAGCTCGTGCGTGGTGGCGGCACGGGGTTCTCAATGATGAAGTCCGGCGTCGCGCCTTAGGAGACATGAGCCTTCCACTTAATCGCCTTGTTGGAATACGTCAATTGAGATGGCTTGGCCATGTTCTACGTATGTCATGCGAGCGCTTACCACGCCGCGCCATATTTTTTCGCATGGGATTGAAGTGGAAGAGAACGCGGGGTGGTCAGCCAACCACATGGTAGCGAATCATAAAATCGCTGACCTGTCTAACAATCATTGGCCCTGTACGTCTTCCTTGTTGGGGACCCAAGGATGAAGATTGCCAATGGCTCCACACAATTGGCGATATGGCGCGAAGCCGGAATCAATAGAGGGACTGCACATTTAAATGTTCTGAACAATATGATTACATCTATATTAACCAAAAATGACTAAAAAGAACAAAGTGGCGGGTGAAAACAAACAAAAAGCGAAAAAGCCAAATATTTGTTCGGTGTTCTTGACATTCATACCTTTTCAATTTTGTTCCTCGTGGTTTTTCGATGGCTCCATGTATATTTATAGACGGGTGCGTATATACATGCTGAGGCTGATGTAGCATTCATGATTTTTCTTCACCGCAGTTGGGTTAAACCAATTTACACTTAAATTAGGTCTTTTTAATGTGGCTAAAATTCGTTACATTTTAGTTGGTTTGTTCTGCGTACTTGATAATCTTCTCCCAACTTGCACACGTCGCTCATGCAAATTGTGGTAAACTTGCATAATTGTATTGTGCGGTATTTTCTAAATAACTCGGACATTTTGTACTTATCATGGATTCACTTATAACCAATTTCTTCTATATGCTCATTTAGCGAGTATTTATGTCGTCATATGCGTTTACTTTATTCGATATCGGCATTTTGAGTGATTGGCTGTTGTTTGACATCCCAGGTGTGGCTGCGCTTGATGTGCATGTTGACAGTGTGCCTACCTGTCTATTACCCACTACCTCGTCCATACTGGCTCCAGGAGACAGTTGGTCGTTGCTGGAGGGGACAGGATGCACGGTCCTTGTGGCCGTGTTAGGATCGAAGAGTGGTTCCATGCAGTCAGTGTGGAGCGGACTACGGTCCAGTCACCGCCTTGTGTACGCTTGATTCCCTAAATACAGCATGCTTGTGTTTGCCTGTGAAGGAGTGTGGGCCGGCTCCGTTGATGAAACGTGGCTCCCATCCATATGCCTCCCGATCGTATTCCTTCGGGTTTACACTGGATATGGGGTATGTGGTTTGAGCTGTGGGTGGTGCAGCGCAAGCCACCCATGGTCCGTCTGTAGGCGCAGGCGTCCTGTGGCTGGCCACAGTGACAGGCAAATCCGAAACCGGATGCCGCCAACCATATATAGGGACTTGTTCAGGCTTCCGAGAGGAAGAAGTGGAAGCACAGGTCGAAAAAATGGAAGTACCCTGACGCCATCTACAAGCCCTGGTAGAAGTCTGACGGTGAACCGTACACATGCGGCTATTCATCAGGGCCTGGCAGATGATCTACAACATTTTAACTGTATGTAACCAACGGCTTAAACAGCGATCAACTAATTGGTGTCCTCAACATAACCTCCACCAACGATGGATCGCGATCCGGTTAGTCGAAGGTTCCTTAAGATGGCACAACATTGCGCGCATTTTTTAAGTTTCCAGAAGCCCTTCCAAAGTGAACGCAAGGTAAATATCAAAATACGTCCGTGGACACAGTAGGCACCTAGTGTAAAGGCCGACAAACCAGACACCAAACGAGACCCTGGGTTTAGAAGACGATTTACCTACACAGTGGGATCAGATCAGGGTCCGTTTTCAGTTGATCAGCATGGGATATAACTATATGCGAGGAAAGAGAAAAGGTTAAAGAGTGTTGAAAGCGGAGTTCCATGGACAAATAAAAGAGGGGTTAATTAACTACTACACTTTGATTTAATAGCTTGACTCGTAGGGTAGCAGGGTGAATGGGGATCTGCTTTAGAAAATCTACACAGATCCTATGACTCAGTAGTATGGCCCAAATCACGTCGAAGAGCAAGTCCAGTTTTGGAGCGAAATGTAAAAGTAACGATGTAAATTGGTTAATGCCAAACGCTCTCGCTATCAGCAGATGCAGAACAAGCCACGGGCTTTTCGACCATAGTGGACGATGGGCGTAAAACCGAATCTACACCTTGGGGACCAAAAAGTTTGACTTCAGGTGGGTGACATCAAACCAAAAAGAAAAAGTCGTGCTCTCCCACAGTCAGAGAAAACCGTCGGTGTTTGTGATCGATGGCAGTGGAGCTGAGTTTACAGTCCGTAAACTGCTGGTTCCCACGGTTGACTTGTGAGGGAAGAAGATTACTGACTTCACTCCAACCTTCGATGAGAATGGTGCGAGGGAGTTTGATCGACCGCTGCCCCCTGGCTAAGTAAACAGTACTGAAAACATTAAAGAAATGTCACTCAGAGTAGTTCAATGAGTGGACAAGGTAATCAAACTATCATGTTCTGTGGAGTTCCCGTCCCATCGCGACAGTGGTTTTGCCTCCGACCACGATAAAAGACAATGAGTGTATTTGCCTGTCGGCAGCTTCAACTAAATCAGTGTTAGCGACGGGAGTTTGGTGGAGACAATTGATCGTACCCGAGTACACCACAGACTAACTTCACTATGGTACACTGGTTCTGCCTGTGCCTAATTCCTACACCATCGCATTATTATACAGTAGCGGAGGCACTCGTCACTGGTCCCAGCTACAGAAGGTCGGCACCGCATTGTTGAAGTGGATCACAATATAGGGGGACAGCTCGATTTACTTTATACTTTGAGGTGTGAAAGTAAGTAAACTCCCAAATGATGACAAGTATTAGTGAAAAAGGGACTCACTTCTCGTCCGTTTTTAATAAGGAATAAGATTGCAAACGATCCCCAGCCGATTTGTCTACCATAACAGATGGTATCAAAATCTTGGTGGAAACTTGGGAAAATAAAGACAACTATGTGGTGAATAGACGTACAATCACGACCGCTCATTGGAAATATTTCATAGTCCACATTGTTGTAAACAATTGCTCCGGAAAAGCGGGCATTTTGGACATTTAGAACTTTAAGATCGAAATTGCAGCCTCCACGACTAATAAGGGCAATGAAGGGCACATCAGTTTCCCGTGAACGAGATCTTGAATCAGGTACTGGGTAGTGAGAGATATTCTGAATTGGTTCACATGCGTTAACCGGATTTGCAACCACTAAAAAGCCCTGTAAAACATAGGGTTACAAAACAAGACAAATGGCTGCCAGATTCTACAGAACTTACACCGACATGGAATAATTCTGGGCCAAACTGGCTAACGGCGTCCGGAAATGATGATACTATCAAATTAAACGCATCATTTTCCTAAAGAAAGATAGATAATGTAAAATAGAATAATACGGATCGATCATGACCACAAATGATTAATGTGCACACGGTGCAAATACGTTCAGGATAGGTAAAGTGCACCCAATGACTAGAGATGTGAGAATAAATGGCACTAAGCTTCCGCAAAGCCGCAGATGAAAGTGGAATTCGATTAAAGGCGCTGCGACGCTCTCCGCACCTTGATGACACAGCAGTCGTGGTATTTTGTCAGCACGTGTTACTAGCCGCTGACATCAAGCTTTTGACTTGTTTATCGCCGAGACCAGAATAAAGCGCACAACGTGGTGCAAAATAAAATAGCCGGAAAACAGCGACGGTGGGTGGTTAACGGGTATACGAAAATTCGGGTTTAGGGAACGTAAAGGGGAACGAGTTCAACAGATAGATCAGTGCGGCACAGAAAGAGGTAGCTATAAGCTCCATCTTATGGGATTTAGTTTTTTCCCATTGCTTTCATCAATGCATAACACTGTATAACTGACACCGACGATCAAATAAGACTAACTCCCCAACGTCTTCGACGTGTACTGGATGGAACTCAAACATATAGTGACGCCGGTGACATTGCGGCTCTGCTCATTACTCCCATCAATAAGCGTGTACCCAGAAGTGACTGAGGTTCTGGGAAGCAAGGTGGGCATTGACAACACATCCAGTAGCCCCGCCACATGATGTTATAAAGCCAGCTAGATACGTGGAACAATTAGTCACTCCGAGTAGCCCACTAGCAATATACAGAACTGGTGTCCATCCAGCCCTGCAACAGCACGCTGGGCTATGAGAGTGCGAAGATTGCAGCGCCCGGCGCTACTCTAACCATAGACACTAATACTGAGGTTTGGTTCGGCCCAACCACAGTTGTCGTCCGTGTACACAAGGTTAGTCAGTGGACCGCTAGGTAGAGCTTCCGCTCGAGAAGACTTCCTGAATTTCCGTTCGTATAGGAATACCTGCGTCGACTCTGATCATGCCTTAGTACGCTGTCGTTCCTCCGTGAACTTTACCGTGAGGCACAACAAACGTCTCCTCCAACTGGCAACTGAGAAATTGTCTCAGCCCTCGGTCAGGCAAGCCTATCAAGACGCACTGCGTACCGAACATTCGCTGTCTTGTGCTAATGACAGTGAGCTGCAGTGGAATAGGATTTCGGCAACTATGCACGACGCAGGAACATCTGCTTGTAGCACTATCAATCGCCATCGCACCAGTCACTGGATATCCGAGAGGTCGGTGAACCTATTGGAATCAAGAGGAAACCTACCGACTAGCTCAGAGCACAATGTGACCAGACGGACTATTAGGAGTGAACGAAAGCGGAGCCTGCACGCTGACAAGAATGCCTGGTGGACCAGTCGGGCTCAAGAAATGGAGGAGGCAGGAGCAGTAGGCAATTACCGCAAGCTCTTCCAGCTGATCTCAGAAAACAAGACGTCAGTGAGACAATCAGAGACAGCGCGGGTGCACTGATACACAATAAGGAGCGCCGTATGGCTCGTTGGGCGGCACACTTTCAAGATCAGTTCAGCTTGCCCCCTGCTCCCGGACCTCTTCCTACTCAGGTGATGCAGGACGAGCCATGGACGGGTAGTTCAGAGCCTAAGTCGGAGGCCGAGGTCCGAAACGCGATCACAGCCCTTAATCGTTTTCGTGCAGCTGGCCCGGATTCTCTCCCACCTGCACTATTTAGGGATGGAGGTGAGGTCCTCTGCAAAGCACTGATCTCCCTGTTCAAACATCTGGAAGGAAGAGGGTATCCCGGCTAATTGGAGCGAATCGGTTATAGTGGCAATATACAAGAAGGGCAGTCGCACAGACTGTTCTAACCACAGGAGTATTAGCCTAACGCCGGTTTTGACAAAATTACTGGCCTCGATTCTCGTTCGTCGCCTCACTGCTGAACGGGAATCTCGGATAAGAGAAGAGCAGGCCGGTTTCCGCCCAGGACGTGGCTGTGTAGACCATATATTCACTCGGCGGAAGGTGCTAGAGCAGCGCCACGCGTCCCGCAAACTAACAATAGTTGTGTTCCTCGATTGTAAAAGTGCATTCGATTCAGTGGATCGATGTTTTCTGTAAGAAATACTTGCGCGGAAAAGTGTCCCCACGTGCTCTATACTCGCACACCACTGGTTGCGTCAGGGTATACGGTGACTTGTCGGATATATTTCCGACCACAAGTTGGCGTTCATCAGCGTTGTCCGATTTCCCAATTTTTGTTCAATTTCACCGTGGACTCTATCATGGAGTGTTCCCATGCGGAATCTAACGATGTAGGCGTTGAGGTCCTGCCTGGTGAAAGGTTAACTGATCTCGATAATGTAGACGATATCGTCTTGCTTTTTGATGAGGTTGGGGCGTCTCAGTCACCCTGAATAGCCTGCGTAGGGTGGTCCCATTAGTTAGCATGCGCTCTGCACCTTCAAAGTGTAAAATGTTGTTGCAGGACCACTTGTCAGTCCTTCGACTCTTGCTAACGAGAAACTCGAAATGGTTGGTCAATTCACTTACATAAGCAGCTGCATCAACAACGATGGGCGCATAGAAACTGAAGTCAGTTCACGCACTGCAAAAGCCAGAACTGCCACCTTGAACTTGCGATATCGTTGGCGATAAAGGAGTTTTCCTCCGTCTGAAAAGCCGTGTATACAAGACCACAGTGAGGTCCACTCTGCTCTATGGGAGTGAAATCTGACCCTTCGGTCTGAAGATCTGAGGCGCCTTCAAGTCTTTGATCATCGTTGTCTACGAAACACTACTGCTGTCAGATGGCATCAGTGTGTCCGCAACGATGACGTGCGTAGGCGGGTACTAGGGAGTGATAATCATGCAAGCTCGTTGGAACAGCAGCTAGCACTGAATAAGTTGCGTTGGCTCGGACACGTGCTACGTATGCCTGGTCACCGCTTACCTAGGAGAGCCTTGTTTAGTGTGCCAGGTGTAGGGTAGTGCAAAGCTCGAGGTGAGCAGAAGTTGGCTTGGCAGCGTGAAATGAAGTCACTGACGACCAAACTGGGGGTACCGTTGGTCCTTCTCGTCTTCCGAGCTGGAGTCCATGTGACCCGCCTTGTGGTTAGCTCAAGACATTATAGGACGGCTCGTAACCGACATCAGTGGCGCGTTTGTTGCAGTCTCTTAGTCGGATTGACTGGTTTCAGTGTGGGATGCTGAGTAATCTGGGGGGTAATGGCTGATTATGACACGGGACGGTGAAAGCCGTAAGGTAGCTGCCTCGACGATGCTGCCTTATCTAAGCAAGATGGCCAGCTGTTTGTGACGGTATGTTGTCTATACAAGGTGTAGGCGCCTTGACCCTAAATATTTGCTTAGGGCACTAAGGTTTTCCGCTAAGTCCCCGTTCTCTCCCTCTCATTAATCTTTATTCCTTAGGTCATCATGGTTGTATGGCAGCGAAGAGTCAGTTCAAATGGCTGATGTACTGCTGTTGACTGATTGTTTGATTGATTAAGAAGACTTTGATGAGACAAGACGATACATGGGCGACTCGATAGTGAAGTTGTACAGGATGGGAAACGATGAGTAACCCAGCCATGTGAGCTTAAGAAACAGTTATCAGGTTACGGGATTGTTGATGCATACAGTTCAGAATGGAAAGGAGGTTCCCAGTGCGTCTTTCAAGTACCAGAGCTAGCACGATCAGGTGAAGCATAAGATGGTATCCAGTCAAGGAATATCAACACAGTGGGTTGCCTGAGTTTACATGATTGGTTAAGTAATGATAATGTAAACATGTGGCAAATGATCATCGGGATTTGGAGCAACAGCCGTGTGTCTTGGATTGAAACACGCAATCTTAATTATGGCAAGCGAGTAATGCACCGAGAGAAATCGTCCTAAGCCCCATAGATTCAACCATCCCGGGGACCGGTGAGCAGCCACGATTTGAAACTGGTGAGGTTCAGAAGCGATGATAGTAAGGCTAAGGACAGCATGATTTAAATGACGACATGAGACTACTTATAAAGCTTGGGATTTTTGTTAATAAAAGTCAGTATGAATGAAACTCCTCCACGTCCGATACAACGTTGAGCAAAATGGCTAGAAATAAAGCAACGAATCCACTCAGTCGTTCTGAAAGGATGAAAGGTTGATCACTTCCAATACAAAAAGCTCAGTTACGATGCCTTTTAAGAAACGAGACGCGATGGCGACTATCCATAACAGATCAAGCAAACTAGCAGACGATTTTAGCTATATCGTCAACCACAGCAGGTTAGTAACTAGTATTAATACTCCGTGGTCATATGGCCACCGCATACGCCCACCGAAACAAACAGCAAGATCCGCACAAACCATTGCGTGACCAGAGTCCACGCTCGTACTCCAAATACAGCGACAGTTTTGAACGCATCCTCTCCAGCGGTAAATGATCGTGATGTGGTCCATTTTCCTCCATGGCCGGTCACATACGAGGGGCGCCATATCACCCTTCCGCGGGTGCTGTGTCGGAAGTTAGCGCTCGCGAGAAATAGACGGGCATCTTTACCCACGCGTCCAGCAACTGCTCACCGTTATTATTACAGGAGCCTACACCGTGTTGGCTATCCATATGCAGTTGCTCAGTGCACAGTTTTATAACTCGGGCGTTCAGGTCGCCAGTCAGCACCACAGTAATCGTACTTTTCCCGTGACGAAGGAGCGCGCTCCGTTGGTGATAGAATTCATCTTTCACCGAATCAGCGCTACAATTTGTGGGCGCATAGGCCGCAATGACAAACATGCGCCGTCTATCTATGCGTAACTTCGAAGCTCTAAATGAGCCAGTCAATCTGACGGCGTATTGGGATCCAGTCAACCAGGACAGTTTCAGCCCTGGGACTCAGAATGCCTACACCGGCTTGACCAGTATTTGTAGATGCATTATCTCCAAACAACTGCAACGAGAACGCGCCGCCAGTGTTGCGTGTGGATGATCGAATGGTAATCACTGAACTCGCATTTTGCAGGTGGGTTTCTGATAAGCAGATGTCTATCGATAGGGTCTCTAGTGCTCGAGAAAGTCCGGTCCGTTGGACAACCTACAATAAAATGTGCACGTTGAGACATGCCAATCTTAGCGAGGATCGGAGGCCCCAAGAAGAAACGGATAAACTGACATTGTCCGCTAGGTCAAACATGGGCTTGTCGACTGGACTGGGGCGACGCCCTGCGATTGCGTGTGAGTCTAAACTACTTGACAAGCGACCACTGAAACAACATAGGATGGCCAAGAATTGGAAGGTTGAAAACAGGGGGATAAGAGTGCAGCTGGAGTGTGACCACAAGGCTGAAAAGCCGAAGAGGAGCAAGACGACGAGAGGACTTAAGTAGTAGCATCCAAAGCCCTATCCACACTGCTCTATGCAGCAGATAGGGCACCGTTTATCATTCTCTGCGACGGCAAGAGCATCAATAAATCGTGTGGAGGAATTCAAGTTGTATTGGGCGGGCAGGATAAAGCCAGGTTGCTCAGGCCTAGACAGAGTAACTGAGGTGTTTCCCATCCCAAGCTAACGTGTATAATGACTGGTTCAAAAACCTCACCGCATGGCAGCAGGGTTGTGGCACTGGGCTACAGAGTCCGTTTCATACGGTTACGAGCCACTCTCACTCTAACCCCCAAACCACTGACTACTCTGGCATGAGTGGCTCTGAAGGTGCAAAAAAGCACCTCCCAGCATAGCAGAGTTGATCGTTAAGGCAAGCAAATCATCGCACCACGTTAAGTTTCAGTTTCATCGAGATGACGTGGTATGAATGGCTCTAAAGGCGCTTAGAAAATTCCACCAAAGGTAGCTAAATGGGTCACAGAGGTACGCAAACCCTTGCACCACGTAAAAGATTGGTCTCGTCACGATGGGAATTGTTCAAATGAAAGGCTATCACCCATGCGTGCGCGATGATCCCTTTTATTAAAAAAGCCACCCAAAGAAGAGCAAACCAGAAACATCGTGGGAGATTAGCTTTCCCCATACCCCAAAATGCAGTGCCGTGTCAAATAGAGTTCAGTTCAGTTCAACTGATCAACTATAATCCGAGCACCGAATCGCAGTGGATCCAGTTGTCACGACTCATATCGCAAGAATGACAAGAGATACCAACTGCAAGATAGTGGGGCTAAAGACAAATAAAATGTAAAGAAAATGGAAGCAAGAAGGAAGTGTGGTAAACTAACCAGAAGGTAGCCAAAATTAACAACCAGATGTAAGAAACTGAATGCAGGAACGTAATTGACTGTGTGACTGCGGCATGCCTGATACTCTCTCCAACCACTGGTTTGGACCATCCCGAGGCCCCATCCACGAAGATGGTGCGCACCCGCCAGACCAAGTCTATCAGTCAATTTCTGCATGCCACTATGTCACGTCATGGATTGGCCACCTTGGTTTCACCCAACTTGCTGCGGCCAAGGTGCATAATGCACGACAAGGAAGCCGGTTAAGGGGCTTACGGAGGGAATAACCTAGCCAACGTAAGATTCAGAAAACACTCAAGTGAGACAGAGAAGGCTTCTTATCAAAAACCAATTGGCGGACTTCAACATTGATCACTCAGTGTTTCCACCAGACGTGAACCATACTCCGCAAGCACCGGTGGTCCAACATGGCCAAGCGTGTAAAGTCTTCGCCGCAAAATGATCAGGTATCTGATCCATACAGCAAGGCCGACCTTATCGCAGCGTTATACACCCTATTTTTCACTGACAGGGTGACGTACCGCCGTCTCTATAGATGGTCGAATCTCCGAAAAGCCACACGGCCCTTGCTGATACACGAACTAACTTCCTCAGTGATGTGATCACCAGACGTGACACAGCCACCAAGGTAAGTGAACCGGTCCACCACTTCCAGTGATTGTTCGGTGACAGAACCGGAAGTGTGTCGGTCCAGTGCTACAGAGCACTTTGTACTTTGAATGTGCAAAGCACATACCGAAGCGTGCAGCGCTACTGGTTAGTCTATCCAGCAGTGTTTGCATAACCCCTGCGTCGGACTCCGAAGTTGTCGTCCGCATACTCCAGGTTTGTCAGTCGGTCACCTGGAAGAACTTCCACTCCGGCAAAGTTTGAAAGAACAGAGTCACACATGATGATTTCGATAACAAAGCTGAAAAGGGGAGGAGGAACATGACAACCCTAGCGAAGCCTTCTTGTCGTGATAAGCTCAGGGGACAGTTTCCTGTACACTGTTACATGGCTTCGCGAATCGAGGTAGGGAGACTTAAGAATGGAAAGGAATTTAAGCAACACGTCCTTCATGGATAGGCGGTGCCAGAAGCTGGCGCGGTCAACAGAGTCGACGGCGGATTTCAAGTCAAGGAGAACCAACATAGTCGGTCGTCCGTATGTGCATCGTTGCGCCAAAATTTGGCGAAGAGTAAATATGTGACGGATACAACCAGGACCAGGGCAGAAGCCAGCCAGGTTTTCAGTGATTCGCTTCTCACGGGGACCAATAAGTCATCGGATACCAGTGGGAAGTTTGGAGGCACTGGAAACAAGGCTGATGTCTCAATGCTTTTCGCACAAAGTGCGCTGACCCTACTTGAAGATGGGCACGATAATTGGCAGTCGACAGTCTGAAGGTACCTCTTCAGTGTTCCAAATCGTGTTAAAAAGAGCAGCGAGTTCAGTAAACAAAGAGTCATTTAAATCTTTCAGTAAAGATGGAAGAAAATAATCGGGTCCAAGAGCCTTGTTTCGTTTCAACACGGAAACTTATGTCAAATCTCTTCCAAAGTGGGTGTGACATCCACTTCCCACAACAGCTCGGGCAATTCGGCAAGCGGCAATATCGCAGCAAGCCTGCTTAACCGCTTGTCAGAATGTTCCACCCAACGAGCTAGTAAACAACGCTGAGAATGGATCAGCTGCACGTCTTTCTCAGCTTTTGTCTCGCTAACGGATGGCTTTCTCGGACAACAGTTCCGGATGAGCTGGAATAACACTCAGCTATACCCAAAAGCGCTTTCTCCATCTCACTGCCCTACGTTATCCACCAACTTTCCCGGTAGATTCGAAGACTCCTTGCAATGCATCGTTTCAGAGGGCAATGGACACGCTGAAACTCAGTGCTCATTGGAACTTGTTTCCACGTTTCGCTTAAGCCGATCGATCCCTCAGAGATCTATTCGCAGCTATGACGCCTCGAGGTGGATGCACAGTAGGCATCAAAGGCATGCCTCATGGTACATTTTGAGACGAACCCCGTCAGCGTTCAGTTCATCAACCTCATTCATTACTCACAACTGGTGGGCCATTTTGTCATGGGATCGTTGAACTGCAGATTGCGAGTTCAAGTTACAAATAAGGTTAGAAGATAGGCGCTTCGTGAAGCCGGAAAAGCAGGCGTCAAGCGTGCGAGTACTAGAGGATGGTCAGAAGCCAGGCATCTGATCTAATTGACAGTCTTGGACTGAGGTGCGTCAATTCCGGTCAAGGTCATTGGGGGATTTCATAAGCGCCAAGTGACGCGGTGTGAACGTTTGTGTTGGAATACAGAGCTGCTAAGGTAAATGCTGTGGCAGGCGCACAGCGGCAGAATACGATCATCATTGTCCGTTCAGCACGCATTGACTCCAAAGCGGCCGCACAGGAGTTGTTCAGAGTCTGAAAGACGAAAAACTTGGGCATTCATAGCAAAAGCAAGAATCATGAGGTCAGTAACATTCGCCGACCGAAGAGCTGACAGTTGTCGAAAGAAATCGCCTTTGCTACCGTATGAACCGCATTCAGTAGAAACATAAAAAGCAGATAAAAAGGTACTTTGGCTTCAGAAGCTACGTGCTAACTCCAATAGTGGCTCGAAGTGGAATCACGCATAAGCTGCAAATCACCGATCTCCATGACGATTCCTCCAAACTTTAACAACATCCTGCATTGGCCGTCACGCAGTTTATGAAGAGTCGCCTCATCTGCTGCATAAAGCAGGGCGGATAAGCGAAAACATGCTACTGCCACACAGACTGTGAGTAACCGGAAGTGTGTCGGTCCAGTGCTACAGAGCACTTTGTACTTTGAATGTGCAAAGCACATACCGAAGCGTGCAGCGCTACTGGTTAGTCTATCCAGCAGTGTTTGCATAACCCCTGCGTCGGACTCCGAAGTTGTCGTCCGCATACTCCAGGTTTGTCAGTCGGTCACCTGGAAGAACTTCCACTCCGGCAAAGTTTGAAAGAACAGAGTCACACATGATGATTTCGATAACAAAGCCGAAAAGGGGAGGAGGAACATGACAACCCTAGCGAAGCCTTCTTGTCGTGATAAGCTCAGGGGACAGTTTCCTGTACACTGTTACATGGCTTCGCGAATCGAGGTAGGGAGACTTAAGAATGGAAAGGAATTTAAGCAACACGTCCTTCATGGATAGGCGGTGCCAGAAGCTGGCGCGGTCAACAGAGTCGACGGCGGATTTCAAGTCAAGGAGAACCAACATAGTCGGTCGTCCGTATGTGCATCGTTGCGCCAAAATTTGGCGAAGAGTAAATATGTGACGGATACAACCAGGACCAGGGCAGAAGCCAGCCAGGTTTTCAGTGATTCGGTTCTCACGGGGACCAGTAAGTCATCGGATACCAGTGGGAAGTTTGGAGGCACTGGAAACAAGGCTGATGTCTCAATGATTTTCGCACAAAGTGCGCTGACCCTACTTGAAGATGGGCACGATAGTTGGCAGTCGACAGTCTGAAGGTACCTCTTCACTGTTCCAAATCGTGTTAAACCGAGTAGCGAGTTCAGTCAACAAAGGGTCAATACCATCTTTCAGCAAAGATGGAGGAAAGTCATCGGGTCCATGAGCCTTGTTTCTAACACGGAAACCTTATGTCGAATCTCTTCAAAGTAGGAGGTGTGACATCTACTTCCCACAACAGCTCGGGCAATTCGGCAAGCGGCAATATCGCAGCAAGCCTGCTTAACCGCTTGTCAGAATGTTCCACCCAACGAGCTAGTAAACAACGCTGAGAATGGATCAGCTGCACGTCTTTCTCAGCTTTTGTCTCGCTAACGGATGGCTTTCTCGGACAACAGTTCCGGATGAGCTGGAATAACACTCAGCTATACCCAAAAGCGCTTTCTCCATCTCACTGCCCTACGTTATCCACCAACTTTCCCGGTAGATTCGAAGACTCCTTGCAATGCATCGTTTCAGAGGGCAATGGACACGCTGAAACTCAGTGCTCATTGGAACTTGTTTCCACGTTTCGCTTAAGCCGATCGATGCCTCAGAGATCTATTCGCAGCTACGACGCCTCGAGGTGGATGCACAGTATGCATCAAAGGCATGCTTCATGGTACATTTTGAGACGAACCCCGTCAGCGTTCAGTTCATCAACCTCATTCATTACTGACAACTGGTGGGCCATTTCGTCATGGGATCGTTGAACTGCAGATTGCGAGTTCAAGTTACAAATAAGGTTAGAAGATAGGCGCTTCGTGAAGCCGGAAAAGCAGGCGTCAAGCGTGCGAGTACTAGAGGATGGTCAGAAGCCAGGCATCTGATCTAATTGACAGTCTTGGACTGAGGTGCGTCAATTCCGGTCAAGGTCATTTGGGGATTTCATAAGCGCCAAGTGACGCGGTGTGAACGTTTGTGCTGGAATACAGAGCTGCTAAGGTAAATGCTGTGGCAGGCGCACAGCGGCAGAATACGATCATCATTGTCCGTTCAGCACGCATTGACTCCAAAGCGGCCGCACAGGAGTTGTTCAGAGTCTGAAAGACGAAAAACTTGGGCATTCATAGCAAAAGCAAGAATCATGAGGTCAGTAACATTCGCCGACCGAAGAGCTGACAGTTGTCGAAAGAAATCGCCTTTGCTACCGTATGAACCGCATTCAGTAGAAACATAAAAAGCAGATAAAAAGGCACTTTGGCTTCAGAAGCTACGTGCTAACTCCAATAGTGGCTCGAAGTGGAATCACGCATAAGCTGCAAATCACCGATCTCCATGACGATTCCTCCAAACTTTAACAACATCCTGCATTGGCCGTCACGCAGTTTATGAAGAGTCGCCTCATCTGCTGCATAAAGCAGGGCGGATAAGCGAAAACATGCTACTGCCAGAGCCGACAGTCTTTCTTTTTCACCTGTTTCCCTTACTCCCATCCCATCCCCATTATTAACCTTCCTTCTATAATTTCCAGCTGAATAGACAGCAACCGAAGTGCCACTGGAGTCACAGCATCTGCACTCACCTTCCCTCAACATCCACTGGACGCCTATCGGCTACCGCCCATTATAAAGCCACGTTGTCCCGTTTCCCTGGCGGCGTTCAACATTCGCACTCAAAGACAAATAGGTCAGCAAGCTGCACTCGTACGCACGTTGGACACACTGAGTATTGACGTATGCTGTAGGTCCGAAACTAGGATCAATTACCCTAATGGGGTTGTTGAATTAACTGCACCCAGCTTGTCCTCTCCATCGCAATGAGACAGGACCTTACCGTGGTGCGATGGTTTGTGTGCCTCAGTGATCCATTGAGCTATACTGGGCGGTGCATTTTTGCACCTTCAGAGTCACTCATACCAGATTGGTCAATGGTTAGAGGCCAGACAAACTCAGCCTCCTGGTCCTCCAGGTTGGGAGTTGGAATGAAGGTGGATCCTTATTCCTTAAAACGGACTCCTTGTAGCCCAGTGCCAAACCCGCTGCCTTGCGGACAGGTATTTGAACCAAAGGCTTTGGTTGAGAACCCTAATCGTTCTCCTGTCCAGGCCTGGGCAACCTGACAGTATACTGCTCACGCAATACAATGAATTTCACTGCAAACAAATTTCTGATGCTCTGGCCACCGCAGAGGATAATCAACGGTGCCCTATCTGCTGCATCGGGCAGGGTGGATAGGGGTTTGGATGCTACTGCTCAAGCATTCCCGTCTTCTTATTCACTTCTTGCGCTTTTTCACCTTAATCGTCCCGTTCCAGCTTCACTTTTATCCCCCCTGTTTTCAACCCCCCGATTCTCGGCCCTCCCCCACCTTGCTTCAATAGTCGTTTGTCTTCTAGTTTCAACTCACATGCGAACGCGGAGCGTCATTCCTGCCCTGTCAACAGGCCCATGTCCAAGAAAGCGGTCAAGCCCAGTTCATCGGCTTCCATTTGGAGCCCTAGATCCTCCTTCATATTGGCATGTCTCAATGTTCGCACATTGCTTCAGATCGGTCAACAGGCAGCACTTGCCCGGACATTAGAGACCCTCTCGATCGATATCTGCTGCTTAGCGGAGACCCGCCTGCAAGACTCGAGCTCTGTACTCACTCTCGATCCCCTTCAGGTGACACTAGCAGCACTTTCTCATTACGCCTATCCGGTGACGATGCAGCTTCGAACACGGGCCAAGCCACCGGGGATGTGGGTGGAAGAAGAGGAGAGGTGGCCAAGCGATGACTTGGTCCAGAGGAATGAAGGCCATCACTTCGGAGCTGGCCTCAGTTGGAGCTTCACGGCTCCCTGGTTGGAGTCCAAAACACGGTGAACACGTTTGGCTGGATACACTTGCTGATATGGCAAGGAGCCGACCTCAGTGGCGTTCCTGCTGTGAGTTTCTTTGTCCCTCCCCATCCCTTTAGCCTCCCCCTCCATCTGCGATCTTATTTCGTAGGGTAAAACGTAATTAAATTTTTGTTTTTGCCTAGTAGCCGGCTAGTAGCTTACCGGAACGATGTGTATCCGTTGCTGGTAGCTCAGCTGGCATTCAACTGTCGTAGTTATTTTTCCTTTATGTATTGTATGTATGTATGTATTTCCTTCATGTATTGCGGTACAATAGCGGAGGTGTTTTACCATCTCTAGCTGACATGTATAATGATGATGATGATGATGACGGGCCAAGCCGGTGTTGGCATTGCCCTGAGTCCCCGGGCTGAAGCTACTCTGGTTGATTGGATTCCAAGCAGTAGCCGGATGTGTGCGGTCCAGTTGGCTGGCTCATTCAAAACTTGAAATTGCGTGGGACTAACAGGTCTCTATTCGTTATCGCTGCCTATGCACCGACAAACTGTAGCGATGACTCGGTAAAAGATGACCTCTATCGTCAAGTGAGCGAGCGCCTTCGCCACAGAAGAAGCTCGGACACTGTTGTGCTGGCAAAGGATCTGGACGCACAAGTTGGAATATTATAAACAGATGAGCTGCAACTGGGCGGCCAACATGGTATAGGCTCCCGTAATGATAACGGTGAGCAGTTACTTCATTTGTGTGAAGATGCTCGCTTATTTCTTGCGAGCACTAATTTCCGACACAGCACCCGCCGGAGGGTGACTTGGCGCCCACCAGCCTCGAACCAGCCTTGGACGCAGATCGATCACATTGCTATTAGTTACCGATGGAGAGGCTGCGTCCAGAACTGTCGCTCAATTTGGAGCACAGGTGTGGACACCGATCATGCACTTCTATGTGCTGACATGCGGATGCGTTTTAGCGGACGCCCACGACGACGCTGTGAGCGCATTGACACCAGCCAACTGACAAAGCCAGCTGTTCTGAATGCGTATCGAAGTACGCTGACATGCTAGTTGAATAATCGCTCACTGGAGACAACTGATGGTCACTGGTCACATGTTCGCCAGACCTTACTAGCAGCAGGAAAATCCTCATGTGGTATGTCTAATAGCCAACATGGACATTGGGTCTCTTCTCGGTCTCTGGAACTTATCGACGCTCGCCGGCATATCCCGGCTGGAAGCGAACACAATGAAACTCGCAAAGAGCTCCGGGCAAAACTCCGTGCTAGCCTGAAGAGAGACCGCGAATCTTGGTGGTCTCATCGTGCGTCAGAGATGGAAGTGGCCGCTGCCCTTGGCAACCATCGTAAGTAATTCCGCCTGATACGGGAAACGGGCAGCACGAGACCTGGTGTTAGTGAAACAATTTGTGACGAGAGTGGACAGCCTATCCACAACTTATCAAAACGCTTAGAGCGTTGGGCTGAGCACTTTGAAAGGTAATTTAATCGGTCGGAATGGTTAGATTTCTCGCCGGCCACTGATCGCCCAGATCCGGGGGCTGTCCCTTTGGATCCACCCTCTCGCTCAGAAGTCGAACGGGAGATCGGACTGTTGAAGTTGAACAAAGCCGCAGGACCTAATAATCTTCCTCCAGCACTCTTCAAATTCGAAGGACCTGCCCTTGTGGACGATTTACACGAGTTACTAGTCAAACTGTGGGAGAAGGAAACTGTCCCAACCGATTGGAGCCGCTCCGTTATTGTTCCCATCTTCAAAGGCGGCTCACGATCGGAATGCGGTAGCCATAGAGGAATCAGTCTGATCTCCATCGCCTCCAAATTACTCGCCTCCGTCATCCTGCACAGACTGACTGGCACTCGTGAAATAAAGATTCGTGAAGAGCAAGCTGGATTTCGTCGAGGACGTGGCTGCATTAACCACATCTTCACTTTGCGTCAGTTGTTGGAGCACCGTCACATATATTAGCGGCCCACCGTCGTCGTGTTCCTCGACATCAAAGGTGCATTCGATTCGGTGGATAGACATGCACTTTGGGACTGTCTACTCAGGAAAGGTGTGAGAAATATGTAAATATTATCCAAGCATTATATGCGCGTAGCTCGGGCAGAGTGAGGGCTTACGGCAAGTTGTCATCGCCCTTCAATATCTCCAGCGGCGTGAGACAAGGATGCCCGCTGTCACCTTTCCTCTTCAACTCCGCTGCTGACGAAGTCATGGAAATCGCGTTCACAGGACATGACTTCGAAGGTGTGGATCTGCTCCCAGGAGAACGACTTCTTGACTTAGAGTATGCTGATGAGATTACCCTCATCTGTGACAGCTTACAAACGTGTTAAGCAGCACTGGACAGATTAGCACTAGCTGTCCGTCACTTCGGGTTTTGCTTCGCACCCTCGAAGTGCAAAGCGTTCCTCCAAGATTGGTCTGGACCGCCTCCTTCGCTGACCCTTGGTGGGGATCAGCTAGAAGTCGATCAAAAATTCAACTACCTGGAAAGTTGTATCAGCGCCCGTAGGATTGAGGAGATCACGAACCATATAGCAAAAGCTCGGGACGCTTTTGCTAACCTTCGCCACTTATGGCGCCGGCGCGACATCACTCTTGCCCTGAAGGGTAGAGTGTACGATGCAGCGGTATGTTCGACCCTACTGTACGGTTGTGAAACCTGGCCGCTTAAAGCAGCGGACCTGAAGAGGCTAGTTACGTTCGATTACCGGTGCCTTCGTAATTTAGCTCACACCGCGAGAGCAACGAGCGTGTTCGACGCATTGATTACGGCACAGGAAAAGGAAATGAACCGCTCAGCACCGTTATTTCACGCACCAGGCTCCGATGACTAGGCAAGGTGTTACGCATGCCAGCCCACTGACTCCCGCGACGTGCGTTGTTTGCTCACCGGGGATATCGGTGGAAGAAGAGGAGGGGTAGCCAAGTGATGAATTGGTCGAGAAGAATCAAGGCCCTCAGTTCTGAGTTGGCCTCGGTTAGAGCGTCTAGGCTCCCTGGTTGGGGTCCGAAAGACGATGAACACGTTTGGTTGAACACACTTGCTGATATGGCTAGGAGCCGATCTCAGTGGCGTTCGTGCTGTGAGTTTCTTTATCCCACCCATCCCTCTTAGCCTCCCCCTCCAACCACGATCTCATTATTTAGCTTTATATAATTTCGTATAGCATTTTTTGGATGCACAGTAGCCGACTGGTAGCTTACCGGAACGATGCCCATCCGTTACCGGTAGTTCAGCCGGCTTGCGCCAGTTGCTTTTTTCTCCTTTTTTCCGTGTATTGCGGCACAGTAGCTGAGGTGTTCCCCGCCTCTACCTAACGTGCATGATGATGAGCTTGTCCTCTCATTAATGGTTGCACCCAACCACAGACGATGATGCCCTCATAGGTTAAGCTGGAGAACCTATCATTCTATGCTCCAAAGCTGAGCCATCGTTGGTTGGTTGAATTCCGGTGAACAGCCGTTTGTGTGCAGCCCATTTGACGACATCGACCACGGTTGATTGATTCACGCCGCTTGTTTGTGGTTCCGCTTATGCTCCCACCAAATGCAGTGCTGCCAAGAATACATTCTATCGCGAAGCGAATGCTCAACTAAGCAGTGCTACTAGTTCAGATGTCATAATACTTGCAGGGGATATGAACGCACACGCAATCCGCCTGAAATATTCAGAAGCTCAGCTAGGTGATAATTATGGTCACAACTCCGAACGGACTGACAACGGCGAGCATCGGTTGCAACTGTGTGCGAAGCACCAGCTGTTTCGTAGTGGCACTGCTTCCAGACAGTGAGCGCCGAAGTGCTACTTGGCGTAGTCCTGTAACTGGACAGCGACAGACCCAAATAGATTATATTGCTATGTTACAGGTGGCGTAAATCCACCATAGATCGCCGCTCATTTTGGAATATCTACATCGACTCTGACCATGCCCTTGTATGCAGTCGTTTCTCCATGGACTTTAGCTGGAGGCGTACCAAGTGTCTCTCCAGACTGGCAACGGAGAAATTGTCTCAGCCCTCGGGCAGGAAAGCCCATCAAAAGCCAATGAGTACCGAACTTTCAACGTCTCGTCTTAATGACACTGAACCTCAGTAGAATAGGATCTGGAGCATCATGCACGACGCAGGAGCATCTGCTTGTGGTACAATCGTCCCCGCACCTGTCACTTCACATCCTAGAGGTCGAAGAACCTCATGGAAACCAGAAGAAACCTCCCGACTGGCTCTGAGCACAATGTAACTATTAGACGCGAATTAAAACGGATCCGGCGCGCAGACAAGGAAGTCCGGTTGCCCAGTAGGACATAAGAAATGGAGGAGGAGGAATTATCACCAGCTATACTAGCTGATCCACACCACAGATCACAGGAAACCAGGCGTCATTGAGACAATCCATGGGTGGAAGAAACGGTCCCAGGAAAGTGGATTGAAACCATAAGTGATAATATGCAAGAAAGGCAGTGGCACCGACTGCGCTAACCAAAGGGGTATTACCTTAAAGTAGATGGTGACAAAATTACTGGCCTCGATTCTCGTTCGTCGCCTCACTGCGGAGGGAGAATCACAAATTAGGGAAGAGCATGCAAGTTTCCGCCCTGGAAGTTGCTGTATAGGTCATATATTCACTTTGCGGCAGGTGCTAGAGCAGCGGCACGCATACCGCAGACCGACAATAGCTGTATTCCTCGAATTCAAGAGTGCGTTCGATTTAGTAGATCGATGCAGTTTGTTCGAACTATTTGCGTGGAAAGTTGTTCCCATGAAATATGTGAACATTTTACGTTCTATATGCTCTATTACACTACAGGCCGTGTCAGGGTCTACGGTCACCTATCGGAGAGCTTTCCGACAACAAGTGGCGTTGGTCAGGGTTGTTCAAGTTCCCCATTTTTGTTCAATTTGGCCATGCGCTCCATTATAGATTGTACCCTCACGGATTCACCAGATGAAGGCGTCAAGATCCTGACTGGTGAAAGATTAGTTGATCTTGATGTTGCGCACGATATTACCTTGATGTTTAACGATGTCGCGGCGGCACAATCAACCTGGAATAGCCCCTATAGAGTGGTCCCATTATTTGGCATGCGCTTCGCACCTTCAAAGTGCAAAGTGTGGCTGCAGGGCCACCAGCCATTTGATAACCCCTTGACCTTTGATAAGGAGGAAGTCGAGGTAGTTGACCGATTCACTTACCTAAGCAGCTACGTCAGCAATCATGGGCACAAAGAAACTGAAGTCAGTACACGCACTGAAAAAGCCAGAACTGCCTTCTTGAACCTGCGGCATCTTTGACGACAGAATGGAGTTTCCCCCGTCTGAAACGCCGTGTTTACAAGGCTACTGTAAGGTCCGTACTACTCTATGGGAGTGAGACTTGGCCCCCTCGGTCTGAAGATTTGAGGCGCGTCCAAGTCTTTGATCCCCGCTGTCTGCGGAGTATCTCTGGGGTCAGGTGGCACCAACGTGTCCGCAACGATGATTTGCGTAAGCCAGTGATAGACAATGATGCCCATGCTCGTACCATAGCACAACAAATATCGCTGAGTAAGGCGCGTTGGTTTGGGCACGTACTACTTATTCTTGGTCACCGCTTACTGAGGGGTTTGCTTTCTCTGCCAGATATAGTGTAGCGCAAGGCTCGACGTGGAGAAAAGTCGATTTGGCAGGGGGAAATGAAGTCACTGACGACCAGACTTAGTACCGTTGGTCCGTCTGGTCTTCCAGGCTGCAGTCCACGTGATGCACCTTGTGCTTGGCTCGAGACTTTACAGGGTATGGCTCGCAGTCGGCACCAGTGGTGCGTCTGCTTCCTTCTCTTAGTCGGACTGCCTGTTTAAAGTTTGGTGCTGAGTTATCTGCGCGGTAACGGCTGATTATGACGCGGAGCAGTGAAAGCCTCAGGGAAGCTGTCTCGCCGATGCCGCATTATCTTTGCACGATAGCCAGCTACTTGTGTTTGCATGTTGTTGACAAGGTGCAGGCGCCTTGATGCTGAATGGTTGCTTAGGATATTAAGGTGTTCCGGTAGGGCCTGCTTCTCTCCCTCTTATTATTCTTCGTTCCGTAGATCGTTATGGTTGTATGGCAGCGAAGCAACTGTCCAAGTGTCAAATGTACTGCTGTTGATGATGATGATCCAATCGAGCACACTGCCTTCAGCATGTATGCTGAGGGTAATCCCACCAGCGAAAATACCTTGAGCGATTGACTCGGTATCGCCAGAGACGCGAAGAGTGTAGTAATGGTCGTCAGATATCGAACCAAATTCGTCACGACGCTCTTATCTTGCATACATGTTTCAGAAACACAGAACACACCAATACCGAGAGTGAAGAGTGAGAGTAACTGCTGCCTGTTAGCCGAGCTGACCTGGTGCGGACGTTAAAGGAAATAATGTGAAATAAAACGCTAGGTTTTATGGAAGAGCTATATGTATCAATGGCAGCAGTCGCCAGGCCAGTCGCAGTCCCTTGCTCAATAGGCGGGGAAGAGGAGGGAAAAGGATAAAGGAAAACAAGAGGAGAGAGAAATTGTCGACGTGGATGAAAGGGCGGATGATA
Source organism: Dicrocoelium dendriticum (assembly GCA_944474145.2). Lineage (NCBI taxonomy): Eukaryota > Metazoa > Platyhelminthes > Trematoda > Plagiorchiida > Dicrocoeliidae > Dicrocoelium > Dicrocoelium dendriticum. Next base: position 100,486,402 of record OX104067.1, on the reverse strand, counting down.
CTATCCGACTGTCCACTCCAAGAGAGGGGTTTTGTTCGAGGTGCCCTACCTATAACCTTTGACTTAACAGTCCGATCCAAAAAGCCGTGGGGATATGAACGCACAAGTTGGAAAGTTGTTCACTGATTAAATGCATCTGCGCGGTCAGCACGGTGTAGGCTCCCGTAATCATAACGGTGAGCAGTTACTTCATTTGTGTGAAGATGCTCGCTTATTTCTTGCGAGCACTAATTTCCGACACAGCACCCGCCGGAGGGTGACTTGGCGCCCACCAGCCTCGAACCAGCCTTGGACGCAGATCGATCACATTGCTATTAGTTACCGCTGGAGAGGTTGCATTCAGAATTGTCACTCGATTTGGAGCACATGTGTGGACACCGATCATGCACTTGTATGTGCTGACATGCGGATGCGCTTTGGCGGACGCCCAAGACGACGCTGTGAGCGCATTGACACCAGCCAACTGACAAAGCTAGCTGTTCTGAATGCGTATCGAAGTACGCTGACATACTAGTTGAATAATCGCTCACTGGAGACAACTGATGGTCACTGGTCACATGTTCGCCAGACCTTACTAGCAGCAGGAAAATCCTCATGTGGTATGTCTAATAGCCAACATGGACATTGGGTCTCTTCTCGGTCTCTGGAACTTATCGACGCTCGCCGGCATATCCCGGCTGGAAGCGAACACAATGAAACTCGCAAAGAGCTCCGGGCAAAACTCCGTGCTCGCCTGAAGAGAGACCGCGAATCTTGGTGGTCTCATCGTGCGTCAGAGATGGAAGTGGCCGCTGCCCTTGGCAACCATCGTAAGTAATTCCGCCTGATACGGGAAACGGGCAGCACGAGACCTGGTGTTAGTGAAACAATTTGTGATGAGAGTGGACAACCTATCCACAACTTGTCAAAACGTGTGGAGCGTTGGGCTGAGCATTTTGAAAAGCAATTTAATCGGCTAGAATTGTTCGATTCTTCGCCGGTCACTGATTGCCCTGCTCCGTGGGCTGTCCCTTTGGATCCACCCTCTTGCTCGGAAGTCGAACGTGAGATCGGACTGTTGAAGCTGAACAAAGCCGCGGGACCAGATGATCTTCCTCCAGCCCACTTCAAATTCGGAGACTCTGCACTTGTTGATGCTTTACATGAATTACTAGTGAAACTGTGGGAGCAGGAGACTGTCCCAACCGACTGGAGCCGCTCCGTTATTGTTCCCATCTTCAAAGGCGGCTCGCGCTCGGAATGCGGCAACCATAGAGGAATCAGTCTGATCTCCATCGCCTCCAAATTACTTGCCTCTATAATTGTTCACAGACTGACTGGCGCTCGTGAAAGCCAGATTCGTAAGGAGCAAGCCGGGTTTCGTCGATGTCTTGGCTGTATCGACCACATCTTCACCTTGCGTCAGTTGTTGGAGCACCGTCACACATATCGGCGGCCCACCCTAGTCGTGTTCCTCGACATCAAAGGTGCCTTCGATTCGGTTGATCGATGTGCACTTTGGAATTGTTTACTCAGGAAAGGTGTGCCCGAGAAATATGTAAATATTATCCAAGCATTATATGTGCGTAGCACGGGCAGTGAGGGCTTACGGCAAGCTGTCGCCACCCTTCAATATCTCCAGCGGTGTGAGACAAGGATGCCCGCTGTCACCCTTCCTCTTCAGCTTCGCTATTGACGAAGCCATGGATTTTGCATTTACAGGACATGACTTGGAAGGTGTGGAGCTACTCCCAGGAGAACGACTTCTTGACTTGGAGTATGCAGACGACATTACCCTCATCTGTGACAGCTCCCAGACGTGCCAAGCCGCGCTGGACAGATTAGCACTGGCTGTCAGTCGCTTCGGGCTTGGCTTTGCACCATCGAAGTGCAAAGCGTTCCTCCAAGACTGGCAGGGATCGCCTCCTACGCTGACCCTTGGTGGGAATCAGCTAGAAGTCGTTCAGAAATTCAATTACCTGGAAAGTTGTATCAGCGCCCTAGGGATCGAAGATGAGATCACGAACCGTATAGCGAAAGCTCGAAGTGCTTTTGCTAACCTTCGCCACTTATGGCGGCGGCGCGACATCACTCTCGCCCTGAAGAGTAGAGTGTACAATGCAGCGGTACGTTCGACCCTACTGTACGGTTGCGAAATCTGGCCCCTAAGATCGGCGGACATGAAGAGGCTAGTTACATACGACCATCGGTGCCTTCGCAGTTTGGCTCACATCTGGTGGGAACACCGCGTGAGCAACGAGCGTGTTCGACGCATTGTTTACGGCCCAGGAAAAGGATCTGAACCGCTCAGCACCGTTATTTCCCGCACCAGGCTCCGATGGCTCGGCCACGTGTTACGCATGACAGCACACCGACTCCCTCGACTTGCGTTGTTTGCTCACCGGGGATATCGGTGGAAGAAGAGGAGAGGTGGACAGGCGATGACTTGGTCCAGGGGAATGAAGTCCCTCACTTCGGAGCTAGCCTCGGTTGGAGCGTCACGGCTCCCTGGTTGGAGTCCAAAACACGGTGAACACGTTTGGCTGGATACACTTGCTGACATGGCAAGGAGCCGACCTCAGTGGCGTTCCTGCTGTGAGTTTCTTTGTCCCACCCCATCCCTTTTAGCCTCCCCCTCCATCTACGATCTCGTTTCGTAGGGTAAAACATAATAATTTTTTTTCTTTTTGCCTAGTAGCTGGTTGGTAGCTTACCGGAACGATGCCTATCCATTGCTGGTAGCTCAGCTGGCATGCAACTGTTGCATCTATTTTTCCTTTGTGTATTGTATTATGGGTATGCATGTATTTCCTTCATGTATTGCGACACAATAGCGGTGTTTTCCCACCTCTAGCTGACGCGTATAATGATGAATGATGATGATATGAAGGTTCGCTTGCGGAACTCCACTCAGAGCTTTTGGCTCAACAGTCTGGCCCACAAGACAGTAAGGAGCAAGTCCAGCTAGGGATGGTAATCGCAGAGTCTCATTGGGATCTGCTTGAGGCCTGTCGCACACAGCCTTTGAAGATTTAGAACAATGCATTTATGTTTTACGACCGTATTATGTTACGCACCTGCGAACACGGCCAGCCGCAGGTGGGAGTTGGCGGGTTTACACCAATTTGAACAAGGGCTGCCTGGCTTGAGGCGGGCGGTAGCAAACCATCGAGCACCGGATGGTGTCATCCCACCGACAAAGACAATGCGTGGCGTTCCTTCTCTCCGTCAATCGAGCTGAGCTTATAATCCGTAAACCGTGTCTCCCATGGCTAGGTTTTAGGGAAGAGATTCATCGACCTATGCCTAACCTCCGAAGATCGGATTGTGAGACAGCTAGTCTGACTCCTAACCATTGACCTGTCTGGTATGAGTTGCTCTGAAGTCACTTGGAAAGTGCCACTCAGCATAGGTCAATTTGTCACGGGGGTAACGAAAAACACTGCACCAGGATAGAGGCTAGCCAAATAATCCAGTCGACCATAGGCCGACTTTAGTCCTTACCATGCACTAATATACAGGGCAGAGAATCGTATAGGTGTAAAATGCTCTCGAACAGCCAACGAGCAGCACGTTCAGCTGGTGGCCCCGCCACAACGAGACTGGAACATAACGTAATGCGACGGTTTGCGTGCCTCTTTAAAACACTGAGCTATACTGGGTGGTGCCTCCGGGACCCTGGAGAGCTATTCCTACCAGGCTGATCAATGATGAGAAGTCAGACAAACTGTCTCCTGGTCCGTCAGATTGGAGGTTTGAAATGTAATGGCATCCATCAATACCACCTCCCGCCGCCTAGCGGACAGGCTTTTGAGTCAAAGGCTTTGGTTGACGACCCTAATGGTCTTCCTGTCGAGGTCTGGGCGCCTTGGCAGTATCTCAGCTCACATACAACCATGACGATTTCTCCCAATTTTAACAACATCCTGCATCGGCCGTCACGCAGTTTATGAAGAATCGCCTCATCTGCTGCATAAAGCAGGGCGGATAAGCGAAAACATGCTACCGCCAGAGCCGCCAATCTTGCTTTTTCACCTGTTTCCCTTATTCCCATCCCAACCCCATTATTAACCTTCCTTCTATAATTTCCAGCTGAATAGACAGCAACCGAAGTGCCACTGAAGTCACAGCATCTGCACCCACCTTCCCTCAACATCCACTGGACGCCTATCGGCTACCGCCCATTATAAAGCCACGTTGTCCCGTTTCCCTGGCGGCGTTCAACATTCGCACTCAAAGACAAATAGGTCAGCAAGCTGCACTCGTACGCACGTTGGACACACTGGGTATTGACGTATGCTGTAGGTCCGAAACTAGGATCAATTACCCTAATGGGGTTGTTGAATTAACTGCACCCAGCTTGTACTCTCGTTATTGGTTGCATCCAACCAGAGACGATGCTGCCCTCATAGGTTAAGCTGGAGAACCTATCATTCTATGCTCCAAAGCTGAGCCATCGTTGGTTGGTTGAATTCCGGTGAACAGCCGTTTGTGTGCAGCCCATTTGACGACACCGACCAAGGTTGATTCACGAAGTAGTACAAAACGCCGCTTGTTTGTGGTTACGCTTATGCTCCCACCAAATGCAGTGCTGCCAAGAATACATTCTATCGCGAAGCGAATGCTCAACTAAGCAGTGCTACTAGTTCAGATGTCATAATACTTGCAGGGGATATGAACGCACACGCAATCCGCCTGAAATATTCAGAAGCTCAGCTAGGTGATAATTATGGTCACAACTCCGAACGGACTGACAACGGCGAGCATCGGTTGCAACTGTGTGCGAAGCACCAGCTGTTTCGTAGTGGCACTGCTTCCAGACAGTGAGCGCCGAAGTGCTACTTGGCGTAGTCCTGTAACTGGACAGCGACAGACCCAAATAGATTATATTGCTATGTTACAGGTGGCGTAAATCCACCATAGATCGCCGCTCATTTTGGAATATCTACATCGACTCTGACCATGCCCTTGTATGCAGTCGTTTCTCCATGGACTTTAGCTGGAGGCGTACCAAGTGTCTCTCCAGACTGGCAACGGAGAAACTGTCTCAGCCCTCGGGCAGGAAAGCCCATCAAAAGCCAATGAGTACCGAACTTTCAACGTCTCGTCTTAATGACACTGAACCTCAGTAGAATAGGATCTGGAGCATCATGCACGACGCAGGAGCATCTGCTTGTGGTACTATCAATCATCCCAGCGTAGGTCACTAGATGACCGAGAGGTCGGTAAACCTGTTGGAATCCGAAAGAAAAGTTCCGGCTGACTCTGAACAGTGTTAAATGAAGTCACGGATGACCAAACTGGGTGCCGTTGGTCCATGTTGCCTGCCGGGTCAGAGTCAACGTGACGCGCCTTGTGCTTGGCTCACGACTTTAGAGGACAGCACGCAGTCGGCACCAGTGGCGCGTCTGCTGCCATCTCCTAGTGGAACTGACTGTTTAAAGTAGGTTTGGTGCTGTTATCTGCGCGGTAATGACTGAGTATGACGCGGGGTAGTGAAAGCCTCAGGGAAGCTGTCTCGCCGATGCCGCATTATTTTTGTATGATAGCCAGCTATTTGTGATTGTATGTTGTTGACAAGGTGCAGGCACCGTGACCCTGAATGTTTGCTTAGGGCATTAAGGTTTTCCCGTAAGTCCGCTTCTTTCTTATTATTCTTCATCAGCCAATGATTCACGAATTACTAATAGATTCATGCCGTACGGAAATCGTTTCCAGTATCCGCGCTGTGCAACGATATTTTCATTGTATCTAATCAGATGAATCTCCAAGCTAGCTCTAGCAAGTCTTTAATGCAGTATGACAACGCTAATATGACTGAACAAATTATGATTGACAGTCCCACTCGAATTTGAACTTGGCAGGAAAATGCTGTTGTTATTCCTAGAATGGGACAGAAGCCAGCTTGCACCCGTTTGGAAAGTGGGGTACAGCTATAAATGATCAGTGAAATAGTACGCCGCCTACACAGTTCTGCTGCTGCAGCTTCTGGTTGAATTAAGGCAGGCCCATATGACATAGGTTAAGCGTGCGTAGTATTTAAGCTGCTACACAGAATGAATATACCCTAACTCTCTGGGACCACGGAAAGAAGTTTAAATCCTGTCAACAATATCTAACCTATAGACGTTGTATATGTAGCGGTTGTGATTAGATGATATTGTTATCTTCCTTTTTATAACCACTGTTACAGACCATTTTGTGCCATGTGTTCATTAACGAATTTCGTATACAACATAGTCAACTCGCTCGCGTCGTGTTGGTTTCGTTTGCTGCTGCCTGTGCTTGCGTCTTCGCAACAAGAAGTCGGATATATAGCTACGAATCAGCAGTCTGCATCGGACTAACGATAAGTGAAGGAAGAGCTATAATGCAAATGTCTGCTTGTTCTTCTACTGTGAATGTTTTGCCTAAGATTGTGTTTACCTAAAAAAACTCAAACTTTTGGTAACGGCCCGCTACATGAAAAACAACCCAGCAAACTGCTAACTAAATATACAAACCTTACGATGGCCTGAATACCCATGAATCAAGTACAATCGCATCCACCTCAGCATTTACGAATATAAACATCAGTGCCTTCTCTGATACCATTACCGGGCGGTCAACTGTTGGATTGCAGTCCGCTTACGGATTGAAATCGGGGTGCGGAAAACGAAAAAACACTTGACATTGTTAACAGCTGTACCGAATGCCACCTAAATGATTAGAAATACACAGCAACGTTTAACAAATGGATGTGCAAGCAGATGGCTAAGGGTATGAGTTTGCTGAATGTCCAATGTCTGAAGGAAATTGGTATGTGAGGAACGAGGGCGTTAAAATCAGAGAAAAATGGTTACACGGATGAATTAACCATACCTAGCTTTATCACACTAACTCATCATTAGTGTTTTATTCGGGTAACTCCTGGTGTTTTAGGGCACTGTAAAAGGTTTACGCAGTTTTCTTCGATATTGAACGCTGCCTGAACAATTGCAAGGTGGCAGCAATCAACAGGAATGATGATTGACAATAAATGGAAAATATATTATGCCAATTTTTAAGGTCCGATTTCAGTACAAAATATGGTACGTCGTAGTCATTCTCGTACAGAAATTGGACGGTCACCGCGTTGAAATGGGTTCCGCTGACGAGACTCGTACTATCAGTTTTGACCTACCCACAGGGCTCCTGTTTAACGGAGGTCTTAATCTCGAAGGCACAAATTCTCCATCTTCTTCAGGGGCTAAATCCTGCTAAATCCGCTGGGATGGATGATATTAACCCAAAGATTGGACGAACTCGCAAGCGAGCTATATGGCCAAGTGACACGCTTGTTTCAGTTATCGCTTCGCAGCTGCTCCTTTCCCAAGGACCGGAAGGATGCTATCGTCTGCCCTAATTGTACTAAGGGCGACGAGCATCTCGATGCCAATTACAGACCGGTAAGTTGGACAAGCGTACTCGTCAAGGTATTGGAGAAGTTTGTCAAGGATGTGCTTCAAAACCAACTGCGAGAGTTTGGTCTGAACAGTCCACTTCAACATGGCTTTCGCAAGTCACTCCTGCATGATTAATTTGCTAGTTGCACGCGAATGTTGGGCAGATGTTTTGGATCAGGGTCATGCAGTAAATGTGTTTATTTACTTCTCCAAAGCGTCCGACACTGGATCACATTCTCGTCCCTCATTGAAGCTTCGGTCCTATGGAATATCAGGGCATGCACTACAATGGATCACCATGTTGCTGGAAGGGAGAGAGATGTGCTTTGTGTGGGGTCTAGTCTGGCTTTCCGTCAGTCAGTCAGTCCTCACTGGGGTCCCTCAGGTTTCGGTGCTTGGCACTGTTATTTTCTCTGTATGTCAATGAGCTGCCCGAAATGCTGGGAGTACGATATTTCATTTTTGCAGACGACTTAAAGTTTTGGCACACAGTGTCCGACCTCGATGGATTCAGACTCTGCAACGGGCCCTCAATAAACTTTGGAACTGGGCCGCTCTGTGGCAGTTGCCCATAAATTATGCGAAGTGTCCTATCTTACGAGTAGGGCCAAATGGCCCCCAAACGCGTTATCTGCTGGGCGAGAATAAACTACACCATGTTTTCCAACTGGTAGACCTAGGGACCACATTGTCTACTGAACTTAAATCCAGTAAGAACTGGAGGGGTGCATGGGGCTTCAGAATGTTGTGGGTGATCCGTAGGGCATTCGGGACCATCACCGGCGATATGTTTGTTAGATTATTCTCAGCTTTTGTCAAGCCACACTTGGAATACTGCATCCAGAATTGTCCACCTTGCTTAGTCAGGGACAGGAGGTCAGTGGTGTTGAGTTAGAACCACAATGGTTCAAGGACTACAGAACCTTCCTTAACCAGAAAGACTACTTGAGCTGGGAATGTTCTCAAAGCATTATCGCCGCCATCGAGGCGACCTGGTCTTGACCTATTGCATAGCAGGAAAATCGGATCCGATTCCTCTGGGCTTATCCAATCGGCTCGGCTTCCATCTCTCCTAGGTCACTCGATGAAGCTACAAAAATCTTGATCGGATGGAGTCCGGGCGGAGTTTCGTTTATCACGCCGTGTTGGATTCTTGGAATGCGCTGTCTGAGAAGGTGGTATTGGCATCAACGGTAAAAGAGTTAGAACACTGACTTGACGCTCTTGGCCTTTAATTCTTAACATTCCCTTCACAGAATAGCTTACTCCCCTTAGTAAATGTATTACTTTTTGATTCTTAACGCTCTTATTACTTTCGTACTTCGGTTTCTAATTTAACGTGACCAGTGCAGGTCGCGTGGGTATTAATTGGTTGACCGTGGTGATTCCCGCGCGCTGATCTGACTCTTCTAGTTTTTAGTTATCGCGGAAGAATAATACCCTGGACCAACGATGAGTGACGGAAAGAACATTCACGGGAATTTTTCCTAGTCCCAATCCTACTTGGGCTGTCAGACAAATGCATGCAGCATAAGTGCCGGACAGTGCTCTGGGGCTGCTTATAATTCTAGCATCGCGATAGCAGCCATAGATAAGCATTAATGTAGCGACTCGTTAGGTAAGAAAGAATGAGCATAAACAGCAGTCATAAATAGTGAACCACTGTACAGTGGCAACACGACAATTCGGATGGATATGAAAAGTTCAAATATAGCAAAACAGTTGTACATCCAAACGTACCATAACAAATACAGTGGTGCGTACCACGGAAAAAGCGGAAACAAGGAACAAAAAGCGGAGCTTTGGCACGGACGATGCCATTGGCATATCCGCATGTCAAGGTTATCGAGCGTTTTTAAGGTCAACAGAAATTAATTCGCGCACTATTTACCACATATAATTAGAGAAAGCTGGCATAATCGCAATCGGCTCAATAAAAATTAGCTTCCATTTTAACTGTGGCGTACAACCGGAAACCAGTAGTTCCGTTAGGTTAAAAGGATGCCCAAGGTTTTCTGAAGTATTCATGTAAAGTTCGACTTCAAATTTAAATGGGGTAGGAAAAATGAAGATTCCCATGCTCGATTGAGTTTGCATACGTCGTTAATCAATGTTCCAGTTCAGTGTATGATTGGCGAATTGTATGTGCCAAATAGAACGTGCAGAACACTTCGTGGTCAACCAGATTCAGATTCAGATTCAGATGGACTGGAACGATAGGAAAATCCCATGAGTGTTCCTTCTTGAGCAAATCGTTGAGCCAGAAAATGATAAGGTGTTAGTTCTTGATAGATCTAAAACGAAACACCCGAAACACACCCTGATCAACCAACTACTGCCCACGTTCCCTGCACTAGCAGTCCGCGCTGTGTAGGTTACGTGAAGTAAGAAAGAAGTAGAAAGTAAATGGAAGATAAAGGGGAATGAAAGTCATTAAAATGAAGGATAACACCAAAGAGTGAAGATAATGACAGAATAAGAACTGAAAGTTTGAAGATGGATATGGTCAGGAGAAGGGAAAGGTTTCGTGTTGCCACCCAAGAGCGTCTAACTGACGCTCGAAACCCTTAACCGTAGGTTCACTGACTACATTTTCTGGAAGCGAGTTCCAGCGCTCGATAACTCTACGCGATAACGGAGTTTCCGCCCTGATCCCGTCAGAACGCGGCTTGGGTAGCTTCATGGGATGACCGCGAAGACAAGGCAACCTAGCCGGGCTAAATAGCCAGCGCAAGTCCGGCCCAACCTTCCCTGTTAAAATGCGGTAAGTAAGGATTAGGTCTCCTCGAAGCCGTCGGTAGTGCATTGAATACATACCCAAGCTAAGTAGACGCTCGGGGTACGATTGCCCCCGCAACCCCTCGACCAACTTGGTACCTACTCTCAAAACCCTCTCAAGCTCCATTTTGTCCCGAACAAGGCAGGGCGCGCAAGCCTGGACGCAGTATTCCAGATGGGGCCGAACGAAAGCTGAGAATAGCTTCACAAATATGTCGGCAGTTAAGACCCCGAAAGAACGGCGTATTAACCATAACATTCTGAAACCCCTACTAGCGGCCTTCTTCCAGCTGCCACCAGAATGCAAAGACGAGGAATGAACGACACCTAGATCTATCTGGTTGGAGACAAGGGGGAGTTCGACCCCACCGAGTACGTAGCTCGAAGGCGGGAAAGTTGCTCATATACGAAGGACGGAACACTTAGCCTGATTTATGGGCAGTAACCACAAAGTAAACCAGTCCCAGAGTCTGTCCAGGGCACGCTGTATGGCCTCAGAACCCCCATGAACATTTACAACATTCCATAGCTTAAGGTCATCAGCAAACAATAGGGATGATACCCCAAGCTCTCCAGGGAAATCGTTTACGTAGATGGAGAACAGCATCGGTCCAAGGACCGAGCCCTTTGGGACACCGCTAAGGACCGCTTGCTTAAAGGATAAGCTGCGACCCACACGTACACACTGCTCTCTTCCCTGCAAAAACGCAGATACCCAGTGAAGAGCGCGGCCAGAAACGCCGTAGGAGCTCAGCTTATGTGATAGCCTCAAGTGGGGTACCTCATCAAATGCTTTCGAGTCTACGAAAAGCACATCCACCACGTGGCCATTGTCCACTGCCTCGGCCCAAACTTCACGAACAACCAACAAATTCGTCAAACACGAAAATGCCTTCCGGAATCCATGTTGTGCACTACTGAGCAGATTAAATCTATTCAGGTGACATTCCAACGAATCTCTCACCAGCTTATCAAGCAGTTTGACCACGACGTTAGTCAGACTAACTGGCCTATAATTGGCTGACAGACTCCTGTGGCCATTTTTGAAGATAGGACAGATGACAGCCTCCTTCCATTCGGAAGGTAATGTACAGGTGTCAAGTGATTTCTGAAACACCATCGTCAGCGGTCCACTTAGTTCCCCGCCAACTCATGCAGAAGCTTCGGGTGAATTGAATCAGTTCCAGCTGCTTTGGAAGGGTTCAGTTCTTGCAGCAGTTTAAGGACTTGCGTTTCCACCACAGTAAACTCAGCTAAATAAGAACCATCAGGTACTCTGGGGACAAATTCAACGCTAGTCAACGCGGCCTCACGTACAAAAGAACCTGCATACTGTTCCCCAAGTACACGAGCCTTATCTGAGTCCGCATACGCAGGAGTTCCATCGGCCCTCATCAAAGTTGGGATTACCGAAGTTGAACCACAGCGTCTCTTAACATAAGCGAAGAATTTCTTCGGATTTTCCGAAGCTCCGTCAGCCAATTCCAATCAAGCCCATGCGTGCTGCGCTAGGGGACCCCACTGCTCCGGCTACGTGCAATAAGAAAGTGGAGAGTTATATTGTAGCCAAAACATAAAGTGGGCGCGATACAAAATTAGAACTGTATTTACTCCAAATAAGTAAGAGGGAATGGGATTGAAGTTAGCAAGGAAACATGCGGGGCTGCAAGTTGAGGGTGAAAAGGCGATGTTTAAACTGTAACCATGGGCGACAAAATGACGCCCTCGATTACAGCAAGAAAGAACTCCAAAGGCTGAGAAGGAACGTCTTTTACACAACACATAGCCTCTAAAAGAAAGAAGCGAAGTGTGCTTAAATTGAAGAAAACAAACAAATAAAACAACTAAACGGCTAACAGCTGTATCCGGGTTCTTGTGCTGCAGTAATTGCACTGGAAAGGGGTCTTGGAAGACAGAAAACCGTGTCGTCAAGTCAAGGATCCAAGTGCAGTTACAATTTTGCTTTCTCGCAGCAGCACACCCAAGCTTTTTAAGCAGCGTCCCCGTTGCCTGGCCATATCCTAGTTGAGCCGTTACTTCCAGTTCCATCGTTACCGCCGCAGGCCTTTTTTCGATCCTTCGACAGTACGCTCGGTTTTAATCTGGAATGACCTTAGCCGGTTGAAATGTACTATCATAAGCTGACTGATATTCTTGTTGAAATCTTTGCTACCACACGTCACATCTGATACTGCCTGCTGTATTAATTACGGTCCTGACACCCACGGTGATTTTGGGCAGGAATCCCCACAGCTTGTAGCTGGCGAAACTGAAGCTGGTTGCCCTCCCGTCAGTGGGTATGGGGCTAAAGCGCAGCGGTGCGCAGATACTTAAGTCTGGCCAAGAAACCTATGATTGTGTTGGCCAAATCTTTTGTCAAATCTTGACACAGTTAAGCAGAAGCAAGCTAAATCACTTAACTATTCATTGCGTCCATTACTCCATAGATGTACATTTCATAGAAAAATGCTGAATGACGCTCCATTATCGAAGTTCAGCCTATTACGTAAGTACTGTACAAATTTTCCCATTAATAATCACGCCACTTAGTGCTGGCCTCACATGGTTGGGAATATGTTTCTGTATATTTTAGTTTATTTTATACAGCCCCAATCCACTGGTTCCTGTCCACGTTAGCTAACATTAACTCTCCAGCATTTGGTAAGAGGTCGAATAATTAGCACTTGGGTAGTGCAGAGTGATTCTTCTAGCTGACCAAAGGATCTTATACACACGACGTTCCATTCTCCTCAACTCAGGTCGAAATAGCTGAAATAGGCCGATCCTTTAAGTGCGTCAACTAGCCCATCGTTTCCAGGAAGAAGCAGCGCTTCGTCCCGAATCACTTCATTTAATCATCTATATCCAACATCTAATCGGAAACCACCGTCCTTCATTACCAGCGCACCGGGGACTGCCCACGAGGAACCAGCTGGCTGTTCAACCTATTTTCCAGCGCTTCAGTTATTACACTATCGGTTTTGTGGTATTCTCCTCGGAAGCATTTCTATCGGAGTCCCATCCCTCGTGTCAGTCTGGGGGGTTACGAGGTTTGCTTAACCTAAGTCACCAGTTTGTCATGCAGCTATATCTGAGTGATTCGGTAACAAAGCCTTAAGCTCTTTTAGTTTGTGCTCGTCGGTATGCAGGTCCAGCGAAGAACCAAAGGTACTGATTGATTGTTGGTCGAGTTACTTATAGGCATAAAGTACGAATTTTTTAAGCTATCACTTGCGCATGATCTAAGCAGGACGTGCAGTTGCCAGTAGGCAGCTGACACTTGCCAAGAAAACAAACGACAGCACACATAGCACCACAATACCATCCCGATCGTTACATCGAACAGAACTCCATCACACGAGATTAACTCGGAGTTGAAATTCCGCTTCGCGTATCCATGCGCGCCGTCAGCGATTCCTGAACAGACGACGATTCTCAGTTGGCGGCAGTTAGATGGTAGCAGCAACTTGCCCGTACGCAGCTGGTTAGATGGCTAGTTAGTTTAAACCTATTAAAGTGCCGGTGTCGATGAGTCCCAGCAGTCGGAACACTGTACTTTTACTCTTATTGTCAAAACGAAATTTTTAGTCGACGTACTTACAAAAGCAGATAGGAAGGCTGCTTCTACATAACCACACTGGCCTGGCGTCTTCTGTAGCCACGAAGCGACCTATAATCTCCGCGGTTTGGTGCCTTTTGTCCGAGCATCCGGAAACTGAATGTAATTGATAAATGCGGACTGGAACATATGTGAATGCACGGAACCGTGGTCCCTGTAGCTAAGGCATCCACCAACATCTGCTTCTTTTAGGGCAAACCAAACCAACGCCTCCATGTTCAGGGCTGCACCAGCAGGCTCTAATTGTGCTTTCCTTTGTAACTATGTTGTCCACACATATGGTGCACCCGTAAGTTACCATTTATCTGTCTAAAATAGTCGTATAAATTGCCTGCTTTATAGGTATTTCTACTAGCCTACGTAATCGGCATCTACTAGTTGCGCATAACCGATGCCCTCCCCTAGGTTTAAGTACTTACTACTTTACACCGCTGATTATATAACAGGGCCACCTACCCACCTCGAAGGCAATATCACCATAACCTATATTCAGGCATTTACTCTCCACTTAAGCTTTCTTGGCCCGTACATTTAGTTTTATCTTAGTTATACGTATGCCTATCACTATCGGAAACGCTGGTAGACAGGCATTATGAAAAACCAGATCCTTTTCTTCAATCCTTTATGCCTGCAAAACAATTTTTCCGGATTCCCTTTCTCTTGCAAAAAGCTAACCATGCGGCAGTGAGGCCCGTCACCTGGAAAGCTAGACACCCAGATATTTTGACCACCACTTCTTCTTTCCTTGGCCGTTCGTACGTAATTTTAACCTTTACCTGGCTCCAAAGCCTACCATACGTAATGCGTAATGGTGGGTGAATAACCAGCTCCCACTTGTTTTCCGTTATCTTCTCTGCTTGCGTTATATTATTGTTCATTCATTTTGCCTGACAGTGTGGAAGCTTCCCACCAGGAAACCTCCAAGTTAATAGCTGTTGTGATCTCCCAGTTTTCTATTACCTTACACTGGTGAATATCACTTGCACTTGCATCGGACTCCCAACCAAGAAAGTTAGAGCTCAAAATAGCAACGCGATGCAGAAATGAAGTGCTTTAACACATGAGGCCCAATAATCCGTCACAAATGAGAAAGTGCAACCTCTATAAGATGAGGTGATCATGCCTAACCAAAGCGGCATTCGTGGAATTTCACACCTGAATGCATTTCGCTAATTTTTGGACACCTATTTCTCTATTATCAATAGAAGACATCTCTAACTCATTAGCATTGGTGGCACATCCATTAAGATATATAACATAACCTCAAAGTGCTGAAACTGATGATGTTTCTCCAGGGAACGATTGCGTTATTCTGGTCCAACATCACAGGCACTTGCATCCGACTCTCAGCTAAGAGAAATAGAACTCTATACTAGCAACTAAATCTCAGTCGTGTGCTTTAGCACCTGTGACCCATTAATCAGTCATGCTTGAGATGCCGCAACCCCCAAAAGAAGTGGTATTCGTGTCTAACCAAAGCGGAACCCAAGGTGTTTCTCACCTGGACACATTTTGTGAATTTTCTCACATTAGTTTTTTTATTATCACTGGAAGACCACCCTGGCTCATTAGTGTCAGTGATACAACCATAACGACGTATAAATTAGCCTCAAAGAGTCGAAACTGGTAATATTTCTGTAGGAAATGCTTGCGTTATGCTAGTTCAGACGGGGCAAATGAGTTTTATGTTCCTTGTCTTATCCATATGGACTCAGCTCATGCGGCTTTGGTATAATTTTTGCATCCACATCGGAGTATTAAAAACGTTGAATTCCACATTCATAGTGGATTCTGTGGACCAATATACTCTGAAAATCGCACATGGTCGCATTCTGGCTGTGGGCTAGCTACACCATATCCTGTGCTGTTCTACCTATATAATAATTCTTACAGCCTACCTAGTATTTCCTTAAAACCGTTCCGTCTGTTTTCCTAACTTTTACTACGTTTACTGAGAAAGTATGCTTTTCGGCCCACTGCGTCATACTTCGCTACTACAGCGAATTACACGTTATATTAGCCTTTCCCAGTTACTACTCCATATTCGAAACTTATTACGCTTAGCAGTTTTTGTATTATTTCTTTCTTTTTTCTGTATCTGCTTCCAAAGCAGAACGTGAATTTAGCGGAGGTTCGAAAATGGCGTTATCCGCAGCCGACCGCTATAATTGCAAATATCTCCATAACCACTACACATAGCTTAATTAATTTAAAATCGCACATGGTCGCATTCTGGCTGTGGGCTAGCTACACCATATCCTGTGCTGTTCTACCTATATAATAATTCTTACAGCCTACCTAGTATTTCCCTAAAACCTTTCCGTCTGTTTTCCCAACTTTTACTACGTTTACTGAGAAAGTATGCTTTTCGGCCCACTGCGTCATACTTCGCTACTGCAGCGAATTACACGTTATCTTAGGCATTCCCAGTTACTACTCCATATTCGGAACTTATTACGCCTAGCCGTTTTTGTATTATTTCTTTCTTTTTCTGTATCTGCTTCCAAAGCAGAACGTGAATTTAGCGGAGGCTCGAAAATGGCGCTATCCGCAGCCGACCGCTAAAAATGCAAATATCTCCATAACCACTGCACCTAGCTTAATTATTTTACCTTTGTCGTAACAAGCGCCTAGGGTTTGTTCTAGACCGCCCGACGATGTCCCGTTATAGTTAACATTTCGGCTCCAAAACGGCGTTGATTCCGCTTGTTTGGAGATTTACACTTTGAAACTCGCGCCAGGTTTGCAGTTCTGGTATGCTGTTTCTGGGCTATATTTTGGTTCCATTTTCCAATATTAGTGTATTTTCTATACCTTTTTACACGCATATTAGCGTACTGTACCAAGCTTTCAGCGTGGTTCATTTTCGAAATAGCGTGCGGTACTTTCAACTTAGCGAGGCCAGGAACGCTGATTTAGCGTCCTTAACACTCATTGGTCATAAATAAATAAATAAATAAATAGTATATTCTCTGTAAAACGAGACACACCTCTAAAAGGCATGATCAAATATGCATACAAGCACAGCTTCTTTGGAATATTAAAACATTTCGTTACAATGAAAGGAATAAACGAAAAGATGTAGTCCATAAGAGCGAGCATATTGTCAGGTAATAGTCAGACCAAGGATCATAATGGCGCCGTGGCGCGCAAAAACTGTTGCGTCAAGATACAAGTGGGGGGTAAATTTGACATGTAGTGATCCATGAGCACAGGAGCCCGAACAAGGTTTAGTGCAATCAATGACCATTACGAAGCCGGGATGATCGGTACTCCACTAAAGCATTCTTCATAGTAAAATCAGTTGCACAGGTTCGATGTTGGAGGCTGAGGACTGCGTCAGTGTGAAATGTATAGCAGTGACTTTATTTTGTGGCGAGTCACATCCGCCACGTTGCAGTGTTGTTAAGCGGACATTTGTGGCTTTTTATAGGGAGAACGCTTGCCAGGCGAAAACCCACCACGTCCTGGAACACTGTCGTAGCTTCCGTTGAACTGTAGTGCTAGTCGGCTATACATCGTATAGACCGATTTTGCACTCTATTATTCGCAGTCGGTTGACAGCCAAAATTTTTCGTTGGTTGGCCAAATGGCTTAGTACTGAACCGGCAATAGTCGTTGAAGCCAGTCAATGATGTAAAAGAGTCGCAGAGTCGAATGATAATGATGCGGGTGAGTAAACATATTGTTAATAGAGGCCGGCTTTTTCTATTATATTGTCCGGCTCGCAACCCGTGTCCAGCTATCCATGCTGGACTTGTCATAGGGACGGTGAGTGCAGTTGTTTCTTGTGTCTGAATATGTCCAAAACAGGAATAAATGCTATTCTCCGCGAAGTGGACAAGTATTTCCTTCAAATGTAAGTGTAATTGTCTCCATAACCAAGTGAGAGCTCCAGGAAAAATCATCGGAAAAGCCGCTTATGCGCGCGCAGTGCTGTCCGTGAAATGACATCAGAAAAGCTCCAGGTGACTGGAGAATCGGAATGTTTGAGGCAGTGAATGTAATCACGCCAGAATTGTCAGTCTCCGGTTGTGGAACAGTGGATCCATGTAACTACATTATTCCAGGTGAGTAAATTGTTCTACTGTGAGTACGAGGCGAGCTAAACCCATTTGTTTAGACCCCGTGGTGGTAGCTTCTCCAGAATGGCGGAAAGAGCTCCATTTGGAACGATGTGTGGGTTCTTCATCTCCCGGAGAAAAGAACAAGCATGTAAACCAGCTGGCTATTGAAAGTGGGTCGACTATTCCCAGTGGATAAACCTTCTTGTTTTGGCGGATGTATCTGTGGAAATCTCGAGAGAAAACGGGCAACGGACAAGAGGCAGCCAAACAGAAAGACAGCAACGAAGCAAGAAGCACAAACACAGACTGGTGGCGCGCAACGGTGCCTATGATACATTAAAATTTATGTAATTTTGTTTAGTATACATGATTTGCAAGCGCGTTCTTTACATCACGTCGCTGGTGTGCCTCAGACTACAACTACTAGGTAGAAAGAAGGGTATAACAAAGCGTGTAGACAACGTTAAGCGATTAATATGATTATTGGAGAGTAACAGGTAAACCGATGATGATGACAGCAGACCGAATGCGAGCGGCATCTTAGGTGAAACTAAGGACAACAAGGTTGAGACCGAATGCGGGAGCAACATAGGTAAAGCAACGTTCCAAGAAGAAAAGGAAATTTAAGGAATCAGCTATGAGCGGAAGAATGCGGACGGCAGTGCGAAGAGTAACTCATGAGAGCAATTAAGAGACGATAGTCAGGATGAAAAAGGTTTACTACTAAAGTGTGGTGAGCCAAGGACGCTCTCGTGCGAAGTATGAAACGTTCAGTGCTGAAATAGCACCGGTAATATCCCGGTAATCTGAGAGAACTCTAAAAGCCGGAGACCAAACAGACGAGACTCGAGAAGTCGACACATCCGGAGGCCTCGTAGTAGTCCCAGAGAATTACACTGATCAGATGATGACAAAGAAGGGCATGGCACTAAGCGTCGGTCATCCGATTGAAGATGTGAGAGTACAGGTTACTGATGGAAGTGCCTATATTAATAAAGGGTAAACAAGTCTAGCGGGCTGTCAATGTAAGCAAGACATAGTTGTGAGTCTAGAGAGATTAGATCGGTATATCTTGCTAGTCTGGAAAAGGTCAAAGGAGCATACCGGTCAGATGAGACTAGGTTATTACAAGGCACTAAGAGTTGGCAGTCCGATTAGAGAAGAAATGATAGTAGAGGGGCCATAAGGAGAGGAGACGGTCCGGATAGAGAGAGGTTTACTTATAAGGTGTGGAAAAGTCCACGGGGCTCGAGAGGTAATGGGCACGGAGCGTTCAGTCTTCCGAGCATAGCAGGCAGCGTCGCAGAAGTAGGAGAGAAGAAGACCGAGCTGCCGAGGTTGGACTTGGTCGGCGCATTGTGATTGAGTCCTATGGTTCATTTGGGAAGGTAAGTGGAGTCAGTAGGATTGGACTGGTCAGAGATAGAAGTGGTTATATCAACGTAGGGCGAACAAGTTCAGCAGGATATCAAGGTGAGGGAGGAAGTGCTTTGGATCGACGGAGCCTAGACCGCTAACATCCCGGTAGCCTGGTAGCAGTCCCATAGAATTTGGCTGATCAGCTGAGGCTGAGTTACGGATGACAGAGACTCAATCGTCCGATTGAAGAATGATTGGATACGAACGGCGCTCAGTCATCTGAACGATGGCTAGTAATGTCACAGGAGTCTGAGAGAAGTTGGAAAGCAGGAGACCAAACAGACGAGACAGGATTAGTCGGCGAAACGACATTGAGTCCAACAGCTAATTTTAGGAGGGCAAATGGAGTGGGTCGAGAGGTGGAGGTGACTATATAAATAGAGGGTGAACAAGTCTAGCAGGCTGTCAACGTAAGTGCGATATAGCTTGAGTCTACAGAGTCTAGACCGTTTAAATGTTGCTGGTCTGGAAAGGGTCAAAGAAGCAGACCGGTCAGATGAGACTAGGTTATTACAGGGCACAGAGTTGGCAGTCCGATTAGAGAAGGTTTGAAAGTAGAGAACGTCATAAGGAGACGGTCCGGATAGGGAGAGGTTTACTTATAAGGTGTGGAAAAGTCCATGGGGCTCGAGAGGTAATGGGGACAGAGCGTTCGCACTTCTCATTCAATGCCGGTAACGTCACAGCAGTCTGAATGAATTCGGAGAGCAGGGGACCGATCAGACGAGACTGGATTAGTCGGCACACTTAGAGTAAGTAGTACAGTTGAGGTGGGAAGGTAAATAAAGAGTCAGCGGAGACGGATGGGTTGGGATGCAAGAGGCTAAATGAATATAAGGTATGCAAGTCAGGCAGGCTCGCAATGGGAGAGAAGTTGTGTGATGGTGATACAGAGCCTAAAACTACATTTCGCTAGTTAGGAAGCAGTCAAAGAGGATAATAGGGCAGGGCTCTGAGAGCTCGCTATGCGGATGAAGAAGAAATAAAGACAGGCCGCGATAAGGAGAGGACAGAGTTGAGAGTTTACGTTTACGGATATGAAATGCGACAGTTAACGAGGCTCTAGAGGTAATGGTGACAGAGCATTCAGTCTTCCGAGCATAGCAGGCAGCGTCGCAGAAGTAGGAGAGAAGAGGACCGATCTGCCAAGGTTGGACTTGGTCGGCGCATTGTGATTGAGTCCTATGGTTCATTTGGGAAGGTAAGTGGAGTCAGTAGGATCGGACTGGTCAGAGATAAAAGTGGTTATATCAACGTAGGGCGAACAAGTTCAGCAGGATATCAAGGTGAGGGAGGAAGTGCTTTGGATCGACGGAGCCTAGACCGCTAACATCCCGGTAGCCTGGTAGCAGTCCCATAGAATTTGGCTGATCAGCTGAGGCTGAGTTACGGATGACAGAGACTCAATCGTCCGATTGAAGAATGATTGGATACGAACGGCGCTCAGTCATCTGAACGATGGCTAGTAATGTCACAGGAGTCTGAGAGAAGTTGGAAAGCAGGAGACCAAACAGACGAGACAGGATTAGTCGGCGAAACGACATTGAGTCCAACAGCTAATTTTAGGAGGGCAAATGGAGTGGGTCGAGAGGTGGAGGTGACTATATAAATAGAGGGTGAACAAGTCTAGCAGGCTGTCAACGTAAGTGCGATATAGCTTGAGTCTACAGAGTCTAGACCGTTTAAATGTTGCTGGTCTGGAAAGGGTCAAAGAAGCAGACCGGTCAGATGAGACTAGGTTATTACAGGGCACATAGTTGGCAGTCCGATTAGAGAAGGTTTGAAAGTAGAGAACGTCATAAGGAGACGGTCCGGATAGGGAGAGGTTTACTTATAAGGTGTGGAAAAGTCCATGGGGCTCGAGAGGTAATGGGGACAGAGCGTTCGCACTTCTCATTCAATGCCGGTAACGTCACAGCAGTCTGAATGAATTCGGAGAGCAGGGGACCGATCAGACGAGACTGGATTAGTCGGCACACTTAGAGTAAGTAGTACAGTTGAGGTGGGAAGGTAAATAAAGAGTCAGCGGAGACGGATGGGTTGGGATGGAAGAGGTTTTATGTATATAAGGCATGCAACTCAGGCAGGCTCGCAGTGTGAGAGAAAGGTGTGTTGGTGAAGCAGAGCCTAGAACTGAATTTCTGTAGTCGAAGAGGATAATAGAGCAGGGCACTGAGAGCACGCTCTCCGGTTTAAGAAGAAATAAAGGCAGAGCGCGATAAGTAGAGGACTGAGTCGAGAGTTTACGTTTACGGATAAGAAATGCCATAAGGAGAGGAGACGGTCCGGATATTGGGAGGTTTACTTATAAGGTGTGAAAAAGTCCATGGGGCTCGAGAGGTAATGGGGACAGAGCGTTCGCACTTCTCATCCAATGCCGGTAACGTCACAGCAGTCTGAATGAATTCGGAGAGCAGGGGACCGATCAGACGAGACTGGTTAAGTCGGCAAATTGAGAGTAAGTCGAACAGTTAAGGAAGGAAGATATATAAAGAGTCAGCAGAGACGGATAGGTTTGGGATGCAGGAGGCTACATGAGTATAAGGTATGCAAGTCAGGCAGAAGTCTGAGAGAAGTTGGAAAGCAGGAGACCGACCAGACGAGACAGGATTAGTCGGCGAAACGAGATTGAGTCCAACAGCTTATTTTAGAAGACAAATAGGGAGGGGCAGCAGAAATGGACAGGAATAAACTGCATAAATGTAAGCGATTCCAGCAGACTGTCAAGGTGTATTAGGCTTAACATTGACTGCAGGTCCCAGACCATTTGCAACTCTGTAGTCATGGATGCAGTCAGACTGGTCAAATGAGACTAGGTCATGCAGGGCACTGAGTTGCCATCCGATTGCAAGAGAAATGAAAGGAAAGAGCGCGATAAGGAGCGGACAGTTTGGGAAGGAAGGGAGCTTTATTAGTGCTGATTGAAGAATTTGTGTCTATATGTGATCGGGGCCGTTCTCCCAGAGCTCGTCCTCGGGGATGCAGATGCCCAGGATCTCGGCTACCTTGGGGACGCTTAATAGTCTATATATGGCCGTGGAGAATTGCGTGATACTATCAGATGCTCTGACGGCTTCCGGTAGCTTATTCCAGACATGCGCATATCTATAGAGGAAGAAGTTAGAACGTATGGAGCAACGTGTGTTGGGTAGGGAAAATGAGTGTGCCTTATGGCGTAGAGGATAACGTGTATCGCCAGGCGGCTGAAAAAAACTAGCGGCACTTGAGTGCGATATTTTGATTAGCTTATATAGGAAAACAAGGTTGGTTTTGAGACGTCGCAGCCAAAGCGGTTCCAGACCAAGCTGCTTGCAGCGGCCTTGATAGTTGAGCGCAGACGCTCCTAATAGACGTTTAGTGAACGAACGCTGGACTTTCTCAATAACCATCCTGTCACTTTTACGTGAGTTAGTAACAACCATTGAGCAGTACTCTACTATAGGCCTGGCACACAACTTATAGAGCATGAGTCGAGACTCTAACAAGCACATCGACTTCAGTATATAACCAATGATAGACCTGGCTTTGGCAGAGCTATAGCTCGCTTGTTCCGCAAAATTCAATGAACAGGAATAGTGTACACCGAGATCGCGCACAGTGAAGCTGTTATCAAGTGGTGTACCGTTAAGAGTTAATAGTTTGGGGGGTATACAGCATCGGTAGGAAAGGACGTTGCATTTCGTTGGTGAAAACTCTAGTTTCCATAGATCGCACCATGTTTCAAGAGCACTGAGATCGCTTTGAATGCTAGAGAGACTATTACGTAGACAGCTAGGGTCAAATGAGAAAATAACTTTTATGTCATCGGCAAAAAGGTACGGCGTGCCGTGTTTGAAGACCTGGAATACATCATTAATGTACAACAAAAACAGCAGAGGACCCAGGACGCTGCCTTGGAATACTCCGCTGGTTACGGATGCCTTTTTGGATGAGATGTCGCCCAGTTGCACTGACTGCGTTCGGTTGGAAAGGTAGGAAGAAAACCATGAAAGGAGATGGCTGGAGACACCGTATGCTGCTAGTTTAGTCATTAAACCATTGTGTGGGACCCGATCAAACGCTTTTTTCATGTCCAGGAAGATAATAACCAGTGCCTGACCTAGGTCGATGGAGTGTGTCACGTGGTTTAAGAATTCAAACTGGCAGGTTTGACAGGATTTAGTCGGCAAGAACCCGTGTTGGGACCTATTGATAAGGTTGCGTGGCAACAGAAAGCAAAGCATCGCGTCCTTTATTATTCTTTCCATGAGTCGAGACGCAATAGCTGTGTGACTAATGGGACGATAATTGTCAATATTTAGGCGACAGCCTCGTTTGTGTCGTGGTATGACGGTTGCGTGCTTCCAGCTGGACGGGTAGTGACCACTCTTCATTGAGAGGGTGAAGACATTGAGGAGAAGGACTGGAATGTCCGGACCTCCGAGTTTTAAAATGGAAGAAGGCATACCGTCAGGACCTGGGTAGTGTGACAGTTTCAACAAGCAAAGCGCTCGCTTGATAGTGCATAAGTCAAAGTCAATAGTATGAATTTGATCTTCAGTGAACTTGGGAATCGTATTTGGCAGTGCCAAGTCATTGCTAGTGAAGGAGTTACAGAAATGTGTGTTAATGAACTCGCAGAGGTCAGCCGCATCAGTGATTATACTTTTATCAGGAAGCACTAAGGTAGTAATCGGGATATCTTTTCTGCCACCCCGCTGCTTCAGTAGTCGAATGAGAGACTTTGCTTTGTTTTCAGTACAAAGCGCTGCATGCTCTACTAATGTACGCGCAGTACTTTGTGAATTTCTCCAGTCGACTAACAATTCGTTCTTACGGATGAGTAGGTGAAAGCTTTTCGTCTTGATGTAGCGGGAGCGCATTTTCTTGAGCCTGCTGGTCAGTTTGCGTGTGAATGTGTCATCAAGATCTTGACGCTTTTTGATTTTCTTCTGTTTTGGAGTAAGGACATCTAAGCAGTTAGTGAAATTGTTGTAAAGCATGTTGGTCGCAGTATCTATGTTGTCGGAGAGGAAGAAGTCGTCCCAGGGGGATGATCGGAGGAGGGAGGAGAAGATGTCCCAGTTAATGCGCTGGAGGGGCCGAAATATCTCATATTTCGTGACTGCATGTTGACGGGATTTAGGGAGCGCGAAGGACAGCTTCACCCCCTTGTGGTTGTTGCCCGGTATGTTGTCTAACACGCTGGTGCATGCTTGCGAGATACGGTTAGTGAATATAAAGCCCAGTGTGTTCGATTGCTTAGTCGGTGCATTCACATGCTGCGTCCATTCATGAGTGGAAATAGTGTCGACAAGGGCCCTC
>OX104067.1:100364106-100461315 GCA_944474145.2 Dicrocoelium dendriticum | reverse complement strand
GACAAGCGCTAGATGCTGTTCCTGCGTGGGATCAAATCAAATTGTACATAACATCCATGCTCATGCATGGAGAAGTAATATCGGTAACAACTGATTTTGATCGGGTTTATCTTTCCGAACAGTTAAGCTGGGATATATACAAACGTTTCGTAGACCTGGACATTTTTGAAGTTTGGGTCTCCGTAGCTTATGTACGAATTCTGCGCTTTTCACCGGCTACCGCTGCCAAACCTTGAGGTGCCTGATTCCATTAGTAAACTATCAATCTATTATGCCAATGGATTGTGTTAGTTTCGATGGAAAATGCACCACCAAAGGAAATTTGATCCATTTACTTTGGCCACATCACCGCATTCCGAGCATCCATTAGTAGCGGGCTCATGGAAAAGAATAAGCAAGCCAAAATTAGATCGTAAAAGTGGAGGGTGGAAACAAGATAACTAACAGTAGTGGCTAACAATTTAGACATTCTAAGAAAAGTGCGACTGAAAGGCCGGTCTACTTAACTAGAAAATACACTAATATTGGAAAATGGAACCAAAATATAGCCCGGAAGCAGCATACCAGGACCGCAAAGCTGGCGCGAATTTCAAAGTGTAAATCTCCAAACAAGCTGAATCAACGCCCTTTTAGAGCCGAAATGTTAACTAAAACGGGACAACAGTAGGCGTTCTAGAACAAACCCTAGGCGCTTGTTACGACAAAGGAAAAATAATTAAGCTATGTGTAGTGGTTATGGAGATATTTGCAATTATAACGGTCGGCTGCGGATAACGCCATTTTCGAACCTCCGTTAAATTCACGTTCTGCTTTGGAAGCAGATACAGAAAAAAGAAAGAAATTATACAAAAACGGCTAAGCGTAATATGTTTCGAATATGGAGTAGTAACCGGGAGTGTCTAAGATAAAGTGTAATTCGCTGTAGTAGCGAAGTATGACGCAGTGGGCCGAAAAGCATACTTTCTCAATAAACGTAGTAAAAGTTGGGAAAACAGACGGGAAGGTTTTAGGGAAATACTAGGTAGGCTGTAAGGATTATTATATAGGTAGAACAGCACAGGATATGGTGTAGCTAGCCCACAGCCAGAATGCGACCATGTGCGATTTTCAGAGTATATTGGTCCACAGAATCCACTATGAATGTGGAATTCAACGTTTTTAATACTCCGATGTGGATGCGAAAATTATACCAAAGCCGCATGATCTGAGTCCATATGGATAAGACAAGGGAACATAAAACTCATTTGCCCCGTCTGAACTAGCATAACGCAAGCATTTCCTACAGAAATATTACCAGTTTCGACTCTTTGAGGCTATTTTATACGTCGTTATGGTTGTATCACTGACACTAGTGAGCCAGGGTGGTCTTCCAGTGATAATAAAAAAACCATTGTGCGAAAATTCACAAAATGTGTCCAGGTGAGAAACACCTTGTGTTTGTAGTGGTCGAAAAATCCTAGGAAGGTTGCAACCACTTAATAAAAGGCAAAAAGTTGGAGAGGGTCAACTCACAGTTTAATCACAGTCGAGTTCGAGTCGTAGGTTGCGCTATACCTGTGACACACGTCGAGCACAATGGAAATAGACGTTCGATAATAATTCCGAATATACTATCCGATTTTCAAGCAGACTGGACGGCACCGTACACACGCAGAAGCAGCACAGCCAGAAATCAGCACGACGGAACGCGGGGCGCAAAGAAGTGTATTCTAATCATTAATTCAAACAAACTGTACAAAAGATGTCGTGATAAAATTGATGATAAGAAAGACAAAATGTGAAAGATTATTAACCACTATATAACTCCCCCCCGTAGAGCGTGAACTGGTAAGGTAGCGTTTGAAATAGCTATTTAGGGAACAAACTCAGCTAGTTTGGAGGGGAAAGACACAGAACGTCCTGAACGTGTGTGTTTGGGATCATTCGTTGGGCGAGCGCATGAAGTTTCTGGAGCATTGGAAGCGGTCGGTTGACCAACATGGGGTAACGACTTGGGATCCGTCAAAGTAACGGCAGGCTCAACATAAGCGGGTTTAAGACGGTCAATATTCACAGATTCTTTCGATCCATTCCTTTCCAGTATGAAGTAGTTAGGTTTCCGTGACAACACTTTGAAAGGACCTTCATAAGGGGTGTCAACGGCTTGCGAACTGCATCAATGCGCATGAAAACAAAAGGACAAGTGTGTAAGTCCGGATGAATTCGTTGTTCGCGGGCAGTGAAGCGAGTAGACGTAGGTCGAACTGTTCGGAAGTGTTGTTTGAGACGTTCGGCGTAGGACACAAAATCTGGAAGTCTGAGAGTGGTGCCAAATACGAGCTCGGCAGGGCTGCATCCAATATCCTCTTTGACGGTATTACGGATACCAAGAAGGACAGCTGGGATGCGTTCAGACCAATGTGAATCAGGTGAATTAGCTGTGATGGCGGCTTTAAGCTGTCGATGGAAACGCTGGACAAGACCATTCGAAGCGGGATGATAAGCAGTTGTTCGAATGTGGGTACAACCCGAAAGACGATTCAAGTCACGGAACAAGGTGGAACAAAACTGAGATCCTTGATCTGTAGTGATCGTAGATGGTACACCGAAAAAGGAAATCCATGAATCAAAAAATGCACGGGCGACAGATTCTAAAGATATGTCACGTAAAGGAATGGCGTGCGGCCAACGAGTAAAACGATCAACACAAGTCAAAAGGAAAGTGAAATTGTTCGATGAAGGAAGCGGTCCGACTATGTCTAGGTGGACATGTCTAAAACGTGCCTCAGGTAGTGAGAATGTTCCGGGGGCAGAAATAGTGTGTCTGTGTACTTTGCTGCTCTGGCAGCTGAGACAGTGTTTAGCCCATTGACGGATATTAGAGCGCATCCTAGGCCAGATGAAACGATCAGTGATCAACTTCACAGTGGATCGAATGCTGGGATGCGATAGTCCATGAAAATGGTCAAAGACGGTTCGCCGGAAAGACGGTGGAACAAACGGTCTTGGCTTACCGGTGGAGACATCGCAGTGAATCCTTGCGTCTGAGTTTGAAATTGGTACTTGCAAGAATTTCAATGTGGTGTTCGATCGAAGCTCAGCGAGTTCAGGATCGTTGTTCTGGGCAACAGACATTTCCTCAAGGTCTATTGGTGAGGACGACAGTTGATGTATGTGAGCACGTGAAAGTGCATCAGCGACAACATTATTTGGATCATCAAGGTAGCGAATGTCGACACGAAATTGTGAGAGATAATCCAGATGTCGTGTCTCTCTCGGAGAATAGCGATCGGAAGCGGCGCGAAAAGCGTAGACCAACGGCTTGTGAGCCGTCAGAATTACAAAACGTCGTCCTTCAAGGAAGTGACGAAAGTGTTTGACGGCCAAGTACATAGCGAGAAGTTTACGACCGAAAGTACTATATCTCGTTTGTGCTGGTTTTAGCTTCCGAGAAAAGAAAGACAACGGCTGAATCTCATTGCCAATTAGTTGTTGAAGTACAGCACTGACAGCGGATTGTGAGGCATCAGTCTTGAGAACGAGAGTGGCTTTCTCGTCGGTGTCCAAGTAGCTCAGGGAAGTTACCTGGCTTAACTACTGCTTGATGGCAACAAACGCTGTTTCGGCTTCTGCAGTAATGATGAACTTCTTTGGATTACCTTTAAGTAAATCAGTCAAAGGCTGAAGAACAGCAGCACAATTGTCAATGAATCTTCCGCAATAATTAACCATGCCAAGGAATCGGCGCAGGTTTTTAACGGATTGGGGCAGTGGATAGTCCATGATTGCCTGGGTTTTCTCAGGGATGGGACTAAAACCTTTGCTATCGATTTTGTGACCAAGAAAATCGACGGAACATTGACCAAATAGGCATTTATCAGGAGTAATGGTTATCCCGTGATGGTCGAAGCGTTCAAACACTTGTCGGAGGTGATTCAAGTGCTCTTCTGGCGTGGCACTAGATTTGAGAACATCGTCAATGTAGACAAAAACAAAGTCTAGACCACGGAGGACCTGGTCCATGAAGCGCTGAAAGGACTGTGCCGCATTGCGAAGGCCAAAGGGCATACGAATAAACTCGTACAAACCGAAAGGTGTGATAACGGCCGTTTTAGCAATGTCCTCAGATGCCATTGGAATTTGATGGTACGCTCGTACAAGGTCAATTTTGGAAAAGACGGATTTCCCGACAAACCCAATGAAAAATCATGTATATGATGGATGGGGTATCTGTCCGGGATGGTAAAAGCTTTGAGTGTCCGGTAATCACCGCAAGGACGCCAATTACCGGACTTTTTGGGCACAAGACGAAGCGGAGAAGCTCAACATCTGTTGGATGGGCGAATGATTCCGAGGTTGATCATGTGCTCGACTTCACGCTTAGCCGCTTGGAGCTTGTCAGGTGGAAGACGTCTCGGTTTGGCTGACACGGGTGGACCTGAGGTGACGATATGATGACGAACCTCGTGTTTGGGCTCGGTAGAGTCGGTATTAGAATGGACCAGAGACGGAAATTGCTGAAGCAATGAGGAATACGGCGGAGAGTCTGGCATGAGTACGCGAAGTCCAACGGAAGTGACTGGGGCGAGATGGCAAGGGACAGTGAGCGAAGTGCTCTCGTCCCTTAACTTCCTGCAACGTAGGTCGACAACGAGGCCGAATTTGCTAAGAAAGTCGATGCCAGGTATGGGTTTCTGGACATCAGCGATGGTAAAGAAAAAAGGAAAATCGCGTCGTAAACCAAGGCTTAGGTGTAACAGCTTTTGGCCGTATGTCGCGACCTTGGTCTGGTTAGCTGCCTGTAACGTAAGTCCGGCTTGTTGCAGAGGGCGTTTTTCCAACGAACGTGGTATAACGCTGATTTCTGCGCCCGTATCGACCAAAAAATGAAGTTTAGTCGTGGAGTCGAACACGTACAGAAGGCGACTGAGGATTTGGCCAGCGACAGCCGTCGCCATTACTGGCTGGCTTTGGCGTTTCCCGGTTGCGAAATCGAAGTTCCTTTCGGATATTTGCATCCTGGGCGTCAGTTGCGTGCTGATTTACCGAAGCGATGGTGGAAATAACAGTACGACCGCTGACGTGAGCGTGATGTGCTGCGGCGCGGATCACGAGGACTTCTTCGGCTGGTAGTGCGTTCACGTCGAATAGCAGACATGCTGAGTTCTAGACGGGATATTCTATCATTTATCGAATCAAGCGTAGTGCTAGGTGATGAGCTGGCTGTGGTGGACTCAGTTAGATGATTAAGAGTGCTCTTAAAGAAACATTCGTGCGTTTTGTCCGCAGCTTCTGCGAGCTTCTCCAGCGTGATATCGTCGTTAAGAACTGATAATGTCGCTGTGAGGTTTGCCGGAAGACATTTGGTCCAAAGTTGGCGGAGTATGGAATCGTCGAGTTTCGACGAACCAACAAGGGAACGCATGTGCCTTAGAAGCTGGGATGGGGTGCGATCGCCAAGCGCGACGCCGGAAAGTAACTGTTGCAGACGAGCTTCATCAGACGCAGTTTGGCGTTTAAGGATAGCTGCTTTAAGTTTATCATACGGCGATTCAACAGGCATAGGGTCAAGAATATCAATGACTTCAGATGCAATGGAGACAGGTAAGCGCGAAACGACGTAAGAAAACGTAGAAGACTGTGAAGTGATCTTACGACATCAAAAAGTGGCTTCCACCTGAATAAACCATACGCGTGGATTGGGAATGTCAAAGTTAGGAAGCGAGAGTTCGACGGAATTGTCCGTAAAAGCACATGGGGTATGGTCATACATGACAAAGAAAAATACGTGTTCAAAAAAATAAGACAGGGTCACCAATTTATGTAGTGGTCGAAAAATACTAGGACGGTTGCAACCCCTTAATAAAAGGCAAAAAGTTGGAGAGGGTCAACTCACAGTTTAATCACAGTCGAGTTCGAGTCGTAGGTTGCGCTATACCTGTGACACACGTCGAGCACAATGGAAATAGACGTTCGATAATAATTCCGAATATACTATCCGATTTTCAAGCAGACTGGACGGCACCGTACACACGCAGAAGCAGCACAGCCAGAAATCAGCACGACGGAACGCGGGGCGCAAAGAAGTGTATTCTAATCATTAATTCAAACAAACTGTACAAAAGATGTCGTGATAAAATTGATGATAAGAAAGACAAAATGTGAAAGATTAATAACCACTACAGGTTCCGCTATGTTTAGACACGAATACCACTTCTTTTGGGGGTTGCGGCATCTCAAGAATGACTGATTAATTGGTCACAGGTGCTAAAGCACACGACTGAGATTTAGTTGCTAGTATAGAGTTCTATTTCTCTTAGCTGAGAGTCGGATGCAAGTGCCTGTGATGTTGGACCATAATAAAGCAATCGTTCCCTGGAGAAACATCATCAGTTACAGCACTTTGAGGTTGTTATATATCTTAATGGATGTGCCACCAATGCTAATGAGTTAGAGATGTCTTCTATTGATAATAGAGAAATAGGTGTCCAAAAATTAGCGAAATGCATTCAGGTGTGAAATTCCACGAATGCCGCTTTGGTTAGGCATGATCACCTCATCTTATAGAGGTTGCACTTTCTCATTTGTGGCGGATTATTGGGCCTCATGTATTAAATAAATAAATAAACAAATAATTTATTCTCAGTTTCATAGAGACACACCAACGCAGGCATGATCAAGGTTTAAAAACCGACGTGTATCACGACGATACATTGGGTTCAAGCGTGTGTAGTTGAAACAGTGTCGGGAAGAGTTGATATGTTAGTCTAGTCGACTTGCCAGTTTGTAGTTGTGGGCTGTGACTTTATTCAGTGGCGAGTCACATCCGCCACGTCGCAGTGTTGTTAAACAGACATTTGTGGCTTTTTATAGGGAGAACGCTTGCCAGGCGAAACTCCACCACCTCTTGCAACACTGCCGTAAAGTATTTTGAACATTAATGTTGAACTGGCAAAGCCGCTTGACGACTGGTTTTACCTTCGGATTTTCGCAGAGTAATGGCTTCCAATTTCCTCTGCTAGTTGGACAGGCAATTTGATCGGGGTCGCCATTATTTTTGAGATCGGTGAAGGAGAGGGACCTCGTGATTATTCATCTTATTGTATGTCCAGGTGAGCAAAAGTTCAACTTCTCCGCTGTCCAGGTTTTACAGATGTATAATTTTTGGGAGTATGAGGATATGTCCATTTCTCCATACTGGACAAGGGTTATGGTGATTGCAGTTCGGTCCTTTCGGAGTTCTACCATGCTCCAGGTAAGTCCATGTGGGTTGTTGCGTCCGTCTTGGGCCAAAACTGTTCCTCAGTCCAATCCCAGATCTCCAAGAATTCCCGGACCCCAGAGAAAAGGGAAAGTGAGGGACAGCCGAGAGAAGACCGCAAGAACAGGCATGGAATTGAACATTGTTAATACCTTAAGTTACAACACTTGTGCTTGAGACAAAAGCATGTACACTGTGCAACAATAATTATGCTGATAATGTCTTTTGAATATCCTACAGAATCATTAGCCGTATAGGTGGATTGCTAACGCCTGCCTAGAGACAAGATCGTTGTACAAGTAAGTAAAGTACGAAGTATCCGTTTAGTAGGAGCCAAAAATTGCGTAGGGATAGAGCAAAGAGAGTTAGAATAATGGTAGTCATTGTCAGGTTTATGAACAGCACGTAGTTGGCGTAATCCGTGAGGGAGCGCGTAATAAGCGAAAATAAATAGGTTGCCGCGAGAGTCCTAAAGATTAATTGGTGGAGGCAGAGAAGTGATGCAGAATCGCGTTGCTAGTTTGAGCTCTAACTTTCTTGGTTGGGAGTCCGATGCAAGTGCAAGTGATATTCACCAGTGTAAGGTAATAGAAAACTGGGAGATCACAACAGCTATTAACTTGGAGGTTTCCTGGTGGGAAGCTTCCACACTGTCAGGCAAAATGAATGAACAATAATATAACGCAAGCAGAGAAGATAACGGAAAACAAGTGGGAGCTGGTTGTTCACCCACCATTACGTATTACGTATGGTAGGCTTTGGAGCCAGGTAAAGGTTAAAATTACGTACGAACGGCCAAGGAAAGAAGAAGTGGTGGTCAAAATATCTGGGTGTCTAGCTTTCCAGGTGACGGGCCTCACTGCCGCATGGTTAGCTTTTTGCAAGAGAAAGGGAATCCGGAAAAATTGTTTTGCAGGCATAAAGGATTGAAGAAAAGGATCTGGTTTTTCATAATGCCTGTCTACCAGCGTTTCCGATAGTGATAGGCATACGTATAACTCAGATAATACTAAACAGTTTCTTTTTGCCCTCCGATTTCTTGCATAACCGTCGATGAAGTCTTTGGAGTAATACTGGTGCTTGCTTGTGTCACAGGGCGTCCCAATTGAAACACATAGTCCGCATGCATCATGACAGCGCGATCCAACGTTTTTATCAAGACAAATGCCTTCTGTTACTGACCATACTTGTGTGCAACCAATAGAGCAAGGACACGTGTGGAGCGGGTTAATTAATTACTTTGCTCAGTTCTCGAGTTTTATTAGGGCTGGGGGATTGCCCACAGCCGTTTGTTCATTTAGCTTGCTCGTGTATTGAATGACGTAGGTAACCTTCTCTGAACTGTCAAAAACGCCGCCGATGGCTTTGTTGTTCTTGAATCGTTCGGACTACCCAGCTGTGGGTTAATCGTAATAAAAGATAGCCGGAGCGAAAGCGTAAAATCGACAAAGCGTCAAGAGCACAGCCCATGCCGCTGGGCAATTAAGCCGTGCGGCGACCAAGACAGTGGGCAATTAGACGGTGAACATGTAGCATGTTTTTGAGAAATGAATTGGTATTTTGAAAAACTGGTCAATAAAGCGGGGTGGGCTATGAAAGGGGTGGGCAATAAAGCGGGTTCCATGGTATAACACATGTGCCTGTTAGAGGAGAACAGCAATCAGCCAAGCATGAACTCCCCGAACCGTACGATTCTTCACGCGGGGCCGTGAGCAGATTTAGTACATCGATAAATTTCGTTCTCACGCCATATACTCATCACATTGACAAGTTGAGCTCATATGTCACGATGATAGGTTAAATATCGCAAGATGGTGACCTGTACTATTTCCGTGGATCCCACTTCCCAGCTGCGTATTACAATAATACTTCCCTCTCATTGTACATAAACGGATCACCGTTGTATTTGTGCATTAGTACTTGTGGCTTGCACCCTAACAAAATACGAGACTTGCCAAGCACTCTTTTCATTGCCCATGCTGTTATATTATTCCCTGTAAGTGTCCCTCTAACTTGAAATGCAACCAGTTCAATCGTGGCACATGCACTAAGACTGTCATATTATTGACCGTGTGCAGTTATCAGTGTGCATTTTCACAGTTAGGCATTCACACTGTCCTTCAGTCCGAAGAGTTATTGCGCTGCGGCCATCGCATCTGTGAGCACTTGATCAACACTAGACATCAATGTCGTGCTAAATACTCATTTTCGTTTCTCCTAGTTGCCCCGTAGCGATGCTCAAAGGGACTCAAAAGGCGCTTCCTGACTATAGCTGAAGCTTTGTTATCGGACGCCTTCAGCCGGGATTATGCAACCAGCGAGCTCTCGTGCAAGCGCTAATTCTGAACTGGTCCTCACACAGTTAGCAGGCCTCAAGGTCACCGGTCCATCGTGACTTGTTTGAATCAGTTATTGATTGCTGTACATTATAAGTTCCCAGTTTAACTGTTTCCCCTATCATCTGACGTCCTTGTCCCTGTACATAGCTAGCAATAGCTTTTTGCAAGTTTTAGTTATCTGCTTCATAATTGTAGCGTTTGATGATATTTATGGAAAAGAAATTTCTTCGCAATTGTCCTCCTCATGTCTGAATGGGCATAATTTATGAGTATAAGAATCTCTATAGTACTGTTTTCCAAAGGGTGGTCAGCGGATGCCCAGCGGGTACGTGGGCTACTTTCAGGGAATCCGCGTGAGTTCCCAAAGTGTTACAATTCTATTAGGAACTTTTATGGACGCGGTCAGTCTATTTCACAAATTTATGACAAACATGCTGTGAAAATTTTTAAATCAAATCTAACGGTTTACATTATAGCCTTGTGCATTGCCCATTGAAACATACCTCTTCCAAAGTGGAAGCTTGTTTTGGCTAGGAGTTAAAATGTGTGCGAACGAGGTATTCCAAGTTCAGAAACATCGTGTGTCAATTTCGCCGTGATGTCATGGGCAGTGGCTGGATGGGTCGTTCTACGGGCGCTCAAGCTCACATAACCCAGTCTATGTCCCTTTGAGGGGCAGCGAGAAGTATGTCGTATGATAGGGCTCAAGTTTGCGGTCATTTCAAGTGTTACTATTCTCCGAAAAATAAGCAAACTGGAAGGAGAGGCTCGTTTGCGGGATCGCGTCCATGGAAGTTCAGAAGGAAAGCGTGGATATTTCTGTGTTTAACGAATGTGCTCAGCCGATTCTGCTAACTCGAGGGAAACTACATCAGCGACGTTACAAAAGGGTGGCACTTTCGTTCACTACGATACTTCTTTCAAAGTCCAACTTATCATAGTAACCAAATTCCTGGTGTGTTTTGGACTCTTGTCTTTAATTATTTATCTTAATTGTGGTAGTTATACATGTAACATCAACAGGGACCATGAAATGGAGAATGGAATACTGCTAAGTGTTTCACAGGAATATTCCTCGTCGAATTCAGATGTAGTAGTAGTTGGGCCATCCAATGTGCCTCCTGAGCATGCAGCAACTGAGATGTGCGATGTTTCTGTACTACCTGATGTGATGCAATATAAGTCTGTGCCAACCGGATCCTCTGTACCAGTGAGTAAGAGGCTGAAATACAACAACATTTATCTTTGTTTTTGATTTATGGGGTCCAATAATCGTCCAAAAGGTGACTTGTGTAACAAAGTTTTTCTGAACATGATGCCTATTAAAATGCAGTGGCATTTTGAAAAATTCATACGGACTGTAAAGAACGAAAAAAGTACTTACAGCGCATGCGAGATGAAATATTGAACACCCAAACGTACATGCTTCACGCATAGCATACGGGAGAAAAAGCTACGGAAGCATCTTACATCGTTAGTTATCGTAATGCGCTGACAGCAGAACCGAGAAACGTATCCGGCCTTGCATACAAAATGCATGGAGATGACCTAAGACTCTTCCTTTCAAAAAGCTTTTCACAGGCTGTTTCTGTGTGATTTCTGATGCAAAGCGAACGATGTGTACCTTGTCATGGTAGACAGCTATCGCCGTGCTTCTCCCATTTGCCACAACTTAGCTATGTGAGATTGCATTTCGTATTATTTCTATACAAAACAAAGTACCGAAACAGACCTGAAGCGTGACGAGATCCGAGGTTATAGCTTTCCTCAATAACACCTAGTATCAAACAAATCAGCGCTGCATGTCGGAACGAATTTTATCCAAGGTATTAAGCCTCAATATAGTTGCATTTGCATGTAAGTTCAACAGCCTTCACTTTTGCTAACACAAATGAACAACTGTGCAACTTCAGTGTACAGCGATGAACTCCACCTCATTCTTATGTTATTAAAGCCTAGTCCTGTGGATAAGGAAAGCTCAGAGGTCCGTCGTTCTAGGTTACACTACAAAGGGGTGCACGTGCGGAAAAGTTTGAGAACACCTGCTCTATATTGACACACAGCATCCTGTTGGCCGACGGTGTCTGACCAATGAGGAAGCTACTCGTCGGTGCGTGTGTGCACCTTAGCCAAACTTTGAAACGCACCAACTTGAAACTGCTTATGAACCAAGTTGAAAATGCTTACGAACCAATTTGCTTCCTCTATTAACTAACTTGACTCGGAAATGGTATAGAAATATGCCTATATTTATATGTGTCCAACAACGCTGGGTTGCATGAGGAATTATCACTTGATGGTTGGATTGTGTATGCTCATGGGAACTTGTTCCAATACTCGTTTATCTTATTCCTGTAACCTTCCGTCCACGTATGCGCTAACGGCCATCCTACGTATTTCAGGAAAGTAGGTACCCGTACGTTACCTAACTTATAGGTAGTACACGTTAAAATCTTGAATTAGCACATGTTCCCCAAGACGGTAGAGCAAACAGCGAAGGGTCGCGAAAGTCAACCAGGTGACTTCCATTTCGAGGATCTTGCTGCCCACAGAGGTATTCAACACGTTACCCGAGAGTAATTCAAAAGCCACACTTCCTTGCTGAGAAGCTGGAAATTGCTGAACATATACTTAAACCCGCTGCCCGAACCTGGAGTACGGCCCACCAGGAGTATAAATAAATAAATAAATAAATAAAGTTTTCATTCTTGACAAGGCGAGGCACGCCTTAACGGGCATGATCATTTTGACATAACAATGTGTGGTCAAGAATGTGCAAGTATCCGTTATGTTTGCCGTACCAGTGTATGTTTATGTAGGGAGTAGGTAATTATGTAACTGTGTGTGTGGGTGTGTAACTGTGAGGTTCCTGTTTGTAACTGTGCTGCTCTAATTTTCACTCTCATATCGTCGGCAATGCTGGAGTAGAATATGGAGGTCCGTGCGTTGGAAAGGATTATTCGGATACCCACGGGGCAGTGACTTTATTTTGTGGCGAGTCACGACCGCCAAGTCACAGTGTTGTTAAGCAGACATTTGTGGCTTTTTACAGGGAGAACGCTTGCCAGGCCAAAACTCACCACCTCCTGGAACACTGCCGCCGAACTATTTGTTGGAACGGGTTAAAACCGAACCACCCAGCTGGCTCCGGTTTCATAATTGTTGGTATGTGAGCTGCGAAGGATGACGCGGTTGATATCCTCTCTTAAGCACGGAATAACGAGTCTAAAGAGGATGAAAATTTAGCGCAGGAGTCACTGGCAATGGATTGATTGTCTTCGTCATAATATTTTCATGGTTTCGACAATATTCAGTTTCCTTCACAGGAACTACCTCCATGTTGTAAACTGTAAGCAACGAGGGACCCCAAGGGTTGAGGATGAACTTCTAATACACAATAACTAGCCTCTTCAATAAAGTGCCAATGTGTGCTTACCTGGAAGGAAATAAATTACAATTAACCGCTACCTCCTTTTCCTTGTATTGCCAAGGACCAAGACGAAAATCAGCCAAAAAGTGTTGTTCACAAGTCTGTAACATCAGCTGAAAACTTGTCTGCCGTAGACACGACCAAATACAGTACACAGGCTGTTAATATGTCTGACTTGCGCGACATACATTCTGAGCTAGAGAGTGTGGGCTTTCTATCATTATGTACTCCATTAGCCAGCGTTGTCGATGACCCCAAGCAACTCTCTATCGACACAACGCCAGCGACCTGCAGCTCAAAGCAACGGTGTTCCACAGGTCTCCCCATCGTCTCCCATAGAAGCTATATCAGTACAACAAAAGGACTATACCCAGACGTTCCGATATGGCTAAAGTATACTCATTGCCAGTACCAGAAATACCACGCCACCAGATGGCTCGCCAGCATACAACAGGACCTCCAATTACCAAGTTTGGACCGAAGTCCTTTGCTAACCAAGCACAGTCTCATTGTCGGAACTACCTACTCAACGCCTCAAACCCAATAAAGCACTTTCAAATTCGCAACAAACCCCGTTATACTACCCACCGTGTCAAACCAATACCCCTGCAACTACAACCGGTGACTATTACACCTTCTGCTCCGGTTTATCAAGCGTTATCCGGGATTGTTGCTCCGACCAGACCTAGCCATTCATTCAGAAACCATGTTTACTCGAACCAACAAATCAACCTGATCAAACTCCAAGTTATCAACATCAGTTCAAAACACATGGATCCACGGAGCCCAGCAGAAGAAGACAGTGGGCTGCCATTGACAACTCGACATCCAACATGAATACCACAGCTCTTTTTACTTCGACTAACCGCTCTCACACATCAGGACTTCCGCGGAATGACTGGTCGCCGAGAAGTGCTACACCTACTGCTGCCCCTTTTTTATGTACTACTACAAAGCATGGTCCACCAAGCCCAGTTCTCCAAGGGCTCGCGCCTGCTCTGCATCATCCACAGAGACTCATTTATACCTTGCAGCCAACCCAAAACGGTTGGTTCCAGCCCTACGCCTAACCCCCTTGGACCTCAAACTGACAAGTGACCCGTCAGCGGCCGGCTGCCACCAGTGTAACAATCCGCCACCCCCGGCACACATATCCGCTGCACTTAATTCACCTATCCAAAGCACATCCAAACTACCCGGTTACGACACCACTGCAGAAGCTGGCGACCAGGACTCTGCGGATACTACACGTACACCTTCTTCCTCCTCAAGGCACTATCGATCAGAAATAAAATGCACCTCCTAGGCCCCTCATTCTTCTGTCACGCCCGCATCTGGTGCTGGTCACAGAAACATGGCATTCGGCCGATGAATCTGACACACCACTACACATTCCAGGGTACACCATTTTCTGTAGTGGACGCGCCAATCACCGAGGTGGCGGATGTCTCATATACGTCAAGAACGAGTTTCATGCAACATCTTTCCAAACCGTATCCCTTGGCAATTCTGAAGACTCAGTATGGATTCAGGCCGCTGGAGGTCCACTAGACCTCTTGATAGGCTGTTTATACAACCCACCGCACTCCTCTTGTGCTAGCGTTGACAAAATGGTCAAGCTCTTCCAGGAAGTCTCATTTCTTCCTGCACGCCATAAAATTATTGCTGGAGATTTTAATATGCCTCATGTCTCGTGGCTTAATCAGTCAGCCCCACTCAAATATAGAGCCCTGGTAGACACTATTTTCACACACGACTGGACTCAGCATGTGAATACACCGACGAGACAATCTAACATACTGGACCTAATATTCACCAACGGCATTTCCCACGCATGCGCCAGCGTGTTAGACAACATACCGGGCAGCGACCACAAGGTGGTGAAGCTGTCTTTTGCACTGCCTAAATTCCCTTACCAGGAAGATAACAAGTATGAGGTATCACGCCTCCTCCAGCGCATCAACTGGGAAACATTTTCTTCCCTTCTCCGAGCATCACCCTGGGACGATTTCTTCCTCTCAGAAAATATAGATACTGCGATCAGGGAGCTTTATAACAACCTCACTAACTGCTTAGACGTCCTTGCCCCCAAAAGAGGAAGCCAAGAAGGCGGCAGACTCTTGATGATGCTTCCACACGCAAACTAGCTACTAGGCTTAAGAAAATGCGCTCCCGCTACAGCAAGACTAAAGACTTTCATCTAATCATCCGCATGAACGAATTACTAATCGCCTGGAGAAGTTCACAAAGCAATGCTCGCACATTAGCTGAGCACGCAGCGCTTTGCACTGACAACAAGGCAAAGTCTCTTATTCGACTAATGAAGCAGCGGGGTGGCAGCAGAGATATACCGATCACTACCATTCTGCTTCCTGATAAAACTATAGTCACTGATGCGGTCGAGCTCTGTGACTGCATTAACACGCACTTCTGTAACTCCTTCACCAGCAATGACTCGGCATTGCCAACTACGATTCACAAGTTCACTGAAGATCAAATACATACCATTGACTTTGACTTAAACAACATCAAGCGAGCACTTTGCTCCTTGAAAATGTCACACTACCCAGGTCCTGATGGTGTACCTCCTTCCGTATTAATACTTGGAGGACCGGATATTCCAGCCGTTCTCCTCAATATCTTCACCATCTCTATGAAGAGCGGACAATACCCGTCTATATGGAAACACGCAACAATCACCACGACACAAACGAGGCTGCCGGCAAAATATTGACAATTACCGTCCTATTAGCTACACAACCATTGCGTCTAGACTCATGGACAAAATAATCAAGGACGGGATGCTTCGTTTTCGGTTGCAACGCAACCTTATTAAGAGGTCCCAACACGGGTTTCTGCCTAGTAAAATTGTCAAACTTGCCAGTTTGAATTCTTAAACAACGTTACACACGCAATAGACCTGGGTCAAGCGATGATCGTCATCTTCCTCGATATGAAAATGCATTTGACCGGGTTCCATACAATGGTTTGTTGACGAAATTAGCTGCATTCGGTGTTTCTGACCGCCTCCTTTCCTGGTTTTCTTCTTACCTTGCTAACCGAACGCAGTCAGTGCTACTGGGCGAAGTCTCATCTAGCAAGGCATCCGTAACCAGCAGAGTGTTCCAAGGAGGCGTCCTAGGCCCTCTGCTGTTTTTACTGTACATCAATGATGTAGTCCAAGTCTTCCAACAAGGCACTCCCTATCTCTTTGCTGATGATATAAAAGTCGTATTCTCTTTTGATCCTAGCTGCCTAAGCAATGGCCTCTCCAGCATTCAAAGAGCTCTCGGCGCTGTTGAATCATAGTGTGACCTGTGGAAACTGGAGTTCTCAACAACGAAATGTAAAGTCCTTTCATACCCGTGATGTATACCGCACAAAATATTAACTCTTAACGGAATACCACTAGATAACAGCATTACCGTGCGCGATCTCGGTGTGCACTACTCAAGCTCACTGAATTTTGCGGAACAAGCGAGCTATAGCTCTGCAAAAGCCAGGTCTATCGTTGGCTATATACTAAAGTCAATGAGCCTGTTAGAGTCGCGACTCATGCTCTACAAGTTGTGTGCCCGACCTATAGTAGAATACTGCTCCATAGTGGTTACTAATTCACGCAAAAGTGATAGGATGGTCATCGAGAAAGTCCAGCGTTCGTTCACTAAGCGCCTTCTAGGATCAGCTACGCTCAGTTATCAAAGCCGCTGCAAGCAGCTTGGTCTGGAACCACTCTGGCTGCGGAGACTGAAAACCAACCTAGTTTTTCTATATAAGCTAATCAAAACATCGGACTCAAGTATTGAAAGATATTTTCAACCGCTGGGCGACACACGCTATCCTCTACGCAAAAAGCCACACTCATTCTCACTACCCAAAACCCGTTGCTCCATACGTTTTAACTTCTTCCTCCATAGATATGCGCATGTGTGGAATAAGTTACCAGAAGCCATCAGAGCATCTGATAGTATCCTGCAATTCTCCACGGCTATAAATAGACTACTAAATGTCCCCATGGTAGCAGACATCTTGGGCACCTGCATCCCTGAGGACGAGCTGTGGGAGAACGGCCCAGATCACATATAGAATTCCCTACAAAGCCTTAACTGTGCGGAATAACCTCAAGGTGCCAAAAGCCTTGTTGCCCTATACACCCAGCACCAATAAGGCTCCTTTCAAAATGACCCTGTCCTCTCCTTTTCACGCTCTTCTTTTTAATTCCTCTTCTATCGGACTGTCGTTTGTCAGTGCCCTGCTCTGACCTAATCTCATTTGACTGGCCCGCTTCTCTTTGACTTACTCCAGACTACGGTTACGACTCTGTAGACTTCTGGCTATGCCCCCTCTTCCCGAGAGCCTGCTGGTCTTGCTCACCCTTTTCTAACATAGCCACCTCCATCTCTAACCTGTCCATTCCTGCTGACCCTCTCTGAATATTGTGACGGTACCGGTCATTGTTCGAAAGACTGGACACCCTGTTTCCCTCACTAGTTGCTTTCCCCACTTTATCAGTAACCCAAAGCTGTGTGCTAACCTAGTTTCCTCTGACCAGTCTCCTACTTTCTGACTGCCTACAGGGTACTGAGCTGTAAACGGTATAGGCTCGGCACAATCAAAACCCCATTTCCCACACCCCGAGTGCTTATACCTAACTAATTTAACCTCTCCTATACCTAACATGACGGCAGTGTTTCAGGACGTGGTGGGTTTTCGCCTGGCAAGCGTTCTCCCTATAAAAAGCCACAAATGTCCGTTTAACAACACTGCAACGTGGCGAATGTGACTTGCCACCGAATAAAGTCACAGCCCATAACTTCACACTGGCAGCTCAATCAGAATCATCATACTGGATAGCTTGCTCTTCAATTATCTTCCAATGAATCACTCAGGATTCTCAATCTATTGTTAGTCGAGGTATGACTGCGATATATGGCAGAGCGCTTATGTCCAAACAAATGGATCCCGATCCCACTACAACCAAATCGTTGTTTCGCATGTTCACTATTGCACAGTTCCAAGCATGGACATATGAACAATTTTCTACTGTCACTACAGTTCCCATAAAATGTCTGTACAGCTGTACATACCTGATCATGCCTCAATTGGCGTGCCTCGAGTAGTCGAGAATAAAATATTTATTTATTTATTTATTTTTTCTGCTGACTCTCTATTTATCTTCCCAACTTAACTGTACTACTAAATCTCAATGCACCGACTAATACAGCCTCGTGTATTTCAGCAACTGTTTGCTTACCTCCCTGACTATTGTGACTTTAACGGCCAATATTATGATGACCAAATACCCTGTCCACATTATCTTAGAGAGTCTCGTTGGCTTCGCTACTCCTAATCAGTAAACCGTTCTTCACTCTGAATCTGTTCTTACCTTAATTCGCTGTTTTCATTCTTCCTTCCATCGGATTGCATTGCTTTAACTAGACAGTCAACTCTGTACCTGGCATTAATCTAATCTCATCTGACCAGTCTCTTGCTTTCTGACTGTATCCATACTACCGCGAACTA
Organism: Dicrocoelium dendriticum; assembly: GCA_944474145.2. Classification (NCBI taxonomy): domain Eukaryota; kingdom Metazoa; phylum Platyhelminthes; class Trematoda; order Plagiorchiida; family Dicrocoeliidae; genus Dicrocoelium; species Dicrocoelium dendriticum. Next base: position 100,442,783 of record OX104067.1, on the reverse strand, counting down.
AAGGATCTAGGAACTACATATCCAATGCACCGATTCCCTTACCCCGCGAATCGAGCAGGAGATATTCCTTGTTTCTCCTTCCTGCGATCTTTTAGAATGTCTGTATTACTTACCTTTCCTGGCTTGTTGAGATATTCTGTGACACTGTAGGAACCCACTAGTGACCAAACTGCTTAATGAAATGGTTACATCTGGCCACCTAAAGTTTTTCATTGCGCCATTATCTGTCGATCCTCTTAACCTCAGCACCTCTACTTAGTAGCAACTAGTGGTCGTAGGCTCCCCGCATCTTTGTGCATATTCGGAGCTTGCTAAAAACCACCCTCTTTTATCTCCAACCGTCATTCTTTGTGACTGTCTGCGTCACATTCATTTGCTGTCTGTTGACTTATTCTGGGACACTTTAGGTATATACTAGACACTAGAAAGCTTCACCCCGATGCCAGTGCTAGTCGTCGATACTCTCTATCTCGTCTAGTATCATTATCAGTTCTTCGTATTACCTACCTCACCCCTATTCAGCTGCAGCGAGTCATTGTAGTTAGCATAAATCTTTGCGCTAGGAGCCACTCATTGTCTCTCCAACTCTTACTCTCTTGAATTTTTTGCATCACATACCTTTGCTGGTTTGTTGACTTTTTCTGTCACTGTAAGTATCCAATAAAAAACTAGAAGGCTTAATCGAATTCAGTTGCCGTCCACTGATTCTCTTTCTTAGCACAATTATCCTTCGTTCTTCTTATCTTTATCACGTTTTCTGCATTGATTCATTGTAGGCTCCGTACATATTTGCGCATATCCGGAGCTACTAGGAGACATTCCTTTTTCTCCATCCTGTAATCTTTTAGAATGTCTGTATCACTTGTCTTTCCTGGCTTGTTGAGGTATTCTGTGACACTGTAGGAACCCACTAGTGACCAAACTGCTTAATGAAATGGTAACATCTGGCCACCTAAAGTTTTTCATTGCGCCATTATCTGTCGATCCTCTTAACCTCAGCACCTTTACTTAGTAGCAACTAGTGGTCGTAGGGGCCACGTATCTCTGGGCATATCTGGAGCTTTCTAAAAGCCGCTCTCTTTTATCTCCAATCTTTATTCTTTGGGACCGCCTGCGTCACGTACATCCGCTCTGTGTTGATTTATAATGGGACATTTTGGGTATACACAAGTACCTAGAAAGCTTCATGCAAATGCCATTGCTGTTCACCGATACTCTCACTTATAACATCACTATCTGTTTTTCGTCTTCCCACTGACACCTCTGTTAAGCAGCAGCCATTCTTCATAGGCTCCAACCATCTCTGCGCATATTTTGAGCCCGCTATGAGCCACAATTTCATACCTCCAAGCTTTAATCTCTGGGACTGCTTGCGTCACATACACTTGCTGTCCGTAGACTTAATCAAGTATCCACTAGCAACTATAAGGCTCCATCCAAATGCCATTGCTAGCCTTCGGTACTCTCTCTTTCTTCTAGTATCATTAGCAGTGCTTTGTATTACCTACGTTACCACTTTTCAGCTGCAGCGTGTCATTGTAGGTAGCATACCTATTTGGGCTAGGAGACACTCCTTATCTCCACAACACTTACTCTCTTGAATTGTTTACATCACATGCCTTTTAGAGATGTGTCTCGTTTTATAGAGAATATACCATTTATTTATTTATTTATTTATTTATACCTTCGCTGGCTTGCTGACTTTTCTGTCACTGTAGGTAACCGCATGTGCTCGCTGGCCACTGATACTCTCTCTCCTGGCTCCACTATCTATCGATTTGCTTATCTTCCTCACCATGTTGCAGGAATTCGTCGGAGGCTCCATGTCCCTTCTGCGCAGAACTTGAGCTTGCTAAGATACAGTCCTTGCCTCTCCATCATACATTCCCCTGGAATGGCTATCACTTACCTTTGCTGGTTTGTTGATGCCACCTGTGACCCTGTAGGCATAAACCAGGGATCAAGCGACTTATTGGAATGGCTACATCTGGCCACTGGTAATCTTTCCTAGCGCTACCATCTGTCGAGCATCTTAATTTCGGCACCTCTGTTTAGTAAGCAGCTAGTGGTCGTAGGCCCCATGCATCTGCGATTATTCTGAACCTGTTGGGAGACACTCCGTATCTCAATAACCTTTATCCCTTTAGACCATCTGCATCCAACCTTTACGCTACCTTACCGCCAATTGAACTTTAGAGCCCACTCGCGGCAGCTTATGTATCTCATTAGCACCCTAGCATATTTTGATTATCCGCGCGTCGCTGTGTCTTAGCCTCTACGATCTGAAATACCTAACAGCCGTATCGTATGCTTGCGCATCATCCGTTCGCTGTCCCTTCTTCATGAGACCTTTCTTGGCTCTCTTCTGTGGAGCAAACATAAATCAAATAGTCAGCGCACAGCGCTCCTTTCTAGACGTTTATTTATCTATTACTCGCTACGTCTATGACCCCTGCTTATACTGAAGTTCAGCTCCCTCACCGGCTTTTCCCGGCACAGGATTCCTTGCTATAGGCACAGCTGTCACCTACTCATCTGCGACTCCTAATTGATTGCAGTTCAGCTCTCTCACTGGCCTCCCACGGCTCACGCTTCCTTAGTTAAATCCCATCAGCACCCCATCATGATTTGATTAGCTGCGCGTCGATGCGTCTTAGTGCATTATGATCTGAACTATTTAACAACATCATTGTATGCTTGCGCTTCTCCGGTCTGCTTTCCCTCTATCACGAAACCTCTCTTAGCTTTCTTCTGTCGTGCAAGCACATCCATGTATTCAGTGCAAGCCGCTATTCTGCCTCATATTTCTAGATCTTTATCTATCCCTTACTCGCTGTATTGTTTCAGGCATTTTTACCCGCAATCCTCCAAGTCTCGGGCTAGCATTCCCTGGCTCTATCCAGCTTGGTACTATTATCTTAGCATCCTAGCTGCTGCGGTTAGGCCTCAGATTTTGATATCCTCAGCAACCTTAATGTAAGCTTGCATTCTGGCCATTTACTGCCCCTCTGTCAGTTAACCGTTCTTAGCTTTTTGTTCAGCACTCCTCTCATCTGGTCAGTACACTGACGTCCGTTAGCGTCTCATTTATAGGTGTTCATTTCTCACTTACTCGCTGCTATCTTTGCGACACTTACCCATGTATGAGTCCAACAGACTCACTGGCTTTTCCTGAATCAGCATACCATGATACTATTTTCTTAGCGCCCTAGAATAAATCGTTTCTCTGCGCGACGCTACGTATACGTGTGTTCCGCACGTTCGCTTTCTTTTAACTGCTTATTATTACTCCACTCCTACCGATCATTCCTTTATCACCTAGTGTTCTGTGTCCGTTTTTGCAGCAAAGGTTTCGACCCTTACTTATGTAGGAGGTAAGTTCTCTCACAGGCTTTCCCCATCTCAGTCGGCCATAGCAATATAACCTTAATACTCTCGTGTCGTCTTTCTGGCTTGATCCCTAGAAGCTTTGTACTCAGCGCTTGAACCCTATCTATCCACTGAGTTACCACCATATGACCTTTAAATCCATTTCATCGCCAGCCATTTGTACCTTCACTTACTTATTCTGCACTCCCAATCGAAGTAGGTTGGCTACCTGCTGGTCTTTAACTTCTTCTTTCTAACTTCCCAAGCAATAGTTGCATCATATCAAACCGATACGGCATTTTTTGCTCAGTGGCGCAACGCTCTGTATCCCAGGTAGATGGTAGCAACCAACATATACGGCCATTGCTTTCGCAGAGCATTCAAAAGACACTTTCAGCACAACCAGTGATGCACATTCTACCTCATTAGATTCCACTATATGTTATACCATAGGACTTAAACAATATTTGTTTCCACGAATGTTCTCTGCGGCCCTGTTTGTCTCTCAACTTCCTTTTCCTCCAAGGTCCGGAAATTCTTGGGGATCTGGGATTGGACCAATAAAGAGTTTTGCCCAGGACGGGACACAACCCACAAGGACCTACAAAGAACATCGCTGTACAAATAATGGATACAACTGCACTCACTAAAACCACCGTTGTCCAGTAATGATAGCTGGCCACGAGACCTTTACACTTCTGAAAACTATACATAAACCTGAAAAATCCAGACACAAGAAACTGACGTTTTGCTCACCTGGACACTCACAAAGACGATTCTTCTTGAAGGTCTCACCCTCCATGGGCCTGGGCCATTTTGGCCGCCCCGACCAAAGATACCTGCTCAGCTAACAGAGGAAATTGAAAGTCAATTGACTGCGGATAACCGAGGGTGAAATCAGCCGGCAAGCTGCTCTGCCAGTTTTACATTAGTGTACAAACGGATTTTGGACAGTGTTCCAGGACGTGGTGGATTTTCGCCTGGCAAGCCTTCTCCCTATAAAAAGCCACAAATGTCCTCTCAACAACACTGCGACGTGGCGGATGTGACTCGATACTGAATAAAGTCACGGCCCACAACTACATACTGGCAAGTCGACTAGAATCATAATTTAATATTTTCCTGACAGGTTCAAGAGTAAGATACACCCTGCCTACATGCATCGTTTTCACTACAAAAGTAATGCCCAGACTGTTTACACTACGCACGCTGGAACCCAACGTGTTGTCTTGCATTGACGACTTTATTCCTCATGAGTAATTTTACAATTTCCAAAGCCTGTACAACTTTCGTCATACTGCCGAGTACATACATAGCAACGTGTTTGTTGCGAAACCTAATTGTATGTAAATGTTGATCATGCCTGGTTTGGTGTGTCTCGACAAATTTGAGAATATACTATTTGTTTATTTATTTATTTAAGACTGGCGGCGATTAAATGGTGCATGAAAAGCTGATAAACTGGCTAATTCTGTAGGGAGCACAGAATAATATTGCATAAACATAAATAGCTTGCGACGAGATATTCACAGGTTACTCGGTGGTAAAGCAGCAATAAGAAAAGCCTCAAGTGCGGATTAAAGTTGTTCAAGGGAGCCAGAAATATAAAGATAACACAAAACGTGCTAAGAGCATAGTGCTACAGCCGAATGAACTGAGAAAAGCGTGTGAGAGTTGGCGTCCTATATGAGCAACTTAAATACGGAACAACTACAAAGGCGTAGCTGGGGGCAGGAGTGGGCTGACTAGGTGAAGAAACATTACTCGATATCTGAGAGCTAAAAAGTTAATTAGGGGACAGCGAACGAGCAGAACGATAGCCTGCATTACGTTTGCGGAGGAGGTCACCACATATGAGAGATAAGCGCAGCGACGCAAGGAAACACAAGTAATGCTTGGGTGCTAAAGGAATGGTGCCAAGGTATACTTGGCCATTAAAAGCCAGTGCGTGAGCTGAACTACTGCATGAGCAGGTGCAGAAAACGTTGCAGGAAGTAAGAAATAACTGAACACCTAGAACTGAGAGGCTAATGTACGTTGGTGTGCTGACCACATGAAATAGGATCGATGGTATTAAAACCAAGGAAGCTTAACTTGAGAAAGGGCAGCAAGTAGACGGAATGCTTACATACATTAAGGTTGCTGAGGATATCACAACTCGTGAGCAGAAAGCACAATGCACGCAGATAAGCAATTCCTACTCTCCTGCAAAGATAATTGCACTAAGCTGGATGGCGCCAAGGAAAACTAATAAGAGAGCTAAGGGCTCGCAGGCAAACAGTCAAAAACTTAGGACGCGTTAGAGATAAATAGATATCTAAACATACGAGGCTAAATTGCCGCTGTGCGTTGAAAACTGAGTTAAGTTAGCTCGAGAGAAGGAAGCTAAGAACTATAAGCAGCAGGCTATGTTTTCCACTTATATCCTTATCACAATGCTGCCATCGTTATTTCTACAAACGTTCCTCTATGAACCAAAATAACATTGCATATTCTCTCTACATCTCGCTTCGATTCGACGCATACTCCTACCACTTCTAGTACCTGTTTGGCTCTGGCTTTCCTGTCCTCCTATCACCACGTAGCTACGGTCCTCCAACGAAGTATCTTTCACACCGTAGCTCCGCACTTTTGTGCGTAAAACCTAAAGTATCTAACTATGTCGCCAACCTATAACCTTATCTCGTCCTACCCTCTCCACTCATCTACTTCGCTCTTGCTCATTGCGTCATACAAGCCACCATGCTCCGATGCTCCACCGACTAACCTTCCACACAGTAGCGCCGCACGTTTGAGCGTAAGACTTCAAGTTTATGGCTATGATGCATACCTAGAACCTTATTTCGTCCTACTTCTTCACTTAGCTTTTTGACCATGGCTTTCCTCTCCACTTATGCACCACCTACATCTGGTGCTCTACCTGCGCACCTTCCACACCCTAGCTCGGCAATTTTGTGCGTAAGAGCTTAAGTAGCAAGCTATGTTTCCCACTTATATCCTTATCGGTAAGTTGACATACATATTCCTTATAATCGTTGCATATAAACTAAAACACTATTAAATATTCTCTTTTAATCCCGCTTTCACCTATCGAATATTCTTCCCAGTTCTCTTGCCTGTTTGGCTCTGGCTTTACTGTCCTCCTACGCACCACCTATTTACGGTCCTCTAACGACTTATCTTTCACATTGTAGCTCCGCAATTTTGTGTGCATGACTTTAAGTATATGGCCATGCAGCTTCACCATCGCTTGTCTCGTCCTAAGGCTTCACTTCTCTATTTGACCATGGCTATCCTTTCTACTTATGTACCACATACATCTGACGCTCCACTGAATCGTCTTCCACACTCTAGCACGGCACGTTTGTGCGTAAGACTTCAAGTATATCGCTATGATGCCTATCTATAACCTTATCTTGTCCTACTTCTTCATTTATCTCGTTGACTATGGCTTTCCTCTTTACTTGTGTACCACCTACATCTGGTGCTCCACCGACTCAGCTTCCACACCGTAGCGCCGCACTTCTGCGCTTAAGACTTCAAGGCTGGCTAGCCGAACACCCACCTCGTGGTGCCAGCTGGGTGGTTCGGGTAAATCCCGTTCCAGCAAATGGTTCGGCGGCAGTGTTCCAGGATGTGGTGGGATTTCTCCTGGCAAGCGTTCACTTTATAAAAAACCACAGATATCCACTTAACAACACTGTGACGTGGCGGTTGTGATTCGCCACTAACTATAGTCACCCATTGCTTATCCGAACAATCTCTTCAAGTCCACAGATAGCAAGCACTGGCGACACCTTCAAACACATTCAAGCAAAATGACAGGAAACATTTACCAATCCCATAAACAAAGCTAAACACGCCTACATGCAAACTTACATACATTCATATATAAACATATGCAACAATCCCATTGTTCCATTGTACATTAACTGATCACATTTTGTACTCTTAACCTGATCATGCCTGCGCAGGCGTGCCTCGCTTAGTCTAGAATACACAATTTATTTATTTATTTTTTATTTAAGGATCATTCACACAACACGAACGTCATCCGATTCGAAGCGTTCCATTGATTCCCCCTTTGGTGACGAACACAACGAACAAAATCACACACAGAGTCACCTTTACCCACTCACACAGCATGGTCCCTTCCAAATACACAGTTAAACATACTTTTACATGTCAACACACACATGCATTCCTATGCTATTTGTCATAATGTACTAATTTGTGCAATTGCCGATCATAGATGGCTGTATTAACATGATCACGCCCTTGATGGTGTGCCTCGCAAGGACAAGAATAAACATTTATTTATTTCTTTATATAAATAAATAAATAAATAAATAAAGTTTTATTCTCGACAAGGCGAGGCACGCCTTTACAGGCATGATCATTATGACAACAATGCGCGGTCAAGAATGTGCAAGAATACGTTATGTTTGCCGTACCAGTGTATGTTTATGTAGGGGGTATGTAATTATGTAGCTGTGTGTGTGGGTGTGTAACTGTGAGGTTCCTGTTTGTAACTGTGCTGCTCTAATTTTCACTCTCATATCGTCGGCAATGCTCGAGTAGAAGATGGATGTCCGTGCGTTGGAAAGGATTATTCGGATACCCACGGGGCAGTGACTTTATTTTGTGGCGAGTCACGACCGCCACGTCACAGTGTTGTTAAGCAGACATTTGTGGCTTTTTATAGGGAGAACGCTTGCCAGGCGAAAACCCACCACGTCCTGGAACACTGCCGCCGAACTATTTGCTGGAACGGGTCAAACCCGAACCACCCAGCTGGCACCACGAGGAGGTTGTTCGGCTAGCCAGCAACGATGCATACCTACGCGCCAACCAATCCAGTCTCGTCAGCTCAGCCGCTTGTTTTCCGAGTTCACTCAGCGTTATTCGACGTTACAAATCTTGGTTCGGCTAACTCGACGTTTTGTTTACACCACCTGGAAAGCTTCGTGAGCTCCTCCGCTCTTTATCAATGAACCCTTCCCACACAGACCCCAACCTCTTCTTATCGCGCTTTCTGTTTTCATTCTCTTTTTAATCAGACGGCCAGCCTTACTTCCTACCTTGATCTTGTCTCAGCGGCCTAGTCTATTCCCCTCTGACTGCTCCCATGTTACCAAGACTTAAACGGTATAGGCTCCGCAGACTTAACTCTGTTACCCCTACTCTGAGAGACTGCTAGACTTGTTCCCTCGTTATTGGTATAGCCTTTTCCTTACCTTCATTGAACGCCCTAGTCCCAAAGCGCCAATTAACCCAGTCCCGCTTAGTCGACCTCGTACTCACTGAATTCATTTGGACTTCTGAGACATCACTTCTCTTGGTTCGGCTGACCTAATGGTTCTGTTTACATTACGTGGAGAGGCTCGTGGGCATTTCCACTCTTTGTCAAAAAATCCTATTACCCCGACTCTAACCATTTCTTCTCTCGCTTTCTCTGTTCATTACTTCTTTCAATCGGACGGCCAGCTTTACTGCCCTACCATCATCTCGCCTCACTTGACCTGTCAGTTTCTCTCTAACTACTCTTTTGTGACTGAACCTTCAGCTGTGCAGGCTTTGCCGACTCAGCTATACGTTTTCCCTACCGCTAGGGCCCGCCAGATTTGTTCACTCTATATTGTGCTAGCCTTTTTCTTACATTCATTTTAAGTCTTAATCCCAACGCGCTTACCACTCCAGTCTCGCTTGATCGGCCCCCTGCTTTCCGAATTCACTGATAATTATGAGACGTTTCCTTTCCTGTTTTTGCTGTCTTAATGGACTGCTTACATCCTTGAAAGCCTCGTTGACTTCTCCACTCGTTCCATAAAAGCTTTTCTCAGCCATACGCTGTCTTTTCCTTAACCAGGTCTCTGATTGCTATTCAACTGGATGGCTATCTCTGTGCTTTGCCCTAATCTATTCTTTGCTGACCGTATTTGTGCTTTCCATCTGCTTCCATAGTACTGAGACGTGTATGATCTAAGTGCTACATACCCAAAACATTGCTTCCCCCGAGAACGTTTCTGAACTTGCTCATGCTTTATTATCACAGCTCATTTCCTTTCTAACCTTGATCCTCATCATTCCTCTTCTCTACTTAATTAAATGACATAATCACAATCCACTGCCTAATCCAAGCCCTTCGGATCGGCCTCTCGTTCTCCTATATCGCGCAGTTCTCTGAGGCGTCGCTGTTCACGGTACGGCTAATCTAAATTTTTATGGAACACATGTACATGAGATATTTCGTTTTTAATGATACATATAATGTGAAGTTCATTAGTGAAAGAACCTTTTGCGACTGATCTATTTCGCTGAGTTCCGGATGCATCGTTTTTGTCTGTTTGTGTGGCTGCCTTTGTTCCTTGTCTTTTTCTCCGACATTTCTACAGAACCGGTGGCCAGAAGCCGAGGATATGTCCCCTGTCTAGACCTCAACACTTCAGAGAAGCACGCTTTTCCTTTATCTGGAAATGGATGAATAATTATTACGCTGCCTCGTTACTTACCGGATGGACAAAACATTCGGCTGTTATCTTGGATAGATACCACTATATTAAAGCCTGAACAACTGCGTTCAGCCCGCCTCTTCTTCACATAACTCTTACTCTGAGTTCACTTGCTGACGTTTAATGTCAACTCGGACATTTCATCTAACCGGAGGACAGATTTTCCTGTCCGTGCTATACACCTAATTTGGAAATACCCCAACACAATACTTTTACACACAATACTTTCACTGTGGCAAGAACATGTGAGTTCGGCCCTTTACGCTACTGAAATTCTTTTCACTTACCACATCTGGAGCAGTCCGCACTACTTTAACCGTCCATATGTTCGTGGATGCTAGTGTCGCCAATCAACAGAACTTACCATGGGAGGATTTCCGGTTAATTATTCAGGACAACTTGCAGCTATTTCGGGCCTGAACGATTGCGTTTGGTCAATCTCCTTGCTGTAATAATTGGTTCAACAACATATTAATGGATACCTGTCGGAGACATCACGCGGTTCTACCGACGACAATACACAACGTGCAAGCATGTTCAATTTATAGTTTAGCTACCGCAGGGGCCGTGCAATTCCGTCAGGAAGTGAGAGGGCCCATGGATGATACAGTCCTGCCCCATCATGCATCAGCCAGCAAAAATTATGGGTGTATCCTGACTGCGACTAAAGGAACCAATAATCGGTCCATAAGAAGCATTGCCAATTGCAGCTTGTCGCTCGAATGCTTCGGTGGCAGTGTTCCAGGACGTGGTGGGTTTTCGCTTAGCAGGCGATCTCCCTATAATTGGTCACAAACGACCGTTTAACAACGCTGCGAGGTGGCGGGGGTGACCCGCCACTAAATAAAGCCACAGCCAATAAGCTCACACTGACAAGCTGACCATGACTATATACTACCTTGGTGGATACGCCCCGACACTTTCTTATCTGCATATTTCGTCGCCACGTCTTTTCTGCACATTCACCTTAGTTTTTTACGCTACACTCACATGAACCCAGCGGATCGTGTAATCGCGCTTGAGCGTGTTCTTCACCAGCTCTTTTCCAATTAATCACTTCTAGTTCTTGATCTATTCTTGCCTGAATGGTTACTGCACTTTACGGCAGACCGACTATGCACACACAAACGTGCCAGAACCCACGGCAATGGGCTTTCTTCATTTTGATTTCTGTCCAATTTTTAGGTTTTCAAATAGAAACGTATGAACAATCTCCGATTGTCACTGTTACCGTTGCCATGATATGTCTGTGTAATTGCACTTATTGGATCATGCCCTCGCGGGCGTGCCACGATTAGCCAAGAATAAATTTTTATTTGTTTATTTATTTATAACCTTATCTCGTCCTCGACCTTTTTACCTGTGCGCGACCAGCTATTGGACTAGCTTTCCTAGACTCTTTTCAATGTAGTAGTATCCCAGCACCATAGCATGAATCGTGAACTTATACACAGCCGTGGTTCAGCATTATATGATATGACTCCCTTAATCAACTCACTGTATGCTTTCATTATTCTTGTCTGTTGTCCTTTCTTTATTCGACCTTCTTAGCTCTCATCTGGCGACCTACTTTACTTCATCCGGTCAGTGCACAGCTGCTCCTTGCTAGCTGCACAGCTGTCACTCGTCTGGGACAGCTAATTACTTGCAGTTCAGCCCTCTCACCGGCTTCACTCTGCTCAGGCTTCCCTACTTTTATTACATTAGCACCACGGCATGATTTCATCCTCTGCGCTTCGCCGTGTCCTCACCTTTTATGCTCTAAAATATTTAACAACCATATCGTATACTTGCGCTTCATCCGTCCGCTCTCCTCTCTTCATAAAACCTTTCTTAACTCTCTTCTGTGAAGCAAACATAATTCATGTGGCCTGCGCACAGCTGCTGCATTGCCTCTCTCTTCTAAACGTCCATTTATCTGTTACTTGCTGCAACGTCTGCGACGCCTGCTCATGTAGGATTCTAGATCTTTCACTGGCCTTTTCCAGCCCAGCCTACCTTAGTACTAAAATCTTAGCAACATAACAGGACTCAGTATCTGCGCGCCTCTGACTCATATGCTGCGATGTCCTCAGCAGACATAATTATGCATGCACTCCGACTGTTTGATGTCCTTCCATATTAACTTTTCAGCTTTCGCTAGTACTCCTTCCAACTCTTCAAGTCGGTGCTCAGCCGCTCCTTAGCCTCTCTATTCTAGACGTTCTCATATCTCTTAATTGTTGTAACGTCTTCGACTTTTTCACCTGTGATCGACCAGCTATTGGACTAGCTATCCCAGGCTCTTTCCAAAGTAGTAGTATCCCAGCACCATAGCATGAATCGTGAACTTATACATCGCCGTGGTTCAGCATTATATGATATGACTCCCTTAATCAACTCACTGTATGTTTGCATTATTCTTGTCTGTTGTCCTTTCTTTATTCGACCATCTTAGCTCTCGTCTGGCGACCATCTTTACCTCATCCGGTCAGTGCACAGCTGCTCCTTGCTAGCTGCGCAGCTGTTTCTTAGCCTCTTACTTCTTCCCTTCTCTCACGTCGTCAGCACACAGACACCCGTTAGCTTCACATTTCTAGGTGTTCATTTCTCATCGTTTTCTTAACACCATAGTATGACTTGTTTCTCTGCGCGACGCTCCAAATACATTTGTTCTACACGTTCACTTTCCTTTAACTTATCTATAATACTTCACTTCTATCGATCAATCCTTTCTCACCTAGTAATCTGGGTCCGTTCTTGCAGCAAAGGTTTCAACACTTTCATTGTAGGAGGTTAGCTCTCATAGGCTTTTTATATTTCAATAGGCTATAGCACTATAACCTAGTACCCTCGTGTCGTAATTCTGTCTTGATCACACGCTAATTTTTACTCAGCGCTTGAGTCCTATCTATCTGCTGACTTACCAACAATTGACCGATGAATCTCTTTCGATGTAGGCTGGCCACTAGCCGTCTATCCACCATTCAAACGCCGTTGGTCCCTGAACTCTACTTTCTGTCTTTCCACGCAATAGTCGCATCATAGTAAACTGATACGGCGTTTCTGCTTAATGGCGCAACGCTCTGTATTCCATATCGATAGTAGCAACCAACTTATAGGGCCATTGTCTTCGAAAAACATTCAAAAAACACCTTCAGCACAATCATTGCTGCAAATTGTACATCATTTGTCTCCACTCTAAATGTTATAACATAGGAGTTTAACAATGCTTGTTTCCACGCCTGTTCGTCGCGGTCTTGGTTGTCTCTCACTTTCCCTTTTCTCCGACGTCCGGAACTTCTTGGGGATCTGGGATTGGACCGAGAAACCGCTTTTGTCCGGGACAGGACAACCAATAAGGACCTATGAAGCACATGGCTGTACAACAAACGGATACAACAGCACTCAATACCATGACGGTTGTCCAGTGATGATAGCTGGATTCGAGAACTTCACACTCCTGAAAAGAATACATACTCCTGAAAAATGCAGATGCAAGAAGCTGACCTTGTGCTTACCTGAATAGCCACAAAGACGATTCTCCGTGAAGCCCCCATCCTCGATTGGCCTCAGCCATTATGGCTGCCTAAGATACCTGATCAAATAACAGAGGAAATTGAAGCTCATTTGACTGCGGATATCTGAGTGTGAAATCAGTCGACAACTTGGTCTGCCAGTTGGATATTAGTGCCCCGACAAATTTCTGACAGTGTTCCAGGACGTGGTGGGTTTTCGCGTGGCAAGCGTTCTCCCTATAAAAAGCCACAAATGTCCGTATAACAACACTGCGACGTGGCGGATGTGACTCGCCAATGAATAAAGTCACTGCCCAGAACAACCTACTGGCAAGTCGACCAGCATCATTATTCAATATTGCCCTGACACTTTCAATAATAAGTTACACCGTGCCTATATGTATCGTCTTCATTACACATTTAGTGCCCTGACTGTATACCTTGCGCACGCTAGAATGCAACGTTTCGTCATTCATTGAAGACTCTATCCCTCATGACTATTCACGCAATTTCCGCAGCCTGTACAATCTTCGGCTTACTGCCGACTACACTCATAGCAACGTGTTTGTTGCGAAGCAATATTACATGTAAATATTGATCATGCCTTGCTTGGTGTGTCTCGACAAATTCGAGAATAAACTATTTCTTTATTTCTTTATTTATCTATTTGACGCTGGCTTTCCTGCAAACCCATCGACTACCTACCTCCGATGCTCCACCCACTCATCTTTCACACTGCAGCTCGGCAATTTGTGCGCAGGACTTTAATCAGCAGGCTATGTTTTCCACTTATATCCTTATCACAATGCTGCCATCGTTATTTCTACAAACGTTCCTCTATGAACCAAAATAACATTGCATATTCTCTCTACATCTCGCTTCGATTCGACGCATACTCCTACCACTTCTAGTACCTGTTTGGCTCTGGCTTTCCTGTCCTCCTATCACCACGTAGCTACGGTCCTCCAACGAAGTATCTTTCACACCGTAGCTCCGCACTTTTGTGCGTAAAACCTAAAGTAACTAACTATGTTGCCATCCTATAATCTTATCTCGTCCTACCCTCTCCACTCATCTACTTCGCTCTTGCTCATTGCGTCATACAAGCCACCATGCTCCGATGCTCCACCGACTAACCTTCCACACAGTAGCGCCGCACGTTTGAGCGTAAGACTTCAAGTTTATGGCTATGTTGCATACCTGGAACCTCACCTAGTCCAACAATAATTATCTATTTGACTATGGCTTTCCTCTCCACTTATGTACCACCTACATCTGGTGCTCCACCGACTCGTCTTCCACACCGTAGCGTCGCACCCTTTTGCGTAGGACTTCAAGCTTATGGCTATGATGCATACCTAGGACCTTATCTCGTCCTACTTTTTCACTTATCTCTCTGAACCTGGCCTTCCTGTCCACCTGTGGACCACCTACCTCTGATGATCCACCGACTCATCCTCTACATCGCAGCTCCGACTTCTTCGCGTAGGACCTCTAGTAGCAAGCTGTGTTTCCCCTACTTATATCCCTATCGCAAAGTTGGCATCTCTTTAGATTTAACTGTTCTTCAATTAACCGCCATACAAGTAAATATTCTATCTATATCTCGCTTCCGTTCGTCGCTTATTTCTAACACTTCTAGTAATTTTTGGTTCTGGCTTTCCCGTCCCATTATGGGCTAACCACATACGATGCTCCACCGATTTACCTTTCACACTGTAGCTCTGCACCTTGTTGCGTTAGAAGACCCACAGTATCTGACCATGCTGCTTCACCATCGCTTGTCTCGTCCTAGGGCTTCACTTGTCTATTTGACCATAGCTTTCCTCTCTACTTGTGTACCACATACATCTGATACTCCAGTGAATCCTCTTCCACAGTCTAGGACTGCACGTTTGTGAGTAAGACTTCAAGTATATGACTATGTTGCTTATCTGTAACCTTATCTCGTCCTACTTCTTCACTTATCTCGTTGACAATGGCTTTCCTCTCCACTTATGTACCACCGACCTCTGATGCTCCACCTACTCATATTTCACAATGTGGCTCCGAACTTTTGTGCGCAGGACTTTATGTAGCAAGATATGTTTCCCACTTATATGCTTATCGCGAAGCTGCCATCTTTATTTCTATAACTGTTACCCTACTAACCACAACACCATTGATATTTTTCTCTTCATCTCGCTTCTATTCTCCGTATATTCCTACAATTTTTCCTGCATATTTGGCACTGCCTTTCCTCTCCTTCTATGCACTACATATTTACGTTGCAGCAGCTACTTAATTTTTTACAATGTAGCTCCGCACCTTTTTACTTGGCACCGCCTCTATATGTTTACACATTTACAGGAATATCGCATCGCAGGATCCGCTTTTCCTTCTCACCTTAACTGCAGACTTAATTTATGTAAATCCACGCTCTTCTTTTCTACCGACAGCTTGGCATGCATGTCCAGTACTCACTTAAATAAGGTCCGATTCTTCTATGCACTGCATCCCGATACTTTCCCTTTGGTCATCACTGTCCATCCGACTTACCTGTGACACCTCAGAACTCTGCCCTAGGGAGGCTCACTTAGTCTATTGAGAAACCGCTGTTTCACTTTATTTCACAGTCTGCTCAACTGCTCTGCTGGCACCTTCACGGTTCTATTGCTGCAGCTTTTGTTCTAATTGCTCACCGCCCCAATGAGATAGGCTTTTGTCACAACTGTATACTGCAACTTCCCCAATACAACACATTTCATGACACCTAGTTTCTAAACACGGATTTTCTATTTTCCTCCCCAATATTAGAAGGCACATTCAAACAGACGACGCCATAGTTTATGGATACACATATAAAACTAGGTAAAATGTTTGACAAGGCATGGGATCGCCGGCCCTCCCTACTTCTTTCTTTACTTTCGAAGTCCTCCATTTCTGTGAGCTTTTCTTCCTTGTCCCCCTACGTGACCTGCATAGAAGCTATTGAATACACTTACCTGAAGCGTAATCTCTATAAACATGCCCTATAGACATACATGGAGAGCTCACGCCCCCACCTCGAGGCATTCTCTCCCCTTGCTATGCATCATCTAGCGGTTTGAACGACTGCGTTTCAATCATTTTCACCTTCCGAACCTCACCTCAAGAAAGCTTTATCTACCTGCAAGTGCTCAACTTACTTGCGATGTCCTGGCGTTACGATTCGTCCACCTCGCCAGTGGATCATTTATTGTACAAAATCCTTCATATGCTTGGCGTCAGTATCCGATGGATTCAGTATCCACCTCGCCAGTGTGGTCTGCCATCAACTCTAGGCATCTGGAAGACTATCCATTATGGAAGCCTTTTAATCCGCACATTCCACTGGTTTGAACAATTGCGTTCAAATCACGCTCACTATCGGAACACCACCTCAAGAAAGCTTCATCTACCAGCAAGTGTTCAACGTACTTGCGATGGCATGGCGCTGTGTTCCGTCTACCTAGCCAGTGGAATATTGATTGTACCATATCCTTCATACGCTGGGCGTCAGTATTCGATGGATACGTTACCCACCTCTCCAGTATGGTCAGTCATCAGATACAGGCCTATCTATTGTGGAAGCTTTATGATCCGTACCTTTCACTGGATTGAACAACTGGGTTCAAATCATTAATTCCTCCGGAACATAACCTAAATAGCTTCATCTCCCTGCAACTGACCAAAGTACTTACAATGACATGGCCTTATGCACCCTCCACCTAGCCAGTGGATAACCTCCTGAAGGCCTTGATACGTATCCTTCACTGGTCTGAACAATTTGGATCAAATCCTTATAACTTTCGGCATATCTGAAAAAATTTGCACCTCCCTGCAAGTGTGCAACTTACTTGCAATCCCATGGATTTAAGCTCTGTCCACCTCACCTGTGGATTACTTCTTCCTGCTACTTCACCCACCTCGCCAGTGTGGTATGAAGACTTTATACCTTCCGGATGTATACTGTCTGTGGTCTAGACTAACGCGTTTGGCCATACCTGGTTCCAAAGTCCACAGCAAGCTCCTTGAAAGTTCGAAACATCCTCTCCGTGCAAGCGTCCAACTAAGCTGCGATGGTTACCTCCCATGGACCTATCAGCGAACCACACCTGGCCCGTGGGTTAGCTGCTCAGACAAGGATACTGCTTATGATTTCAGCTTCATACTCACCTGAATAACTCAGCACTGCAATTCACACAGCTTAGCTCCCAACAGTACCGCTGTTCACAACCGCTCCTGATGAATCCTGACTAAGCCTTCCGCTGAGCCAACGGAAAATCGGGTGCCCATGACTGTGATTAGCAGCTCGGAACATCGGTCCTACAAAAGCGTTAGTATTTCAATGTTATATACATCGTGCTCAACGGCAGTGCTCCGGGACGTGGTGGGTTATCGCTTGGCAAGCGTTTTCTCTATAAAAAGTCATAAATATCTGCTTAACGGCACTGCGACGTGGCGGATGTGCCGCGCCAACAAAATTAAGTCACTGTCCACTGCATCACACGAAGAATGATCTCAATACCCCATATTTGCGAACACGTGTTTATCAAAAACTATCGGACTCCTATGCCTATGGAATAATGGAGATCAATCCCCGGAACCATTAGAACCCGCACCCAGCACATCCATAACAGTACCACTTATGGATCGTACAGCGCAGCAACGCCAACCATCTCTCTGACACCACTTCTCAGGCTCTTCATGCCGGCATCATTCCTGTGCAAAATTATGTGCTATTTTTAAGCCCTATATTTTGCTAACATGTATCTCTGTTGTGTGTACACCAGCTTCTAGTGTTTCTACGGCCCTGTCAACAGCTTGTTCATGCATGTACTGGTGTGTCTCGTTTCGTCGAGAACATAAAGTATTTATTTATTCACTTGCGCTTGTTCACCGTCTTTTACTGCAGCCACATCCATCTTTTACTGTCCACCTCGCGACTCACTTCAACTGCCTCACCAAACGAACTACAGCCTCAATCACAATGCGCCGACTAATCCAGTCTGACTCCTGTGACATTAATGGCCATCGTTCAATCATTCCTCAACCGGACGGACAACTCTCAGGCCCTGCACTAATTTAGCCTAATCCCATGAGCCAAATAATCTGGGACTACAGGTTAACGGGATGTTAGCGGTCTGGGCTCGGTCGATTCAAAGCCACGTTTCCCTCACTTCGACAGCTTGCTGGACTTCCGTGGCGTGGCAGACCATTGCTCGGAAGACTGAACGCTCTGTCACCATTACCTCGTGAGCCACGTTAACTGTCGCACTTCTTACCCTAAAAGTCTACTCTCGACTCTGTCCTCCCCTCATCACGCTCTATCTTTATTTCTTCTTCATCTGGAGAGCGTGCTGTCAGTGCCCTGCACTATTATCCTCTTTGACTTCTTCCTGAATAACGATCTGTAGTTCTACGCTCTGCATCACCAACACACAACATCTCACACATTGCGAGCCTGCCTGAATTGTATACCTTATATTCATTTACCCTCTTCAATCCGTAACCTGCTTATCCCTGCCGGATCTTTATTTATCTTCCCACCTCAACAGTACGACTTACTCTAAGTGTGCTGAATAATCCATTCGCGCCCGATCGGTCCCCTACGCTCCGAGTTCTCTCAGACTGTGGTGACGATACCGGCATTTATTCGGAAGACCGAACGCTCTGTCCCCAATACCTCATAGACTTTTTCAAACCTTATAAGTAAACCTCTTTCTATCCGGACCGTCTCCCCTCCTTAGGGCGCTCTCTACGTTCATTCCTTCTCTAATCGGACTGCCAACTCTCAGTGCCCTGTAATAACCTAGTCTCATCTGACCGGTCGGCTTCTTTGACCTTTTCCAGACCAGCAACATTAAACGGTCTAGACTCTGTAGACTCAAGGTATGTCGCACTTACGTTGACAGCCTGCTAGACTTGTTCACCCTCTGTTCATATACGCTCCTCCACCCCAAACCTGTCCACCTCTCGACCCACTCCATTTGCCCTCCTATAATCAGCTGTTGGACTCAATCTCCTTTCGCCGACTAATCCTGTCTCATCTGATCGGTCTCCTGCTTTCCAACTTCTCTCAGACTTTTGCCTGACTTGCATACCTTATATTCATGTAGCCTCCTGCATCCCAAACCTATCCGTCTCTGCTGACTCTTTATTTATCTTCCCACCTTAACTGTTCGACATACTCGCAATGTGCCGACTAATCCAGTCCCGTCTGATCGGTCCCCTGCTCTCCGAATTCATTCAGACTGCTGTGACGTTACCGGCATTTGATGAGAATTCCGAATGCTCTGTCCCATTACCTCTCGAGCCCCATGGACTATTTCACACCTTATAAGTAAACCACTCTATCCGGGCCGTCTCCTATTCCTTATGGCGTTCTCTACTTTCATTTCTTCTCTAATCGGACTGCCAACTCTCAGTGCCCTGTAATAACCTAGTCTCATCTGACCGGTCTGCTCCTTTGACCTTTTCCAGACTAGCAAGATATACCGATCTAATTTCTGTAGACTCAAAACTATGTCTTGCTTACATTGACAGCCCGCTAGACTTGTTTACCCTTTATTAATATAGGCACCTTCATCAGTATCCTGTACATTCCATCTTTCTCCAATCGGACGACCATCTCTGAGTGCCCTGCAAAACCTAGTCTCATCTGACCGGTCTGCTTCTTTGACCTTTTCCAGACCAGCAACATATAAGCGGTCTAGGCTCTGTAGACTCAAGGTATGTCGCACTTACGTTGACAGCCTGCTAGACTTGTTCACCCTCTATTCATATACGGACCTCCTCCGCTAACCTGTCCACCTCTCGACTCCTTCCATTTGCCCTCCAAAATCAATCTCATCTCGCCGACTAATCCAGTCTCAACTGATCGGTATCCTGCTCTCCGACTGCTGTGACGTTACTGGCCATCGTTCAGATGACTGAGCGCCGTCTGTATTCAATCCTGCTACAATCGGACGGCCACCTCTTTGCGCCATACCCTAATTGAGCCTCATCTGATCGGTCAAACTC
Source organism: Dicrocoelium dendriticum (assembly GCA_944474145.2). Classification (NCBI taxonomy): domain Eukaryota; kingdom Metazoa; phylum Platyhelminthes; class Trematoda; order Plagiorchiida; family Dicrocoeliidae; genus Dicrocoelium; species Dicrocoelium dendriticum. The sequence continues at coordinate 100,422,382 of OX104067.1, read as the reverse complement.
TCTGGAAATCCTGCCAGGATACCGGGATGTTAGCGGTTTAGGCTCCGTCGATCCAAAGCAGTGTCCCCCTCACTTTGATAGCTTGCTGGACCTGTTCGCCCTATGTTAATATAACCACTCCTATCTCTGACCAGTCCAATCCTACTGACTCCACCTATCTTTCCAAATGAACCATAGGACTCAATCACAATACGCCGACGAAATCCAACCTCGGCTGATCGGTCTCCATCTCTCCGACTTTTGTGACCCTGCCGGCTATTGCTCGGAAGACTGAACGCCCTGTCACCATTACCTCGAGAGCCACGTTAACTGTCGCATTTCTTATCCGAAAACGTAAACTCTCGACTCTGTCCTCTACTTATCGCGCTCTGCCTTTATTTCTTCTTCAACCGGAGAGCGTGCACTCAGTGCCCTGCACTATTATCCTCTTCGACTATCGAAATTCAGTTCTAGGCTCTGCTTCACCAACACACATTTCTCTCACATTGCGAGCCTGCCTGACTTGCATGCCTTATATTCATATAACCTCTTCCATCCCTAACCTGTCCATCTCTGCCGAATCTTTATTTATCTTCCCACCTAAACTGTACAACTTACTCTAAGTGTGCCGACTAATCTAGTCACGTCCGATCGGTCCCCTGCTCTCCGAGTTCTCTCAGACTGTTGTGACGTTACCGGCATTTATTCGGAAGACCGAACGCTCTGTCCCCAATACCTCATGAGCCTCATGGACTTTTTCACACCTTATAAGTAAACCTCTTTCTATCCGGACCGTCTCCTCTCCTTATGGCGTTCTCTACTTTCATTTCTTCTCTAATCGGACTGCCAACTCTCAGTGCCCTGTAATAACCTAGTCTCATCTGACCGGTCTGCTTCTTTGACCTTTTCCAGACCAGCAACATTTAAACGGTCTAGACTCTGTAGACTCAAGCTATGTCGCACTTACGTTGACAGCCTGCTAGACTTGTTCACCCTCTATTTATTTAGGCACCTCTACCTCTCGACCCAATCCATTTGCCCTCCAAAAATTAGCTGTTGAACTCAATCTCGTTTCGCCGACTAATCCTGTCTCGTCTGATCGGTCTCCTGCTTTCCAACTTCTCTCAGACTCCTGCGACATTACTAGCCATCGTTCAGATGACTGAGCGCCGTTCGTATTCAATCATTCTTCAATCGGACGATTGCGTCTTTGTCATCCGTCACTCAGCCTCAGCTGGTCAGCCAAATTCTACGGGACTGCTACCAGACTACCGGGATGTTAGCGGTCTAGGATCCGTCGATCCAAAGCACTTCCTCACCTTGATATCCTGCTGAACTTGTTCGCCCTATGTTGATATAACCACTTCTATCTCTGACCAGTCCAATCCTACTGACTCTACTTACCTTCCCAAATGAACCATAGGACTCAATCGCAATACGCCGACCAAGTCCAACCTCGGCAGATCGGTCTTCTTCTCTCCTACTTCTGCGACGCTGCTTGCTATGCTCGGAAGACTGAATGCTCTGTCACCATTACCACGAGAGCCTCGTTAACTGTCGCATTGCTTATCCGTAAACGTAAACTCTCGACTCTGTCCTCTCCATATCGCGGCCTGTCTTTATTTCTTCTTCATCCGCATAGCGAGCTCTCAGAGCCCTGCCCTATTATCTTCTCTCACTGTTACCTAACTAGCGAAATGTAGTTTTAGGCTCTGTATCACCAACACACAACTTCTCTCACATTGCGAGCCTGCCTGACTTGCATACCTTATATTCATGTAGCCTCCTGCATCCCAAACCTATCCGTCTCTGCTGACTCTTTATTTATCTTCCCACCTTAACTGTTCGACTTACTCGCAATGTGCCGACTAATCCAGTCCCGTCTGATCGGTCCCCTGCTCTCCGAATTCATTCAGACTGCTGTGACGTTACCGGCATTTGATGAGAATTCCGAATGCTCTGTCCCCATTACCTCTCGAGCCCCATGGACTTTTCACACCTTATAAGTAAACCTCTCTATCCGGACCGTCTCCTATTCCTTATGGCGTTCTCTACTTTCATTTCTTCTCTAATTGGACTGCCAACTCTCAGTGCCCTGTAATAACCTAGTCTCATCTGACCGGTCTGCTCCTTTGACCTTTTCCAGACTAGCAAGATATACCGATCTAATTTCTGTAGACTCAAAACTATGTCTTGCTTACATTGACAGCCCGCTAGACTTGTTTACCCTTTATTAATATAGGCACCTCCATCAGTAACCTGTATCCTCAAACCTTCAATCAGACGACCGACGCATAGTGCCATGTTCTACTTTGTCATCATATGATCAGTGAAATTTTCTGGGACTACCACGAGGCCTAAGGATGTGTCGACTATTCAAGTCTCGTCTGTTCGGTCTCCGGCTCTCAGAGTTCTCTCAGACTACCGGGATATCACCGGTGATTTTTCAGAACTGATCGATTCATACTTCGCACGAGAGTGTCCTTGGCTTTACCACACTTTAGTAGTAAACCTTTTTCATCCTTACTATCGTCTCCTAATTGCTCTTACGAGTTACTCTTCGCACTGCCGTCCGCATTATTCCGCTCATGGCTGATTCTTTAAATTTCCTTTTCTTCTTGGAACCTTGCTTTACCTATGTTGCTCCCGCATTCCGTCTCAACCTAGTTGTCCTTAGTTTCACCTAAGAATCTGCTCGCATTCGGTCTGCTGTCATCATCATCGGTTTACCTGTTACTCTCCAACAATCATATAAATCGCTTAACTTTGTCAACAAGCATTGTTATATCCGTCTCTTGACCCTGCGCGCGCAGATCCTTCTTTCTACCTAGTAGTTGTAGTCTGAGGCACACCGGCGACGTGATGTAAAGAACGCGCTTGCAAATCATGTATACTAAACAAAATTACATAAATTTTAATGTATCATAGGCACCGTTGCAAGCCACCAGTCTGTGTTTGTGCTTCTTGCTTCATTACTGTCTTTCTGTTTGGCTGCCTCTTGTCCGTTGCCCGTTTTCTCCCGAGATTTCCACAGATTCATCCGCCAAAACAAGAAGGTTTATCCACTGGGACTGGTCGACCCACCCTCAATAGCCAGCTGGTTTACATGCTTGATCTTTTCTCCGGGAGATGAAGAACCCACATATCGTTCCAAATGGAGCTCTTTCCGCCATTCCGGAGAAGCTACCACCACGGGGTCTAAACAAATGGGTTTAGCTCGCCTCGTACTCACAGTAGAACAATTTACTCACCTGGAATAATGTAGTTACATGGATCCACTGTTCCACAACCGAAGACTGACAATTCTGGCGTGATTACCTTCAATGCCTCAAACATTCCTATTCGCCAGTCACCTGGAGCTTTTCTGATGTCATTTCACGGACAGCATTGCGCGCGTATAAGCGGCTTTTCCGATGATATTTCATGGAGTTATCACTTGGCCATGGAGACAATTACACACATTGGAAGGAATTACTAGTCCACTTTGCGGAGAATAGCATTTTTCATGTTATGGACATATTCGGACACAAGAAACAACTGCACTCACCGTCCCTATGACAAGTCCAGCATGGATAGCTGGACACGGGTTGCGAGCCGGACAATATAATAGAAAAATCCGGCCTCTATTAACAATGTGTTTACTGACCTGCATCATTTATCATTCGACTGCGACTCTTTTACATCATTGACTGGCTTCAACGACTATTGCCGGTTCAGTACTAAGCCATTTGGCCAACCAAGGAAGAATTTTGGCTGTCAACCGACTGCGAATAATAGAGTGCAAAATCGGTCTATACGATGCATAGCCGACTAGCACTACAGTTCAACGGAAGCTACGACAGTGTTCCAGGACGTGGTGGGTTTTCGCCTGGCAAGCGTTCTCCCTATAAAAAGCCACAAATGTCCGCTTAACAACACTGCAACGTGGCGGATGTGACTCGCCACAAAATAAAGTCACAGCTGTACATTTCACACTGACGCAGTCCTCAGCCTCCTACATCCAACCTATGCAACTGATTTTACTATGAAGAATGCTTTAGTGGAGTACCGATCATCCCGGCTTCGTAATGGTCATTGATTGCACTAAACCTTGTTTGGGCTCCTGTGCTCATGGATCACTACATGGCAAATTTACCCCCCACTTGTATCTTGACGCAACAGTTTTTGCGCGCCACAGCGCCATCATGGTCCTTGATCTGACTATTACCTGACAATATGCTCGCTCATATGGACTACATCTTTTCGTTTATTCCTTTCATTGTAACGACATGTTTTAATATTCCAAAGAAGCTATGCTTGTATGCATATTTGATCATGCCTTTTAGAGGTGTGCCTCGTTTTACAGAGAATATACCATTTATTTATTTATTTATATAATGATGAAGGGCTAAGGAACGGACAAAGCACAAGCATACATTATGTTTGCTAACTGCTTTAAAGCATAAGAGGATCAAAAGCAGCAGTGCGCAGCTTTTCAACTAATGCTAGGGAACTAAGCGAGTAGTACAAAGATAGGTTGAGTCAGGAACGGCCGGCGAGGAGCTAGACTGCTGCAGGAACAAGTGTCGAGAACGTTGCAGGGAGTAAGGGAAGACTAAACATCTAGAAGTGAGAGGCTAAAGAGCGGCTTTGAGTTGAAAGTTGACTTTTGTTCACTCGTTGGAATCTCGCTAATGTGGGTTGCGTGATGAAGGGCAACGAACTGGTGTAATGTAACCATACACTGAGGCTGCTGAAAACATCAGTGCGTACGAGACAAAAGCCCAGCTGCCTTTAGCAACTCAATTCATGCATGGTTGCTTGTGTAAGAATACCAAAGTGGAAATAGCCAGGGAAAGCTAGTCCGAGAGTTGGACATTTGCGGGTAGAAAAATCAAAGACGTTACTACGTGTGAGAGCTAACTGAACATCTAGAAATTAGAAGTATAAGCACGATGGTGCGCAGACCATTTTTGTTTTGTTTGCTCTGCAGAAGAGAAGAGGGAAGAGAGATATAGTGAGGAAAGGACAGCAACCGGGAGTGACGAGGTTGTTTCACACTTTCGAACATAAGAACTTACTGCGCAGCAGCGCGCAGATAGCCAACCCATGCTACGGTACTAATGTAGGCTGAGCCGGGAAAAGCCAGCGAGAGAGTTGGACCCCTATATAGTTAGGTGTCACAGACGTCGCAGCGAGTAGGGGATAAGTAACCATCTAGAACGGAAAGGCTAAAGAGCAGCTGTCCACTGACCCAATAAGATAAGGTTGATTTCTGGGAGCGTGCTACTAAAGATTAAGTAAAGAAAGGATAGCATACAGGATGAATGCACCTATACAATAAGTTTAATAAGGTCGTCACAGCGTTTAGGGAAGAAGCGCAGTGGCGCGCAGATACACAAGTCACACTAGGGTGCTAAGAGAATAGCCCTAATGTTGAATCAGCTAAGGAATGCTACGCAAACACCTAGACACCCGTAGGAAGAAAAGTCGAAGACGTTACAACGAGTAAGCAAAGATAAACAGCCAGAAGTGAGAAGCAAAAGAGCGCCTGTTCGCTGATCAGTTAGGTTATATTTGCCGGCTGAAAGAGAGCTAAGCAAGGTTTACTGATGAAACAGAGCAAAAGGGTGGAAGGCAAGCAATCATTCAGGTTGTTAACTACTTCACAGCGTAATGTATTGAGGCACAGCGGTGCGCCGCTACTTAAATCACGCTAGGGTGCTATGGAAGTAATGCTGAGGTAGACTGAGCTAGGAAAATCCAGTAAGACAGCTGTACTGCTACTTGAGTAGCCGTCGAAACGTTGTAGGAAGTACAGGAAGGCAAAAGGTATAGAAACGAGAGACAACAGCGACTGTGCGCTGCTAACATGACTTACCTTTGCTCTCTGGAAAGTAGCTAAGGTAGGTTAGTTTATGAAGAGCAGCGAGCGGTCTGAATGCAAACATATATTAAGTGTTCTGAGGACATTGCAGCATATGAAGCAAAATCGCAGCGACGCGTAGGTAATCATGGCATACGAGGTGGACAGAGCCAGGAAAAGCTAGGCTGGGAGCTGGACGCTTGTAGTGGAAAAGTCGAAGATGTTACAGCGGGAAAAAGATAAATAAACATCTAGAAAGAAATGGCTGTACAGCGGCCGTGCTACGAAAACTTGGGATTTGCAAGCTAGAAGCGAGCTCATTCTCCTTATACACGTTAGCTAGAGGTGGGAAACGCCTCAGCAACTCCACCGCAAAAATTCAAATAAGAAAGGGGAAACGCAACAGTTGCAAGCCAGCTAAGCTACCGGGAATCGATGTGCATCGTTGCAGTAAGTCACCTGCCGGCTACTATGCGGCGGAAAAAATAATTCACTATGCAAAAGTATAAACGGTTATATAGTGAGATCGTGGTTAGAAGGGAGGTTAAGAAGCATGGGGTGAGACAAAGAAACACACAATACGAACGCCGCTGAGGTCAGCTCCTAGCCGTATCAAAAAGTGTTTCCAGCCAAAGGCGTTCATCGTCTTTCTGACCCCAACCAGGCAGCCGTGACCCCACAACCATGCCCAGCTTCGAAGTGATGGATTTCATTCCTTTCGACCAACCATCGCTTGGCCATCTCTCCTCTTATTCCATCCACCCAGCCGGCGTGAAAACAACGCACGTAGCAGGAGTCGGTGGGCTGGCATGCGTAACACGTGGCCGAGCCATCAGAACTTGGTGCGTGCAATAACGGTGTAGAGTAGTTCATTCCCTTTTCCAGTGCCATAAGCAAGCGTTGAACATTCCTCGTTGCTTACACGGTGTTCCCACCAAGGTGAGCTAAATTGCGAAGGCACCGCTGGTCGAAGGTAAATAGCTTCTTTATGTCCGGTGATCTAATGGGTCAGGTATCACATCCGTACAGTCAATCGAGGTGCCACTGCATTTTACACTCAGGATCGGAGTGATGTGGCTCTGGTGCCATAAAGAGCGATGGTTAGCAAAAGCGCCTCGAGCTTTCGCTATACGATTCGTAACCTTATCTTAATTCCCACGGGCGCTGACGCAACTTCCAAGGTGGCTTAATTTTTGAAAGACTTCTTGATGATCACCCCAATGGTCAGTGTAGGATGTGCTCCAGACCAACCTTGGAGGGACGCTTTGCATTTCGAGGTAGCGAAGTAAAGCCCGAGGTGACAGACAGCCAGTGCTAAGCTGTCCAGAGCCGCTTGGCACGTCTGTGAGCTGTCACAGATTAGGGCAAGATCTTCAGCATACTCTAAGTCAAGTTCTCGTTCTGCTGGGAGCAGATCCACACCAACTTATTGCTCCCATGAAGGCGATTTCCAGTACCTCTTCATTAACGAAGTTAAAAAGGAAAGGTGAACGCGGTCATCCTTGTCTCACGCAATTGGAGATATTAAAGGGAGATGACAGCTTGCCGTAAGCCCTCACTCCGCCTGAGATACGTGCGTATAATGCTCGGATAATATTTACATATGTCTCGGGTGCATCTTTCCTGAGTAGACAGTCCCAAAGCTCATGTCTATCCACCGAATCGAATGCACCTTTGCTATCAAGGAACACGACAACGGTGGGCCGCCAATATATGTGACAGTGATCTGGCAACTGATGCAACGTGATGATGTGGTCACTGCAGCCACGACCTCGACGGAACCCGGTTTGCTCTTCAAGAATGTGGCTTACATGGGTGCCAATTATTCTGTGATGGATGACCGTGGCAAGCATTTTGTAGACGATGGGGACCAGACTAATTCCTCTATGGCTGCCGCATTCCGATCGTGAGCCTCCCTTGAGGAGTGGGACTATAGCGAAGTGGCCTTAGCCGGTTTAGACAGTCTCTTTCTCCCACAGTTTCACAGGTAACTCGTGTAAATTATCAACAACTGCAGGTCCCACGAATTTGAAGGTCGCTGGAGGAATATCATCCGGTCCCGCGGCTTTACCTAACTTCAGCAGTCCGATCTCAGGTTTGACTTCCGAGTGCGAGATTGGATCCCAAACGACAGCACACGGAGCGGGACGACCAGCGGCCGGCAAGCAATTTAACAATTCCGGTAGATAAAAGTGCCTTTTAAAGTGCTCAGCTTAACGCTTCAGACCGTTTGACAATTTGTGGATAGGTTGCTCATTCTCGGCACGTATATTTTCAATAACACCGGGTCTTCTGTTGCCCTATTCTTGCATCATCTGGCATAATTTATGAAGTTTACCAAGTACAGTGGCTATATCCATCCCCGAAGCGCGATGAGACCAACAACGTTCGTGTTCCTTCTTCAAGCTAACACGGTTTTGCCCGAAACTCATAGTGAACTTCAAGGTCTTGGCTGCCAGTTGCAATATGCCGGTGAGCATCGGTAAGTTTCAGAGACTGCGAAGTGTCCCAATGTCTACGTTGGCGCTTGGACTTGCCACACAAGGATTTTAGTAAGGTCCGGTGAATATGAGAGGATTGAGCTTTAATTGCGTCCGGTAAGCGCTTACTGAAATCTCATGACAGCGCAAGTTGGTGGCACTCAGAAAGGCTAGCTTTTCCAGTCGGCTGACGGCAATGCGTTTAACCGTTCTCGTGCGAACCCGCCAAAACCCATCCGCAGATTAGCACTTACAAGTGCCTGGTCGGCGTCCACACAGGCGCTTCAAACCTGGCGACAGTTCTGGACGCAGCCTCTCCAGCGGTAACTTATCGTAATGTGTTTGATTTGCGTCCATAGCTGGTTCGAGGCTGGTGCGCGCCAAGTCACCCTCCGGCGAATGCTGTGTCTGAAATTAGTGCTCGCAAGTAAGAAGCGCGCAGCTTCACACAAGTGAAGTAACCGCCCATCGTTACTATTACTGGAGCCTACACCAGGTTGTTCGCCCAGCTGCAGTTCAGCGGTGGATGATTTTCTAACGAGTGTTCAGATACCCAGCCAAGAAACCAGTTTTCGAGCTGCTTCCGTGGCGAAGAAGCACGTTCCGTTGGCGATAGAGTTCGCGTTTATCGAACCATCGCTATTGTTTGTGGGTACATGGGCAAGGAAGACGAATAGACACATGTTGGTCCAATGCGGCTTTCAAGCTTTGGATGAACCAGTCAACTGAACTGCACACAACCGGCTACTGATTGGAATCCAGTCAAACAGAGTAGCTTCAGCCCGGTAAATCATGGCAATACCAACCCCGGCTTGGCCGGTGCTAGAAGCTGCGTCGTCACCGAATGAGCGCAATGAGAAAGTGCTACTGATGTTAACTGAAGGGGCTCGCAAAGTGTACGCTGAGCTCCAGCCTTGCAGGCGGACCTCCGATAAGCAGCAGTTATCGATGGAAAGGGTCTTTAATGCTCAGGCATGTGCTGCCTGTTGACTGACCTGTAGCGTTATGTGTACATTGAGGCATAGCAATCTGCAGGTTGCTTAATGGCTCCAAATGGAAGCCGATGAAACGGGCTTGACCGCTTGCTTTGACATGGGTCTGTTACCAAGGCAAGCATGAAGCTCCGCGTTTACATGTGTGTTGAAGTGAAAAGCCAAAAGCCTGGCAAAGCAAGGTGCAGTAGGGCCTAGCATTGCGGGTTAAAAGCAGGTGGATAAAAACAAAGTTGGTACGGAGTGGTAAGAGTGTAAATGGTAAGATGGGAATAAGAAGTTGGGTAGACTTGAGCAGTAGCATCTAAACCCCTTCCACCCTGCTCAAAGCAGCAGATAGGGCACCGTTTGTTTTCCTATGCGGCGGCTAGAGCATCAAATAATTGGTTGACGGAAGCTTCATAGTATTGCTTTTGCAGGATTACGTCAGGTTGCCCAGACCTAGACAGAAAACGAGTAGGGTTCTTAAACAAAGACTTTGGTTCAGATGTCAGACCGCATGGTAGCGGGTATGGCAGGAGACATTAAGAAGTCCGTTTAACGAATAAGGAGCCAACCTTATTCTAGCCCTCAAGCTGGAGGACCAGAAGGTTGTGTTTCTCTGGCCTGTAACCATTAAATAATCTGGTTTGCGTGAGTCTCAAGGTGCACAATCTACCACTTAGCATAGCTCAGTGGATCTCAAGCACACAAACCATCTCTCCTCGGTAAGTTACAGCCATATTGCGAGAGCTAATAATGATTTATAAGTAAATATTTGTTTTATATTTGACAAAACGAGGCTCGCTTTTTGGGCATGCATAGCATAGTGCAAGGTTGTACATGATAGCATGATCAGCAGGACCAAGCGTGGGTTTAGTACGGATGTAATCAGTACGGTAAGCTCACATGGCACAAAGGTAGTACGAAGTCAATGTCCACAGAATGCGAGATGCAGAGATAAGTATCAGATCACTAATGTGGAGTATGTTGATGAGGAACTAGTCCGATGAGGTTGTGTACACAATGCGAGTCCGGTGAGTAAGGCATGAGGATAAAGCTGCAAAGATATTTAAGAATATTGGCATGTAACGGATAAAAATTGTAGGCGTGTTCGTACGAGAGCAGGTATATGCACAGAATTGGTACTGTGGCGTCAGTCGAAGTTCCAATGCATGGTTGGGGCAGTAACTTTATTGAGTGGCTAGTCACATCCTTCACGCCGCAGTGTGATTAAACAGACATTTGCGGCCTTTTAGGGAGAACGCTTACCAAGCGAAAACCCACTACTAGTTGAACACTTCCTACAGGTGATATGACATTGGCAAGGTTGCAGCTGAACAATTGTCCTCGCGGATATTAGCCGTCATGTTTCGCCAATTGGTTTCCTATGGCTGTGTGGTTGTCTTTTACCCCTACTAGCACAATAGACGTAGTTTCCTCCGTAAAGTCGGCAAAAGCAGCTCGGTGTGTTGATTGAGGTTAAAGACTGGGTCTTCGGAAATTATATGTTAAATAGCAAGACCTTCACTTAAAAGCTTATTTATGAAAAATAAATAAATAAATAGATAAATTAAAAAAATAGTTTATCCTCAAATTCATAGACACACCAAATCAGGCACGATCAAGGTTTAAAAGAAGTTGTGTAACACGACGATACTGCGGGTTAAATGGTGTGTATTTGAAACGGTCAAGGCAATGAAACGGTGCATATAGACGGAGCGTATCATATTCTTGCGTGTGTCGAGAAGAGTTGAAATATGAGCCTAGTTGACTTGCTAGTACGTAGTTATGGGCAGTGACTTTACTCAGTGGCGAGTTACATCCGCCACGTCGCAATATGGTTAGACAGACTTTTGTAGCCTTTTATATGTAGAACGCTTGCCAGGCGATAACCCACCACGTCCTGCAACACCGCCGTAAAGCATTTTGAACATTTATGTATAACTGGCAAAGCCGTTTGACGACTGGTTTCCTAGTCGGTTATTGGCAGCCAAATGGCTCTTAATTTCCGCTGTTAGTTGGACTGGTAATTTGATCGGGGCCGCCATGATTATTGAGGCCGGTTGAGGAGAGGAACATCGCGAATAGTCGTCTTGCTGTGTGTCCAGGTGAGCAAAAGTACAAATTTTCTGCTGTCCGGATTTTTCAAATTATAATGTATGAGAGTATGAAGATGTGTCCAGTCCTCCATACTGGACAAGGGTGGTGCTGATTGTAGTTGGGTCCACTCGGTGTTCAGCCATGCCTTATAGGTTGTTACGTCCGTCTTGGGCGAAAACTGTTCCTCAGTCCAATCCCAGATCTCCAAGAAGTTGCGGACCTCGGAGAAAAGGGAAAGTGAGGGACAACCGAGAGAAGACCGCAAGAACAGGCATGGAGTTGCATATTGTTAAAGTCTTATGTTACAACCTGTGGAGTTAAGACAAAAGCATGTACACTGCGCAACAATAATTATGCTGAAAGTGCTTACTGAATGTCCCATAGAAAAGTTAGCCATATGGGTGGATTGCTAACGCCTGCGTAGAGACAAGAGTGTTGTATCAGTAAGTAATCTAAGAAGTATCGGTTTAGTATGAGACAGAAGTTGCGTGGGGAGAGAGCAAAGTGAGTTAGAATATTGGTGGTGATCGCAAGGTGCATGAAAATCAAGTCGCTAGCGTAAAACGATAGGGAGCGCAGAATAAGTGAAAATAAATAGGGTGCCACGAGACAGATCTAAAGGTCTATTGGTGGTAGGGCAGCGGAAAGTTTGAATGCAGATATTCTAAATGAAAAAAGGTTATTGAAATACGGAGTGGCTCCTACCAAGCACTGGATAATCGCATATGCACGGAGCCTATGACCACTAGCTACTGCTAAACAATGGCGCCGAATTTAAGACGACAGACAGATGGTGGCGCTAGGAAAGACAATCAGTGGCCAAATGTAGCCCCTCCAATCAGACGCTTGGTTACTAGTGTATGCCTATAGGGTCACTGAATGCATCAATAAGCCGGCGGAGTTAGGTGATACAGACATTCCAGGAGAATGCATGCTGGATTGACATGGATTGTATCCTAGCAAGCTCAAGATCTGCGCAGAAGGGACATGCACCATACAGCGAATTGCTGCAGTAGTGAGGAAGATAAGAAGAGCGACAGATAGTGGCGCTAGGATAGAGAGTAGCAGTGGCCAGCAGAGGCATTTGGATTAAGTCTACTAATTACCAGTGGATACATACAGTGACAGAAGTCAACAAACCAGCGAAGGTGTGATACAAACAATGCAAGAGAGTAAGTGTTGGAGAGATATGAAGTGACTCATGGCGCAAAGATCAGTGCCAAATACAATGACTCGCTGCAGCTAAAAAATTGATGACGTAGGTAATACGAAGAACTGATAATGGTATTAGAGAGAGATTATCGACAGCTAGCAATGGCATTGGGGTGAAGCCTACAAGTTGCTAGTGGATACCTAAAGTGTCCATGAATACGTCAACAGACGGCAAATATATGTGACGCAAGCAGTCCGAGAGAGGGGTAGAAGAGTGGCTCTTAGCAAGCTCCGGATATGGCCAGAGGTAGTTGGAGCATACGAAGAGTGACTCCTGCTAAACAGAGGTGCCAGAGGTAATACGAAGAACTGATAACGGTACTAAGGGAGAGAGTGTATCAACGGCTAGCAATGGCATGGGAGTGAAGCCTTCTATTGGATACCTAAAGTGTCCCGGAATAAGTCAACAGACAGCAAATGTATGTGACGCAGACAGTCCGGAACTTCTTGGGGATCTGGGATTAGACCAATAAAGAGTTTTGCCCGGGACAGGACATAACCCACAAGGACTTACAAAGAACCTGGCTGTACAAATAATGGATACAACTGCACTAAAACCACCGGTGTCCTGTAATGATAGCTGGACACGAGACCTTTACACTTCTGAAAACTATACATAAACCTGAAAAATCCAGACACAAGAAACTGACGTTTTGCTCACCTGGACACTCACAAAGACGATTCTTCTTGAAGGTCTCACCCTCCATGAGCCTGGGCCATTTTGGCCGCCCCGACCAAAGATACCTGCTCAGCTAACAGAGGAAATTGAAAGTCAATTGACTGCGGATAACCGAGGGTGAAATCAGCCGGCAAGCTGCTCTGCCAGTTTTACATTAGTGTACAAACGGATTTTGGACGGTGTTCCAGGACGTGGTGGATTTTCGCCTGTCAAGCCTTCTCCATATAAAAAGCCACAAATGTCCTCTCAACAACACTGCGACGTGGCGGATGTGACTCGATACTGAATAAAGTCACGGCCCACAACTACATACTGGCAAGTCGACTAGAATCATAATTTAATATTTTCCTGACAGGTTCAAGCGTGCGATACACCCTGCCTACATGCATCGTTTTCACTACAAAAGTAATGCCCAGACTGTTTACACTACGCACGCTGGAACCCAACGTGTTGTCATGCATTGACGACTTTATTCCTCATGAGTAATTTTACAATTTCCAAAGCCTGTACAACTTTCGTCATACTGCCGAGTACATACATAGCAACGTGTTTGTTGCGAAACCTAATTGTATGTAAATGTTGATCATGCCTGGTTTGGTATGTCTCGACAAATTCGAGAATATACTATTTATTTATTTAAAGTATAAACGTTGGAGATACTAGAAAGTGGCAATTAGCAAGCTCTGGATATGCGCAGCGATGATTGGAACCTGCGACAACTAGTTGCTAGTGAATAGGGGTGCTGAGGTTAAGAGGATTGACAGATAATATCGCAATGAAAAACTTTCGGTGGTCAGATAAAACCATCCCATTAAGCAGTTTGGTCACTAGTGGATTCCTTCAGCGTCACAGAATACATCAGCAAGACAGGAAATGCAAGTGATACAGATATTCTAAAAGATTACAGGATGGAGAAACAAAGAATGTCTTCTATTAGCTCCGGGTGTGCGCAGATGTATGAAGCCTACAATGAATCACTGCAGAAAACGTGATGGAGATAAGAGGAACGAAGGATAAGGGTGCTCAGTGGACAGCAACTGATTTTACATTAAGCCTTCTAGTTATTAGTGGATACTTACAGTGACGGAAGAGTCAACAAACCAGCGAAGTTATGTGATGCAAACAATTTAAGAGAGGAAGTGTTGGAGAGATGATGAGTGGCTCCTAGCGCAAGGGTGTATGCAATCTACAATGACTCGCTGCAGCTGCAAAGTGGTGACATAGGTAATAAGACGAACTGATAATGGTATTAAGGCGAGAGAGTATCGACGGCTGTAAATGGCATTGAGTTGAAGACTTCTGGAGGCTAATGGATACCTAAAGTGTCCCAGGATAGGTCAACAGACAGTAAATGCATGTGACGCAAGCAGTCCCAAATTAGGAACGTTGGAAATAAAATAATGTGGCTCTTAGCAAGCTCATATTATCCTTGTTATTTCTCCAACCAACTTGACCAATTCCTGATCTATATTTTGTTGTAATGTAACAACGTAACTAGCAGTTGTTCTCATCGCGGATATCGAAGCTACTTCTGTCGCCTTGGATATACACTTGCTATCAGTAACTGTCCACCTGCGTCCACTTCTTTTATAGTAAAAACATTGTTCCGTTGCTAAGTATCATATATTTGTTTCAGTATAATGGGCATGCGCTGAAATTACCGACTTTGCTCTTTCAACGCCCTGAACGGTGGCACTGTAAGGCATTGGCGTCGGATGCTGTCCATCTCACAGTCAAGCGGCGAGGATTCTCAGACAGCGGTAACTTGCTTCATAGACTGCACAGATTCCACATATAACAGTGTAGCAGAACCAGGAACTGTGCGAGCTGTATTATGTTCAGTTGTCAGCTGGTAACACTATTGTTGTAAGTGCAATTATCCCAACACCAGGGGCGCAGGACTTGTTGATGTTGGATTTACATCGTGAAAGTAAGAGTGTTTCCCTCTCCTGCATCTTTACAGGATAGACGTTGTGCGCAACAGGTCTCTCTATTGTGCAACCGGGATTTACAACCGACCAACCGCGAAAAGGTTGGACAATGAGTCATACGACGTCCCACACCCGCTTGCTCTGTAAATGCTCTACAGTCCACACTTCGATATTGTCATCCAGACTTGCCCAGCGTTTGTCGAGCGCTGATGAAAACCCCCTGAGTTACGATAACGGAACGCACGCCGCCAGGGACTTCGGGTATACCAGGATTAGAGCTAGGTCTGTTAACGAGCATCCAGGGGAACAAGTAAGTAGGGGATACAGTAGGGCGAATACAACTGCATGTAGATGGTTTCACGCCATTCCGCTCGTCTTCAGTAGAGGTAAGACCCATTCCTTGCCTTGCATTTTCCCCCACTGTACGCGTCTTGTTCCCGGTGGGCTTGTAATATGGACCAGTAGGCCTGCCGACGTTGACAAATATATGGCATCACGTTTGTTACAATTAAGGGCCTAGTGTGCAAAAGGTTGACCTTTCCATGCAACTTTCAAATGCCGTGTCTCATGCATCAGTAAAATGCGCCGCTCCAGCCGGTGCATACGTAAAGAGTACGAAAGTCCATTCCGGCTACGGCAGCTGTCATACGTGTTGCCAACATGGTTTGTTAATCGTAAGATAACACTACCCTTGACTACATTTCTTGCAAGCACAAACAGGAGCTTTGGGGCGAGAAGACGTCAAAAGCTTTCAGCATTTGGGTGCTTGCTGTCTGACATGGTTAAAGACTTCCCCAAAGAATACATGCATACGAACTCTCTGGGTGTAATGCGCAGGATGCTCTCACTTTGGCTAAAGCGTCTGGTGGACGAATATTGTTGGCTAACTACCGAACAACTCAGTGAAATGAATCAAACTAGCTGTGAAATAGCTGTCGGTTGACCAAAGACTTCGCCAGGCGCTGTAGACGTGTTTCATTATACCGTTATGGAAAAGCCATAGAATTCCGTCAGTTTCGACATACGCGGGTCCAGCAGTCTTAAGTCACCTGCTTCGGCCATCCTTGTACAAGAATTTCTTGGACTTGCACTTGGGGATGTACATATTATGCCATCCACCACATAGCAATTCACACGGTGCATTTGCTGAGTCTGGGTTGAGAGTTTTCGTCAGACGATAAAGCACTTTCTATGGCGTTTGCGAAACTAACTTTCAACGTGCATACGCTCATCCTCTTAGTGGAAGATGTGAGTGCGCATGAACTATTGGGTTTTCTCAGCGTTTCCCTTGAAATCATACATATACATATATATATATCCAGCGGTGTGAGACAAGGATGCCCGCTGTCACATTTCTTCTACAACTTCGCTGTTGACGCAGTCATGAAAATCGCATTCACATGACACGACTTCGAAGGCGTGAATCTGCTTCCAGGAGAACGACTTTGTAACCTAGAGTATGCTGAGGATATTGCCCTAATCTGTGACAGCTCAAAAATGTGTCAAGCAGCAATGGACAGATTAGCTGTCCGTCCCTTCGTGCTTTGCTTCGCACCCTCGAAGTGCAAAGCGTTCCGCCGTGATTGGTCTGGACCGCCTCCTACGCTGCCCGTTGGTGGGGATCAGCTAGAAGTCGTCCAAAAATTTAACTACCTGGAAAGTTGTATTAGCGCCCGTAGGATTGAGGAGGTGATCACGAACCGTATAGCAAAAGCTCGGGACGCTTTTGCTAACCATTCGCCACTTATGGCCCTGGCGAGACATCACTCTTGCCCTGAAGGGTAGAGTGTACAATGCAGCGGTACGTTCGACCCTACTGTATGGTTGTGAATCCTGGCCGCTTAAAGCAGCAGACCTGAAGAGGCTAGTTACGTTCGACCACCGGTGTCTTCGTAATTTAGTTCACATCTGGTGGGAACACCGCGTGGGCAACGAGCATGTTCGACTCCTGGTTTACGTTACGAGAAAAGGAACTGAACTGCTCAGCACCGTCATTTCACGCACCAGGCTCCGTTGGCTCGGCCATGTGTTACGCATGCCAGCCCACCGACTCTCGTGACGTGCGTTGTCTGCGCGCCGGGGTGTGGATGGAAGAAGAGGAGGGTTGGCCGAGCGATGACTTGGTCCAGAGGAATGAGAGCCCTCACTTCTGAGCTGGCCTCGGTTGGAGCGTCTCGGCTCCCTGGTTGGGGTCCGAAAGACGATGAACACGTTTGGTTGGACACATTTGCTGATATGGCTAGGAGAGGACTTTAGTGGCGTTCGTGTTGTGAGCTTCTTTGTCCCACCCTATCACTCTTAGCCTCCCCTCCAACCACGATCTCATTGTTTACTCTTATCTAAGTTTGCATAGTAATTTTTTGATGCACTGTAGCCGGCTGATAGCTTGTCGTAACGATGCCCATCCGTTACCGGTAGCTCAGCCGGCTTGCACCAGTTGCATTCTTTTTTTCTTTCCTATTTTCTGTGTATTGCGGCACAGTAGCTGAGGTGTTCCCCACCTCTAGCTAACGTGTACGCTGATGGTATATATATATCCGTTAAAAGGAATGTCCAAAAACCATGCTAACCCGGTTGTGCAGCTAATACTACGGTGCATAGAGAGCTTCTACCGGTTTTCATTCCATGGTGACTCTATCGCATGCTGCTGCATCCAGTTACGTGTGCACCAACCGCAAGTTGTCATACATCCGTGATGGGGTTTTGCTTACCTCAACGCCCTTTGGCCACGTCGTGAATGTATACGAAGGTCCTTACTTGATTCGTCGACTAGCTAGCCGAACAACCTCCGCTTGGTGCCAGCTGGGTGGTTTGGGTAAACACCGTTCCAGCAAATGGTTTGGGGTCAGTGTTCCAGGATGTGGTGTGATTTTGCCCGGCAAGCGTTCTCTCTATAAAAGGCCGCTGGTATCCGTTTAACAACACTATGACGTGGCGGACGTGACCCGCAACTAAATAAAGTCACTGCCTCTTCCCTTTTCCTGAGGATCCTTCACACATCACGAACGGCATCCGATCAAATTGTTTCATTGATTCCCCTCTTTGATGGCGAACACAACGAACAATAACACAGTCACGTTTACCTACTTCCACAACTTGCTCGCTTTTAAATACACGGGTAAACATGCTTTTACATGTCAACACACATATAAATTCCTATGCCATTTTTCAAAACGTACTAATTTGTGAAATTGTTTATCAGCATGTCTGTATTATTATGATCATGCACTTGAGGCTATGCCTCGCAATGACGATAATAAACTGTTTATGTATTTATTTATTTACCTGCCAGGCATTTTCTGGTCTACCTAATCTTTATGACTACGGCAAGCAATCGAGTGAGCTCGATGTATACACGGCTACTTGAGTTAACGGTGAAACACAAACGGTTAACCAGGATGCTATATCATGCAAGCGCATCGTGCTTAAAACTGAAAGCTCCTTCTCGACGTCCAGTTTCTTACCGCTCAACTGATCAGCACGTAATGCAGCCTTGTACTATTGAATGGGAGCATCGTAAGCCTGTAGGCGCTGACCAGGTAGGATATTGCGTAGCAATGGGGAAGCAATCCGAACGGAAAAACTTTACTTCACTTCTTCCTTCTCTTCTACACTTCGGTTCCTTCGTCTCCATCTTTAACCCTTAGTATTTTCCAAATACCTAGTCCACCTGGTCTCTTGCGAATACTTATACTTGTGACCCATGAGTCACGTCTACTAAAAACATTTTAACAACCCTAAGCCTCATGCGAAATGTCAGGTTCTAGCGTTGTTGTCCACACATATGGTGCACCCGTAAGTTACCATTTATCTGTCTAAAATAGTCGTATAAATCGCCTGCTTTATAGGTATATCTACTAGCCTACGTAATCGGCATCTACTAGTTGCCCATAACCGATGTCCTCCCCTAGGTTTAAGTACTCGCTACTTTACACCGCTGATTATATAACAGGGCCACCTACCCACCTCGAAGGCAATATCACCATAACCTATATTCAGGCATTTACTCTCCACTTAAGCTTTCTTGGCCCGTACATTTAGTTTTATCTGAGTTATACGTATGCCTATCACTATCGGAAACGCTGGTAGACAGGCTTTATGAAAAACCAGATCCTTTTCTTCAATCCTTTATGCCTGCAAAACAATTTTTCCGGATTCCCTTTCTCTGGCAAAAAGCTAACCATGCGGCAGTGAGGCCCGTCACCTGGAAAGCTAGACACCCAGATATTTTGACCACCACTTCTTCTTTCCTTGGCCGTTCGTACGTAATTTTAACCTTTACCTGGCTCCAAAGCCTACCATACGTAATACGTAATGGTGGGTGAACAACCAGCTCCCACTTGTTTTCCGTTATCTTCTCTGCTTGCGTTATATTATTGTTCATTCATTTTGCCTGACAGTGTGGAAGCTTCCCACCAGGAAACCTCCAAGTTAATAGCTGTTGTGATCTCCCAGTTTTCTATTACCTTCCACTTGTGAATATCACTTGCACTTGCATCGGACTCCCAACCAAGAAAGTTAGAGCTCAAAATAGCAACGCGATGCAGAAATGAAGTGCTTTAACACATGAGGCCCAATAATCCGTCACAAATGAGAAAGTGCAACCTCTATAAGATGAGGTGATCATGCCTAACCAAAGCGGCATTCGTGGTATTTCCCACCAGAATGCACTTCGCTAATTTTTGGGACACCTATTTCTCTATTATCAATAGAAGACATCTCTAACTCATTAGCATTGGTGGCACATCCATTAAGATATATAACATAACCTCAAAGTGCTGAAACTGATGATGTTTCTCCAGGGAACGATTGCGTTATTCTGGTCCAACACCACAGGCACTTGCATCCGACTCTCAGCTAAGAGAAATAGAGCTCTAAACTAGCAGCTTAATGCACAGTCGTGTGCTTTAGCACCTGTGGCCCACTAATCAGTCATGCTTGAGATGCCGCAACCCCCAAAAGAAGTGGTATTCGTGTCTAAACAAAGCGGAACCCAAGGTGTTTCTCACCTGGACACATTTTGTGAATTTTCTCACATTAGTTTTTTATTATCACTGGAAGACCACCCTGGCTCATTAGTGTCAGTGATACAACCATAACGACATATAAAATAGCCTCAAAGAGTCGAAACTGGTAATATTTCTGTAGGAAATGCTTGCGTTATGCTAGTTCAGACGGGGCAAATGAGTTTTATGTTCCCTTGTCTTATCCATATGGACTCAGCTCATGCGGCTTTGGTATAATTTTCGCATCCACATCGGAGTATTAAAAACGTTGAATTCCACATTCATAGTGGACTCTGCGGCCCAATAATACTCTGAAAATCGCACATGGTCGCATTCTGGCTGTGGGCTAGCTACACCATATCCTGTGCTGTTCTACCTATATAATAATTCTTACAGCCTACCTAGTATTTCCCTAAAACCTTTCCGTCTGTTTTCCCAACTTTTACTACGTTTACTGAGAAAGTATGCTGTTCGGCTCACTGCGTCATACTTCGCTACTACAGCGAATTACATGTTATATTAGACATTCCCAGTTACTACTCCATATTCGAAACTTATTACGCTTAGCCGATTTTTGTATTATTTCTTTCTTTTTTCTGTATCTGCTTCCAAAGCAGAACGTGAATTTAGCGGAGGCTCGAAAATGGCGCTATCCGCCGCCGACCGCTAAAAATGCAAATATCTCTATAACCACTGCACCTAGCTTAATTATTTTAGCTTTGTCGTAACCAGCGCCTAGGGTTTGTTCTAGACCGCCCATTGTTGTCCCGTTTTAGGTAACATTTCGGCTCCAAAACGGCGTTGATTCCGCTTGTTTGGAGATATACACTTTGAAATTCGCGCCAGGTTTGCGGTTCTGGTATGCTGTTTCTGGGCTATATTTTGGTTCCATTTTCCAATATTAGTGTATTTTCTAGTTAAGTGGGCCGGCCTTTCAGTCGCACTTTTCTAAGAAAGGCTAAATTGTTAGCCACTACTGTAATTTCCATTGTTTCCACCCTCCACTTTTACGATCTAATTTTGGCTTGCTTATTCCTTTCCATGAGCCCGCTACTAATGGATGCTCGGAATGCGGTGATGTGGCCAAAGAAAATGGATCAAATTTCCTTTGGTGGTGCATTTTCCATCGAAAATAACACAATCCATTGGCATAATAGATTGATCGTTTACTTATGGAATCAGGCACCTCAAGTTTTGGCAGCGGTAGCCGGTGAAAAGCGCAGAATTCGTACATAAGCTACGGAGACCCAAACTTCAAAAATGCCGAGGCCTACGAAACGTTTGTATTTATCCCTGCTTTACTGTTTGGAAAGATAAACACGATCAAAAGCAGTTGTTAACGATATTTCTTCTACATGCATGAGCATGGATGTTTTATACAATTTGATCTGATCCCACGCAGGAACAGCATCTAATGCTTGTCTAGAAATATACCTATATTTATATTTATAATGTGGAGGTGACCTTACCCTTACTGCACAGCTTTCAAGGGAACAGCGGGCAGCCATCCAAGTAATTTGGCCCCGGTACCTTTATTGCGAGGGGCTAACGGGGCATCTTTATCGGCGAACGATAATCATGGTAATTCCGTACCTTACTTAGAGCATGTCGTTTACATTATCTTACTTCCATGCAACACCAACTAACTATTTTACCAGACGTGTCAACTAGAACCTACAAGGTGGTGTGCTGCAAACGCCAAAGATCGGTCGTCGTGGTTATCGGAAGCACGTGGATGGACCACCAACGGTATACTGCTACCATACTGAACTTGCCTTCTTACTTTTATTATGAGGCCGTGCAGAATCACCGCTCAATGAAACCGTCGGACTGCAACTAAGATGTCATAGTATTACGCCAGACCGGTAAGTCGTGAAATTCTACCAATTTGCTGCAGATAGGTTTGCTTACTCCTGCTAATTTGAGCGACACCCAATTTGTGCTCTTTGCTCCGAAGCCACGGAGAATAGCGTCGGCACAGAAACCACACGAAAACCATTTGCGTAAGTATATTTATTTCACTTAACACCTTAGCTGCAGTCGTGCAAGCCGCTGACGTGTTCATGATGATGAGGAAATGTTGGAACCAAAAAGATGGACAATCCGCAGGTGCAGGGCATACCGTTGCGCCACCTGTCGCTATCCTTCAAACACATATAACGTTTACACCCTTAGATGCACCTAGTACGCAATGTAACCTCTCTTCACAGGAAAGCATACGTTTGCGTAATAATGCTGTTCTATCACATCATCTGTTCGCCGCTGTTCTGTGGCTGTGTATCGATGCACAACCAGTGTGCACAACGATGGGTGTTAGCCGGAACCGTCCTCTAAGTGAGCGATATTATTGACCATTAATACGCTATCCTTTGCAAGAGAAATTGTTGAACAGATAACCTGTCCCTATTTGCGATCAGCTTCATCTGCGGCGCAAAACTGTGCTCACTGCACTCGCAGCTGAGTGGTATGCTCTCAGAAATGCTTAACAAGCAAAAGTCACCTATTAGTATGTTGCGATGCGTGCTTATCGACTTATGGAAAAACTAACTGACAATGAGCGGACTGCGTCTACGCAACTGATTTGCTTGTCCGACACGAATAATTCTTTTGGTGCAGTGTTGAAGCAAACGATCACTGCTGTTCCAGTAGGTCTGCCTCTTCCGTTAACATTGGTGGAAGGACTGACATCAGTTGATGCTTCCGTCATCGACTGCGTCACACAAGACACATTTGTAAGCAGCCGCAGAAGCTTCATCTATACATTGCACAGGTAGCATCGCTGCAATGAATTCCCGGCGAAACCCAGTCTGAGTACATGAGGGGAATGGCTGAACGCATGCTCAAGCGTCAGCTAACTTTACTGATTAACTTCTCAGGCTGCAGTAATATGCCTTCTTTCTGCCAGACTACTATTTATGCCCTGCTGCATGATAAGTGCAGCAGACCAGGCTCAAACTTCGCAGGTGGCAATCTCAATCGCATTGGTACGAAGTCCGCAAGCATTGCGTAAGTCATCAAAACTGGTTGCGCAATGTGCGCTAAGAACAACTGCACACGTCGTTACTAGTACCCTTCCTAGCAGCCGAGCACGATACAAGAATTAGTTTAACCATAACGTTCCGTTGCAGACTACGGATTAACAGACACTTAAAATTGTAGATGTGCCTTAACTTACAAGCAGCTTTGTACATCGCCTCTGCCAAATTTACGTTTAACACAGACTGCATATTGCTTACCGTTCATTTTGTTGCCCTCATGGGAATGGTGTTGTAGCGTTTCTGGGTAACGACTAGATAGTGTGGGTTAAAGCAGCAGGTGCGCAGGAATTATGCCGCAACGCCTAGGAGCCAGCTGCGGAGTTGCCTTACACCTTCAGCGTATGCGGAGCAGCGTGATCCGCTAGTAAGCTGTAATCGGATTAGTTAGGTCGGTGCAAACTGTTTGGTTGCTGTCTAGCGAACAGCCTTCGACTCTCATTGCCTGCCGAAGTGCGTCTCTCTTGCAGACCTGGCCGCTTTGGCAATGGAGCAGCTTACTGAGCCCATTCACCTCAAGCCTAGTTGGAATGTGATCCGTCACAAATCTACTCGGGAAAGGCTCACTGTGCTGGCAGGGTCGGAGTCGACCGCATGTGATTAGGGCTGTTGAAATCGGACAACTCATGTGATTTGCATGGATTAGGTTAGTTATCAGCGTATCTTTAGTGTCAGGATTGCAAAGTGTGGACGGTTTCATTGTTTTGTGTTGATTCCGTGGCCAGGTGAGCGCTGCTGGTATTTACTCAAGGGTGTTTCTTCCAGATAAGGTTAGCCTTTAGAATAAGGGAAAACAGAATCACGGACTGAGCAAACTGTCAAGCAAATTATACAGGACAAGATTAAGCTATAACTACCATTTTTGGTAAGGTTGTGATCTTTAAAAACAGTAGAACAACTGAATATTTAATACAGCGGCTTTGTCGTTTTGCATGCAAGTACAAGACCCATATCTGTTGAATGGGAGAAACAAATGCTCCCTGAATTGGCCTAGCATGCGTAACAGATGTCCTATATGGAAACCGGGAGCATAAGGCGTTCCTAAACGTTGAAGTAGCTGAGGGAATAAGAAGCGCATTGTATGTAGTGGAATATGCGACAAAGGTGTAGGCTGATCGACAGTAGTAGAGTCGCAACGAAACTGGACCTTAACGTAGTACGACCGTTTGCGTACCTCATTGACCCATTGAGATATACTGGGTGATGCCTCCGAGCATCTTGAGAGCTACTCCTACCAGGTTGGTCAATGGTGGGAGGTCAGACAAAATCAGTCTCCTGGTCCTCCAGGTTGCGGTTTGAAAAGGGATGGCGTCCATTTCTGTAAAACTAAATCATTACCACCCCGCTGCCTTGCGGACAGGCTTTTGAGCCAAAGGATTTGGAGGAGGACCCTAATCGTTCTCCTGTCTAGGTATAAGCGACCTGGCAGTATCTCAGCCCACATAATACCATGACATTTTCTTCAAACATAAACTTCATCCTGCGTCGGCCGTCGCGCAGATTATCAAGGGTCGCCTTATCTGCTGCATACAGCAGGGCGGATAAGCAAAACAGGCTACTGCTGGCGCCTCTCTGCTTTATTTTTCTCCTGTTTCTCTTACTCCCATCCCGGCCCCCACTACTAACCTTCCTTCTATAATTCCCAGCTTAATTGACAGCAACCGAAGTGCCACTGGAGTAGAACCATCTGCAGCCACCATCCCACAGCACCTATCGGACGCTTATCAGCAAAAGTCCCTTATAAGGCCAGGCTGTCCCGTTTCCATGGCGCCATTCAACGTGCGCACTCTAAGACAAACAGCTCAGCAGGCTGCAGTCGCACGCACTTTGGACACACTGGGTAGTGACGTGTTGTATGTCCGAAACTAGGATTAATGACCCTAACGGGGTTAATGCATTGACTGCACCCGGCTTATCCTCTCGTTATTGGTTACACGCATCCGGAGACGCCGATGCTGCACTCACGGATCAAGCTGGTGTAGGTATCATTCTCAGCTCCAAGGCTGTGTCATCGTTGGTTGATTGGATTCCGGTGAACAGCCGTTTATGTGCAGGCCGTTTGGCGACATCAGCTAAGGTGAATTGGCGAAGTAGTACAAAAAGCTGTTTTGTTGTGATTTCCGTTTATGCTCCCACCGACTGCAGTTCTTATGCAGTCAAGGACACTTTCTATCACGAACTGAACGCCTTACTACGCAGTGCTACTAGTTCAGATATTGTAGTACTTGCAGGGGATATGAACGCACAAGTAGGGCGTCAGAGTTCTTCAGAAGCTCAGCTAGGTGGTAATTTTGGGCTTAACTCCGAACGGACTGACAACGGCGAGCGTCTGCTGCAACTGTGTGCGGAGCACTAGTTGTTTCTTAGTAGCACTGCTTTTAGACACAGTGGGCGCCGAAGTGCCACTTGGCGTCCACTTGTAGCTGGCCAGCGATGGACCCAAATTGACCACATAGCCATAAGTTACAGTTGGCGCGGTTCCATTCTGGATTGACGCACGTACTGGAGTACCTATGTCGACTCTGATCATGCCTTGTTACGCTGTCGTTTCTCCATGAACTTTACCGGAAGGCGCACAAAGCGTCTCCTCCGATTGGCAAAGGAGAAATTGTCCCAGCCCTCGGTCAGGCAAGCCTATCAATGAGCGCTGCATACCGAACTCTCGCTATCTTGTCCTAATGACACTGAACTTCAGTGGAACAGGATCTCGGCCGCATGCACGACGCAGAATCACCTGTTTGTGGCACTATCAGTCGTCACTTCAACAGTCACTGGATATCTGAGAGGTCCGTGAACCTGTTGGAAGCTAGAAGACACCTCCCGGCTGGTTCTGAACACAGTGTGACCAGACGGGCTATTAGGCGTGAACTAAAGCGGAGCCTACAGTCTGACAAGTAAGCCTGGTGGACCAGTAGCGCACAAGAAATGGAGGAGGCAGGAGCAGTAGGCAATTACCGCAAGCTCTTCTAGCTAATCCTCACTACTGGTCCCAGAAAA
The DNA here is from genome assembly GCA_944474145.2 of Dicrocoelium dendriticum. NCBI lineage: Eukaryota > Metazoa > Platyhelminthes > Trematoda > Plagiorchiida > Dicrocoeliidae > Dicrocoelium > Dicrocoelium dendriticum. Next base: position 100,396,144 of record OX104067.1, on the reverse strand, counting down.
CCAGGCGCCAGTGTGACGATCAGAGACAGCGCGGGTGCGCTGATACACAATAAAGGGCACCGTATGGCTCGTTGGGCGGAACACTTTCAAGATCATTTCAGCTGGTCCCCTGCTGCCGAACCTCTTCCTACTCAGGTGATGCAGGACGAGCCATGGACGGTTAGTTTAGAACCTCCGTCGGAGGTCGAGGTCCGTAACGCGATCACAGCCCTCAATCGTTTTCGTGCCGCTGGCCCGGATTCTTTCCCACCCGCACTATTTAAGGATGGAGGTGAGGTCTTCTGCAGGGCACTGACCTCTCTATTCGAACGTATCTGGAACGAAAAGAGTGTGCCGTCCAATTGGAGCAAATCGATTATAGTGGCAATATACAAGAATCGGCAGTCGCACTGACTGTGCCAACCACAGGGGTATTAGCCTAACATCAGTTGTGACAAAATTACTGGCCTCGATTATCGTTCGTTGCCTCACTGCAGAACGGGAATCTCTGATTAGGGAAGAGCAGGTCGGTTTCCGCCCAGGACGTGGCTGTATAGACCATATATTTACTTTGCGGCAGATGCTAGAGCAGCGCCACGCATACCGCAGACCGCCAATAGCTGTGTTGCTCGATTTCAAAAGTGCGTTCGATTCGGTTGATCGATCGATTCTGTTCGAAGTACTTGCGCGGTAAGGTTTTCGCACAAAATATGTGAACATCCTTCGTGCTCTATAATCTAACACTACAGGCCGCGTCAGGGTCTATGGTGTCCTACCTGATAGCTTTTCGACTACAAGTGGCGTTCATCAGGGTTGTTTGATTTCCCAGTTTTTGTTCAATTTCGTCGTGGATTCTATCATGGAGTGTTCACTTGGGGAATCTTACGATGTAGGCGTTGAAGTGCTGCCGGGTGAAAGGTTAGTTGACCTAGATTTTGCGGGCGATATCGTCTTGCCTTTCGACCGTTTTGCGGTGGCACAATCAAGCCTGAATAGCCTGTCCAGAGTGGTCCCATTATTCGGTATGCACTTCGCACCTTCAAAGTGCAAAGTGCTGCTGCAGGACCACCAACCACTTGATGTCCTCTTGATGCTTGCTAACGAAGAATTCAAAGTGGTTGATCATTTCACTTATCTTGGCAGCTGCATCAGCCATGATGAGCGCATAGAAACTGAGGTGAGCTCACGCATTGCAAAAGCCAGAGCTACCTTCTTGAACCTGCGTCATCTTTGGCGACAGAAGGGAGTTTCCCTTCGTCTTAAAGGCCGGGTAAACGAGAGCACAGTGGGGGCGGTTCTGCTCTATAGTAGGGAGACTTGGCCCCTTCGGTCTGAAGATCTGAGGCGTCTTCAAGTCTTTGATCATCGTTGTTAGCGAAGCATTGCTAGTGTCGGATGGCACCAGCGTGTCCGCAACGATGATGTGCGTAGGCGAGTACTAGGCAGTGATAATCATGCTAGTACCCTAGAACAACAGATAGCACTGAATAACTTGCGTTGGCTCGGGCACGTGCTACGCGGGAAGGGTCACCACTTACCTAGGAGGGTCTTGTTCAGTCAACCAGATGTAGGATGGCGCAAAGCTCGAAGTGGACAGAAGTTGACTTGGCAGAGGGAGATGAAGTCACTGACAACCAAACTGGGTGCCGTTGGTCCGTCTTGCCTTCCGGGTTGGAGTCCACTTGACTCACCTTGTGCTTGGCTCGAGGCTTTGCAGGACATGGCTAGCAACCGACACCAGTGGTGCGTCTGCTGCCGTCTTCTAATCGGATTGCCTGTTTAAAGTGTGTTTGATGCTGAGTTATCTGCGGGGTAATGGCTTGTTATGACGCTGAACAGTGAAAGACGCAAGGAAGGTGTCTCGCCGATGCCGCTATATCTTTGCATGATAGCCAGCTGTTTGTGACTGTATGTTGTTTACACAAGGTGTAGGCGCCTTGACCCTGAATGTTTGCTTAGGGCATTAAGGTTTTTAGGTAAGTCTTCGTTTCTCTCCCACTTCTTATTCTTTATTTCATAGGTCCTAATGGTTGTATGGCAGCGAAGCATCAGTTCAACTAGCTGATGTACTGCTGTTGATGATGCTGATGAGTAGAGCTTAGCGTTTGAAAATGTATGTGCGCCAGTGGAGTTGCTACTCCGGGTAAGATACCCATGAGCATACTAAGGTACCACGCTAAATAATTGGAGGAATAGCTAGGCGTTGGTGTGAGGTGGTATGTCAGAGAAAATGGGACGAAAATAGTGGTTAATATGCACTACAGCTGTAGCGAGAATACGGTTACAAAGTCAGCTCTATAAAGGACCTGTAATAGCTAAAAAACCTAGACAGTGGTGCTGAAGGATATATGTTTCACTTTTAGTTGGACTTCTGCGGTACATCATACGGGTCATAAAGGCGGCAGGAACGCGCAATACTGGTAGTCGGAGTAATTGTGAGGAAGCAACTGCCAGCTGTAGTAGGACGAGGCACGGACTGGTTTGCATTCAACGTAAATACAAGCGGAAGAGAAGGGAGTATCTGCTACGGCTGTAGCGAGAAAACCGTCGCAGAGGCAGATCGGAAAGGGCACACTAATCGAAGAGTAGTATATGCAGCAGCGTCAAAAGATAACTAGTTGTTCCACTCTAGAGTGAACATTCACGGTAGAAAGTAAAACTCAAATAGACGGTTGGGGAGAAAGGAGCTGGCAGGCTGCTTACTTGGCAATCTGGCGTGGCCAGCTATTTTAGGCTAAGGCATGGACTGATACGTATACAGTGTTAAAAATAGGAAGCAAAACAGACAACATTACTGGCAACAGCTGTAGCGAGTAAACGGTTGTAGAGCCAGCACTGGAAGTGCCCTGAGGTAAGGGAATAATACAGGAAGCACCACCAGAAGTTGGTTAACCGTTCAGTCCAATGTCTGCTGCTACCGTGGAACAGAAAACTCTACGAGGTCGGCAAAGAAGTGTACTGGTGCGCGCCGGATGCATTGGAAAGCAAGAGCCGCGCGCTGTCAATGGAGGTGGCGCGTACAAATAGGCATTCAAAGTTGAAACCAGGAGCGATAATTGATGGGAATATATACTACCGCTAGGGCGAGAGAAGTTGCAGAGCCAGCTCTGAAACGAGCCTTCGGCAGCAAAATAAGTTAGACAGCAGCGCCAAAGATTCTAACTGTGGCACCCTAAGGTGGACCGCTCCAGTGAGGCCTATAAGTCGAGACTGTTTTGAAACATAAGGGTGCTTGTTGCGTTAATTAAATAAATAAATGAACAAATTCTTTATCCTCGTGCAGTGCGGGACACGCCGGTGTAAGCTGGATCACGTAATTGCGTTGCAAGGAGCACTCACTATCTGAAGGAGTGACCTGTACTAATTGGCTATTAAGGTTAAAAACTGGAGTGGGAGGAGACGGGACCACATAATATAGCTGTAGCGAGGAAACGGCTGCAGCGCAAAGTCTGTAGCGGACGTTGGATGATAAAAGGTTTTGGGACGCATCGCCAAAAGACGTAAGTGATTTACTCCAGGTGGGCTACAACAGTGAAAACTACCAGTCGAACGGACGGCAGAAGCGTAAGAGTAAAAGCAAGATGTATTGTGAATTAGGAGCCAGAAGTTATCGTAAGATGAAGCATGGACAACTAGGTCAGCAACAATAAGGAAAAGGCGAGAACGGAAGTGATAGTACACTACCGCTGTAGGGAGAAAACCGATGCAGAAGCAGCTTTAAACGGGTTTATAGGTGATCGGATAACATGGACATAGGCGCAAAAATATACTAGGTGTTCCATTCCAAGGTGGAATTCTAAAATGGAACATAATAATCAAATGGAGCGCAGAGAACAGGGTTTAGGGGCTGGATTGCCGGTGAAGCAGGAGCCGCTAGATATCGTAATGTGAGGCAAGGACTAATAGTTTTCCAAGATTAAAGACAGTAGCGAGAAGAAAAGGGCCTACCTTCTGCAGCGATGAAGGGTTGCAAAATCATCCCGTAAAGTAAATAAGGTACCAATTTAAGCTGGGCAGCAACACCCAAGGATGCTGTGTTCCACTTTAAGGTGGACTTTAAGTGTGAAATATTCATGTCGAATAGACGACAGAAAGGTGTAATATTGCGTGCTTGTAAATTGTGCAGCAGGAGTTGCTCGGTATGTTAAGATTAGTCGCATACTATTATGGATTAAATGGTTAAAACTGGAAGAAGAAGAAAAGGCAGGACTACATAGTAAAGCAGCGTCAAGGAAACGGTTTAAGGGCCAGCTCTTTAGCGGACGTAGGTTAGCAAAATGATATGGGATGCATCGCCATAACTTATTAAATGTTCAGTTTTAAGGTAGGCTAACTGTTAAAAACTACAAGTTAAATAGACGGCAGAGATGAATCGTGGTCAAACCTGGATTAGCTGTGAAGCAGGGGCCGCTTACTATCGTAACGTAAGTCACGGACAAATAACAGTTCAGGGTTGAAAACAGATGAGCGAAGAGACAATGGTATATACTTTTGCTTTAGCGGGAATACTGTAGCAATGCCAGCGCTGAAAGGAGCGTGGGCTAGCAGAGTGATAAGGGCTGCAGGAACATACGATACTTAGTGTTCCACGCCTACACTTAGAGCATCCCCTTGATGCAAGAACAGCAAGCGAGCGAATCTCAGGCATACATTATGGTTGTTAAATACGTCAGAGCAAAAGAAGCTAAGCGCAGCGGCGCACAGGTATTCATACCTTGCTAGGGTACTTAGCGAATGGTACTAAGGTAGCGTGGGCAGTAAAGTCCGTGATCTAGCTGGACCCGGCCATTAACAAGTGTGCCAGACGTCGCGGCGAGCAAAGGGTAAGAACATCTACAAAGAGGAGGCTAAGGAGCGGCTGTGCGCTGACTATATGAAATAAGCTTATGGGCTAGAAGCGAGCTAAGCAAAGTTGAGTAAATAAATAAATAGTTTATGATCGTCAAAGCGAGATGCGCCATTTGGGCATGATCAGCATATTGCAATATTGTACATGATAGCATGATTAGCAGCACCAAGCGAGGGAATAGAACACCTGGAAACAGTAGTGTGGACCCATATGGCCCAAAGATGGTACAGAAGCTAGGTCCACGGAATGCGAGATGAAGACCCAAGAACCAGATCACTAATGTGGAGTATGTTGATAAGGAACTAGGCCGATGTGGTTGTGTACGCGGTGCGGGTCAGGTGAGTAAAGCATTAGGAAAAAGCTGCAAAGATATTTAAGAATAGTGGCATGTTACGGAGCAAAGGTGTAAGCGTGTTCGTACGAGAGCAGATATATGCACAGAATTTGTAAATGTTGCATCGGACAGCTTGCCAGGATGTGTTTGGGGCGGTGATTTTATTGCGTGGCGAGTAACATCCGCCACGTCTCAGGGTTGTTAAACAGCCATTTGTGGCTTTTTGTAAGGAAAATGTTTGCCAGACGAAAAGCCACGACGTCTTGGAACACTGTCGGCTGGTGATATGACATTAACAGAATTGCATCTGACCGATTACGCTCGCAGACATTCATCACCACGTTTCACCAATATGTTTCCCATGGTTGTGTAGTCTCCTTCGTAGGCTGCGGCGTAGTAACAGCACCGTTACCCCACAACACCTAGTGCACAGTAAATAGTTTATAGTCATTTTATGGCATGCTCTCCGGCTATCTTTCTGCCTTTGCAGTTGTATTCAATTCTGTGCAAATGTGATATTGCAATTGTTTAAATGTGTCTTAAACAAGCTACGCGTTAAACAGTATTTCCTAATCCGTACGCCATGGAGTCTGATTTCCGGAGAAGCTACCTTGGGCGTTCTTTTGACAGTTTTGTTGAGTTTATCGTTTTTTCAGATTATGCTTCTATTAATTCAGGTGCGTATGCTACAGCAGCGGAAAGTGTAACGTGTAGCGGGTGGCGTATGACAGGTACATTTATCGATGTATCCGCTGCGCAAGTCGCAAGTCAAAATGTACAGGAATGAGACGTGTTTAGTAGGCTTATGCTTCTATTATGCTACATCTTTCAGCTCATGTGATACTAACTGCAAAGCTCGCGTGAACCTCATAAAACCGGACTCAAGCGGAAAGTCACAGTCACAGTCACCCAGTTAACCGCTATCTTTCTAAGCGGCACACATCCACTGCCGTCTGACGGACGGTGGGTTCAGTCCTTCCGGGTATTTTATCCGCTACAAGCAACCAACAAGCCAAAACAAGAAGTTCATTGAGGTTTAATTCGGAAAGCATTGTACCAGCGATGACGTCCGAGGCTAACTGCCTTTTCATGTAACCAAAATCGTCACAAAATGCTTTTTTCTGATTAAATTCGGTACTTTATTCTAGCTTACATTGGCGGCTTAGCTTCATCTTGCTGACTTCTCTGGTTTTGTTTAAACGGTCTCCAGTTTTCTGACCTCTCTCGGATTTCTAATATCTCTATGACCTAGGGTCTGCTGACGAACAACCGTTACCCTTATCGCAAGCGCCTTGCTGGTCAGGATTCATCCTTAATATCATACCCTTTTTCTTCCTTAACATGTCTATTTCTGTTGATGTTCTCCGTCAGCACTCAGGCTTTACCATCATGACCTGCACCCTGTGTGGCGACATTCTGGTCTTGTCTGGATGATTTCCAACTTTTTGACTTCTGTGCCCCTAATGAGCAGGAATCGGCAGACCCAACGGTCTGTGCACATTACCCCGAGCATGTCGTCGGCATTTGTACTTCTGCGCAATAGAGCCTTTTCCTTTTCGCACTGCGTTCCTTTTCTGTTGGACAGATTGCTCTTCGGGCGTAACTCTAATCTAGTGTCGTCTGGCCAGTCTCCTGTTTTCTGACTACTTCCAGATATCCGAGAGGTTAACAACTTGGGCTCTGGGGTCCAAGCGCTGTTCTTCTCAACCTGTGACATTGCTCGGTCCTCTACCTGCCTTGCTATACAGTCACTTTCGTTCCAAAACGGCTTCTTTTCTGCTGACACTCATTACTTTCCCCTACCATTATTTGGCGGCCTGGTTTCATCTTGCTAATTTTTCCGGTCTCGTCTGCACGGATTCTTACTTTCTGATCGACCTCGGACCTCTGAGAACTAAATGATCTAGGCACTGCCGGAGTAACGTCCTTTAACCCTCATCTAAAATGCATTATTGGCGATGATTCATCCTTATTATTATATCCCGCCTTCATCCTTAACATGCCTCCTTATGCTGATGCTTGCTGTTATCATGTAGATCTAAATTATAAGGCTTCCTTTCTATGAGCAGATATTCTATACTAGTATTAATGATCTCCTCCGTTTGGACTACGGTGACCCTAATGGTCAGGGATTGGCAGATAAGGCGGTCTTTTCACCTCACCCCGAGGCTACCTGCCTTTTCATGTGGCCAATTTCGTCCCAAACTGCTTCTTTCCTGATGACACTTAGTACTCCATCCCAAATATTTTGGCGGCCTAGCTTCGTCTTGTTGCCTTATCTGGTTTTGTCTGAACTGTCGCTTGTTTTCTGACGTCTCTCGGACTTCTGAGAGTTAATGGATCCAGTCACTGCAGACGCAACGTTCTGTTACCCACACTTCTAGAATATTGCTGATCATGACTCATCCTTATTATCATGACCCTTCTCTTCCTTAACGTGTCCATTAATGCCAATGCTCTCCGTCAGCATTCAGACCTTACTAATACGACTTTCTCCCTAAAGCCGACATTCTGGTCTTGTCTGAATGATTTCCTACCTTCCGACTTTCGTACCTCTAATGATCAGGAGTTGGCAGACCCAACGGTTTATCCGCAGCACCTCGGGAATCTCGTTGGCTTTAGCACTTCTTATCAATAGAGCCTTTTCCTTTTCTCATTCTGTTTGCATTCCTTTTTCTACTGAACAGGCAACTCTTGGGCCTCTCACTACTCTAGCGTCGTCTGACCAGTCTCCTGCTTTCTGCCTACTTCCAGATATTTCGTACGTTATCAAATTAGGCTTTGCCGTCCCAGTACTCTGTCCACTTATCCTAATACCTTTGCTCGGCATGCAACTGCAGCTTCATATGGCCAATTTTGTTATAAACTGCTCCTTTTCTGATGACACGCAGTACTTTATAGCAACCTTAATTTGGCGACCTAGCTTCATCTTGCTGACTTCTCTGGTTTTGTCTGAACGGTCTTCTGTTTACTGACCTCTCTCAGACTTCTTATATCTCAATGACCTAGGCTCTGCTGACAAAAACTGTTACCCTTAGCGCGAGCGCATTGCTGGTCAGGATTCATCCATATTATCATACCCTTTTTCTTCCTTAACATGTCTGTTTCAGATGATGCTCTCCGTCAGCATTTAGACTTTACTAATACAACTTTCTTCATATGAGTTGACATTCTATTCTCGTCTTAATGGTCTCCTAGCTTTGACTTCTGTGACCGACATCATTCTCTCATCTATTTGGTCCCCTGCTTTCCGCCTTCTGAGCACATACCGTTGAACCCTCGACAGATCTAAAAGTCTGTCCATATCACCTCGGGATCTTTGTAGGCTTTTTCACTTCTAAATAGTCCTTTCCTTCCCTACCACATTCATTCATTTTCCTGCTCTCTGTTTGCATTCCGTTTTCTATTTGCCAGATAACGCTTCAGTCCTGGCTATAAGGCAGCCTCACCTAACCATCTCCTACTTTCTGACTTTTTCCAGGCATCCGAGAAGTAAACAATCTTGTCTGCGCAGTCACAACACACCCTGTCCCTCAGCCTGAGAGCTTCGTTTGTCATGCTAACTGGCTTTCGATATGGCCTCTGCAGTCCCGCAATTTCTCTTTTCTTATGATACTCACTACTGTCATTCTCACTTTCATTTGTCGGTCTGGCTTTATCATGCTAACGTATCCGGTCTCGTCTAAACGGTCTCTTGCTTTCTGACCCCTCACGGATGTCTGAGATGTAAACGACCTTGGCCCCGCCAACCTAACTCTCTGTGACTCTCACCTGAAGCGCACTACTGGACAAGATTAACCTTTTTTATTCTATTCCTCTTACAAGCTTAACATGTCTATTTCTCCCGATTCTCTCTGATAGCATTCTGGCTTCCTCCCCATGAGCGGACATTCTAGATTTGTCTCAATGATCCTATCTTTCTGACCGCGGAGGCTATACCGATGAATCAGCGACAGAACCAATTTTCTGTTCAAAACACCAAGAGACCATTGTTGACTTTTCACTTCTTCCCAATAGATTAATTTCCCTCCAGAACACATTCTTTTCTTTCCGCGCCCTCTGCGTACATTCCTTTTTCAATTGGACAGAGGAGCTTTCCGGCTTAGCGCTAATTTATCTTTGTCTGCCTAGCCTCCTTCTTTCTACTGCTTCCAGACATCCGAGACATAAACGGTTTAGCGTCTGTAGTCGTAACAACCTGTGACCCTCATCCTTCGTGCTTTGCCAGGCATGCTATCTACCTATTCCGGCGCAACGCTGTGCCACCCTTACCTCAACAAAAGCGCTGGTCGTTATTCATCCTTCATGTTATTAACAAAGATGAATCATCGCCTGAAGAACGTTGTCGGATATTCTAATTCTCCTATAGAGAACCTGTATTACCGACCCTATCCTTTCCCTCCTGTTCTTTCTGTTACACTTCAACTTCATTCAAAGCTAACGTACAGGGATCCGTCCTCCCTGACTTTTTACATTCATACCAATTTAGCACTGAGGCAACGCGTCCATGCCGCTTCTTCTGGTTGTTGTTCTTTCCCATAATCTGTACTCCACCTCCCCTCTCTCTGGTTCCTACAGATGGGGCATATAGGCATTAGAACCCTCAACCTCGCTTTGCTAGGACTTCATCCCTTATTTGGAACAATCTTTCATTCTCTACTGATCCGGCTACTACGCGCTTCGCGTCGTATTTTTCCACTTATGATACATGCGTATATGCGGTATTTAAATAACAATTACATGTAGGTAGGTACAATAGCTCAGTCATGGTTGTAATTGATCGCCTGCGTTCCAGATGCATTTCTTCGTCGGTCTGTGTGGCTGGCTCTGTTTGTGGCTTTTCCCCGAGTTTGTCACCGGTACGGTGACACGCACCCAAAGATCTGTCCATCGTTGCGACAACAATACGTGGCACACAGTTTATTTATATAGACATTAGCGGAAGATTGTTAACCGATTTTACAACTTACTAACCGGACAAACCATTCGTTATCTTGCACGGATCCCATTATTCCGAGGCTTGAAGCATTGGGTTCAGTGTGCCGAACACTATCTCTTCCACCTATCCCTTTGCTAAGAGTACTCCTTTTGACATCGTAAGGCACATTCTCCTGCCGACACAAAGCAAGAACGATTGCTCATCCCGCGCTCTTCAATCCGCCTTGACCGCCCAATTGGCCGTGGTTTCCCATATTTCTAATCAATGTTACTACATACCCCGGGGCTCTGCGATTCTCTTTTCGGAATCATATCATATCCTTCAAGGCTTCAACCACAATGCTACATATTTCAACGTACCTTCCTCGGAGAGTTCACGTGGTGTTGCAGCTGATCAACAAATCACATTCAAAAAATATTTAGTCTTGACCTACCAATCGGGCACAGCCATTCGTTCAAAACAGAACAGGACCCAGGAACGCAATAGGCACACGCCTAACGCATCAGCCAGCGGAAAAGTGGGACGCAACTTGACTGCAAATAATCGAGCAAATAACGGTTCAATAAGAAACATAGCCAGTTACAACTTGCCATTCAATGGAGCGGCAGCAGTGTTTCAGGACGTGGTGGGTTTTCGCCTGGCAAGCGTTCTCCTTATAAAAAGCCACAAATATCCGTTTAACAACACTGCAACTTGGCGAATGTGACTCGCCACCGGATAAAGTCACAGCCCATAACTTCACGCCGGCAGGTCAACTAGCTTCATCATACTGTCCAGGTTCATTACACTGGAACTTTCTTACCAGCATAGCGTGTTTTCTCTTCTTACTACGATTGCACGCATATACTGTCGTCACTTTACTTTCTACGATATCAAAGTTGACCTTTGCGTTACTTATGTACGAACGCACTATATTCTCATATAGCTTGCGAGCGTGCTCCTCAATTATCTTCCAATAGATCATTTAGGATTCTCAATCTATTATTAGCCGAGGTATGATGACGCCATATGGCTTGCGGATGCTGTCCTAACAAACTGGTCTCGACCTCACGACAACGAAATATTTGTTTCGCGTTTTTACTCATGTACAGTTCCAGTCATTGACATATGAACAATTTTCTACTCTCACTGTCACAGTTGCCATAAAAATTTCTCTACCGTCGTACATACCTGACCATGCCTCTATGGGCGTGCCTCGCATAGTCGAGGATAAAATATTTAATTGTTTATTTAAATTGTGACCCGGAGTTGTGTTTAAGCTTATGTTGATAGTTTTTGTCACCTGAAATTAATTTGCGTCAGGTTAGCAAGTCTATAGTGGAAGACAGATTTGCGCGAATTATTTCAGAGGAAGGTCTGTGCACACACGTAGTATTCGTGCAGCATCAACTACTAGAACTGTTCCGCCGATCCTTGCATGTTGATTGTGTAGACGATGCTCATGTTATTAAATGTTTAACGTAAAATTTGCTGTGGACCTTACATGTTTTGTGCAGCTTCAAACTATACCGTTTTTAATAACTGACGGGATGGGTTAGGGCCGGTTACTATTCTTTGCCTTTCTACGTCGGGAAGAGTACGCAGCTTTGCTTGCTTTGTTTGAAGCGTTTCAGGACATTATGAGTCATGATGTACCCGTCAGCACCATAATGATTGGCAAAATGGCTGGCCAAATACGTGCAGCGCGCGGTTTTCCAATACGACATTTTGTTGTACTACATCCACATCCGCCACAAGGCTTGTGCTCGTAGTATATAGGCCGCATCAGTAGCACACTTGGTGCCCATGTGATAGCAGATATTTGGGTTATAATAGCGCACGGCTCCAAGGCTCGTGCTGGTATTATATAGACTCTATCAGTAGCGCATTTCATGCCAATGTAATATGACCCAAGTGGGCTGTAGTAGCACACGGTTCCAAGGCTCGTGCCCGTAGTAGCATGGCTTCATCTGTGGCACATTTTTTGCAGAGGTAATAGTACGCAGGTGAATGGTAATAGCACAAGGATCCAAGGCTTTTGATCTTAGGCAAGCGGCTCCATCAGTGGCAACTTGGGGTCTATTTAATAGGCCTCAGGTGGGTTGTTTTAGCACACGGCTCCAAGGCTCGTGCTCGTTATATATAAATAAATAAATATTTTATTCCCGGCCAAGCATATTGCAATATTGTACATGATAGCATGGTTAGCAGCACCAAGAGCAAGAGTAGTACAGTTGAAGACAGTAGTGTGGGCCCATATGGCCCACCCTATTGTGGCACATTATTGCCGATGTAATTGGACCAGAGGACGTAGTAATAGCCTTCGGCTCCGAGGATTGTGCCCGTAGTATAAAGTTCCGACAGTAGTAGGCTCACGACCTACGGTGGGGTAACATCGGATGCAACATACGGCTTGACTAAAAAGCATCCAAATTTAGTTTTCTTTGAAATAGTTTTGGTCATTCAAAAACATTCAGCGTTTTGACTTACGGCTACTGCATTGCATAATTACAATTAGTAGGTCATTTTCCGCTCCATGTTTACAATTTTTTAATCTTAAACATTTCATTTCGGAATTTCAGAGGGCGTTGGAAAATATTTTGGGTGACCAAAATGTCCTTCATAAGATGTACATTTAGACTGCTGAGGGCAAAAAGTTTGATCATTTAGGGAGTTACAACACTCACACTAGGGCAGACGATTCTGCTGTTTGCGGACGGATTGCATATTATGTCACGTTACGTGGATATCGATTACAGACTTGTAAGTATGTACTAAGACAGTGACAAATTATTCGTCACTCAGCACTCTAAAGAGCAAGTGCACTAACAGAAATTAAATAAATAAATAACTAGTTTTTTCTCGTCATTGCGAGGCACAACATCAAGGGCCTGAGCATGGTATTACGGATATGTATGATCGGCAATTGCACAAATTAGTACATTTTGACCAGTAGCATAGGAACTTATGTGGGTGTGTTGATGTAAAACTATGTTTAACTGGGTAATTGGAAGGGAACATGTTGGGTGCGTAAGTAAATGTGACTGTGTTTGCTTTTGTTCGTTGTGTTCGCCAAAAAGGGTGGGATTCAATGGAACGCTTTGAATCGGATGAAGTTCGTGCTGTGTGAATGATCCTCCGGAAAAGGGAAGAGTCATTGACTTTAGTTAGTGGCGAGTCACATCCGCCACGTCACGGTGCCGATAAACGGATACTTGTGGTTTTTATAGTAAACAACGCTTGCCAGGCGAAATCCCACCACATCCTGGAACAATGCCGCCGAACCATTTTCTGGAACGGGATTAACCCGAGCCTCCCAGCTGGCACCACAAGGTTGTTCGGCTATCCAGCCAAAGAAAGCCATTTATGCAATAAACGGCGCTGATAATGATTTAGATCTTTAGTTAACAACATCCATGTACATATAAAACCATTTATCTTAATCTCCTTTTGCTTCTCCGCGTGTGGCCAATAGCACGATTTAATGGGATTGCTTGCTGTTTATATGTTAGGATAGAAGGATAATCCATAGGTACCATAAATCTGCATAAGTTTCCTACGATTTTACAAAATCTTTGCTGTTAAAGCAGCCACTTAAATGTGGTTGCGATGATGTATCTACTACTACGAAACTCACAAACCCCAAGTGTTAGTTATTTCATTATATTACTAATGCCTTCAAAATTAAAATTGCAACGCTCTCCTGTCGGCACAACGGGTAACAAATTAAGTATTCCAGGGCGCGACTATCATTGGACGGCAATCGTTTTTAGTAAATTAGCTCAGGAACAGTACACGTATATTTTATACTTTATAGTGAATAACTTCTAGTTTAATTACTAATATTGCATTAGTCTTGTGCAGGGTTAAGAAAAATATAACTGCATGCATTGCACACTTGGATGTTTCACCATCAATACGTAGAAGCATAGTATAGCGAGTTGAGTATTGTCATCTTTGCCACACAGCATGCACAGCTGCTTTAGTGGGCACTAGTTTGCATGCCTTTCAAAACCGCTTTGCTGCACTTTTGGTCTATGTTCTATTTTGTCTCTAACAACATCTAGACAGGACGCCGATAAGAAGCATAAAAGAGGACCCACGGACACTTAACGAAAGCCCGTGTCGACAAGCTTAACACAAAAGATACCTTCTAAAGTTTAAGTTGCAAAAATCCAATGTCTCAACCGGACTTCTAAGACTGCGAATTAGTTACATACAACATCCATAAATTTGACTTTTAGCATTACAATGCGCTCTTGCGCAATATTGAACACAGGAGTTGATATTTTCTTGTTTCATTAATTTATTAATTTTTCAGCATTTCCTTAACCATATTTACGTACATTCGAATTAGCGGCAAGCGGTTGATATGTTTTTAGCATACTAAGACACAGTATTATTAGTACACCAGACTAGGATGACAGCGTCTAGAGGTCACTTGTTTCACTCCAGTCCAACCAAACTGCAAACGTCGCCATCGCTGAAGTACCCTGCTAGGTCTGCTACCACTGAACAGCTCTTCGGAGTCGCCCGCCAGTGTTTGGAGCTGTTGAAGTCGGAGGAATCAAGTGACTTGTATTGATTTGTTTACCTTTCTGGGTCCCTTTAGGGTGTTAGTGTTGCGAAGTGCGAGTGAGTTATTTGTTCTGTGTTAACTATGTGTCCAGGATAGCGTACTAGGGTTATCCTCAGTGGTGGTCCGTGCAGCTAATGTTATCCATTAGAACAAAGGAGTAAAGAAAACTAGATCGAGCAAGCTGTCAAGGAAATTATACAGGAGTACAGTAATGTATAAATATGGAACTTACGGTAACGTTGTGCTGGTTAAAGGCAATGGAATAGCCGAATAGGTTATACAGCAAATTTGTAGTTTTGCGTGCAAGCATTAGACCCCATATTATCTGAATGTGAGAGACAACTGCTGTCCGAACTGGCCTAGCGTGCGAGCAAGGCGTCCTGTGTAGAAACCGGAAGTACCAGGCGTTGCTATCTGGTAAATGAGTTGGGGGAATCAGAAGAACCTAGTAAGTAGTTTAATTTAAGCTTATGATACAGGTTGAGCGCTCAGTTGACATTGCTATAGCTTATGGTGCAAACATGTATGAGAGCCGGTGGAGTTGCAACTCCGGGTTAGAGGCCCATGCAAATAATAACGTAACATGTTCAGCAATCTGATGCTAGAGTAACAGCTGGGTGAAGGTGTGGTATCAAGTGTCAACGTTGTGAGGAGTAGGAAATTTATGTATTACAGCCGTAGCTAGGATACGGTTGCAAAGCCAGCTTTAAATGTACAAGGATTAGAGGGAAAAAACAGGGACTTCTACAGTGCGGCGTACAAGACAAATAGTCGGCAAGAAAGGGCGATAGTGGGAGTCTGGTTAATTATGAAGAGGAAACTGTCCGCTGGTAGGCATTCCACATTAAAACTAGGAGAAAGAAGGGCTTGAATGCTACGGCTGTAGCGCAAAAATGGTTGTAGAGCCAGCGCTAAAAGGAACCAGTAATATCAGTAGTGCGTGCAGCAGCCCCAAAATATGTGCTTCTCTAGGGCGGACATTCACGGTGGAACATGAAAGGTAATTAGGCGGATGGTTAGTGAGTTGCTGGCAGCCTGGTTTTTAATATACAGGAGCTGCAACCTTTATTAGGCTAGTCATAGACTGATAGGTGTGCAGTGTTGAATACCAGAGAGAAAACCGACAGTACTACTTGCAACAGCTGTAGAGGGAAAGCAACAGTAGTGCCGGCTCCGGCAGTAACCAAGGGTAATGGAATGATACAAACAACACCGCCAAGTGCTAAGTGTTTCACCCAAGCGCTGGGAGGTTGCACTAAAGTTAGAATAAGCTAGGCTACTATTGAAGAGTTGTGTTATTGACTAGCAGAGGTGCCGGTCAAATATACCGTAGAGTATAGTTAAACAAAAAAGTAAATAAGACCCGAAAAAGCTCAAGAGGTCAGAATCTGGTACAGTTGGAATAAAAAGATCTTCGGTCAAATACTGAATACTGTATTATAGAGCAAGTAGAAATGGATTCTGTACAACTTTCGAAATATTGTGAAAAACTTTAAAAAGGTTGTCAACCGTGAATATCATTGTCGTTCTCATGTAATATTTAAACTATTCGACTTAAGATATTTTAGGATTCACAAATGTGATATGTCATCGTAAGTGTGCAGTCGTTCTCTGAATCGAATAGTGGCAAAATATAAATCTAACAACGTTTTGATCTGTTGCACAGATGATGCCTCAAGCACCTGTTCAGGCAAACTGTTTCAAATGTTTACCACTCTACGTTCGAAGCACATTGGGTGGGGAACACATTTCACATCTGGCACGACAAGTTTGTATCTGTGTCCGCGTGAGCTGCATGGCCCTCGTAACTGCAGCATTAGCCTTAACATGGGGAAGTCACCGAGATGTAGAATACGGTAGGTCATAATGAGGTCGACTCGCAACCGACGGTAGGACAAGGTGTAGATTCCTAGTTTCTCGCACCGGTCTTCATACCCAAAGCCACGTAAACTCGGGATAAGCCTGGTAGCAACGTGTTAGACCCGTTCGATCTTTTGTGCCTCGCCTCGAGTAATCGGAAAGTAGGCGGGCGAACCGTACTCTAACATTGGCCTAATGATAGAAGAGAACAGACGGGTGGCAACCACTTCAGACCATGTGCCGAAGCTACGTTTGATTTTCCTGACTTCGTACATTCCTACAAATTTAGCACTGGGGCAACGCGTTCATGCCGCTTCTTCTGGTTGTTGTTCTTTCCCATAATCTGTACTCCACCTCCCCTCTCTCTGGTTCCTACAGATGGGGCATATATGCATTAGAACCCTCAACCTCGCTTTGCTAGGACTTCATCCCTTATTTGGAACAATCTTTCATTCTCTACTGATCCGGCTACTACGCGCTTCGCGTCGTATTTTTCCACTTATGATACATGCGTATATGCGGTATTTAAATAACAATTACATGTAGGTAGGTACAATAGCTCAGTCATGGTTGTAATTGATCGCCTGCGTTCCAGATGCATTTCTTCGTCGGTCTGTGTGGCTGGCTCTGTTTGTGGCTTTTCCCCGAGTTTGTCACCGGTACGGTGACACGCACCCAAAGATCTGTCCATCGTTTGCGACAATAATACGTGGCACACAGTTTATTTATATAGACATTAGCGGAAGATTGTTAACCGATTTTACAACTTACTAACCGGACAAACCATTCGTTATCTTGCACGGATCCCATTATTCCGAGGCTTGAAGCATTGGGTTCAGTGTGCCGAACACTATCTCTTCCACCTATCCCTTTGCTAAGAGTACTCCTTTTGACATCGTAAGGCACATTCTCCTGCCGACACAAAGCAAGAACGATTGCTCATCCCGCGCTCTTCAATCCGCCTTGACCGCCCAATTGGCCGTGGTTTCCCATATTTCTAATCAATGTTACTACATACCCCGGAGCTCTGCGATTCTCTTTTCGGAATCATATCATATCCTTCAAGGCTTCAACCAAAATGCTACATATTTCAACGTACCTTCCTCGGAGAGTTCACGTGGTGTTGCAGCTGATCAACAAATCACATTCAAAAAATATTTAGTTTTGACCTACCAATCGGGCACAGCCATTCGTTCAAAACAGAACAGGACCCAGGAACGCAATAGGCACACGCCTAACGCATCAGCCAGCGGAAAAGTGGGACGCAACTTGACTGCGAATAATCGAGCAAATAACGGTTCAATAAGAAACATAGCCAGTTACAACTTGCCATTCAATGGAGCGGCGGCAGTGTTTCAGGACGTGGTGGGTTTTCGCCTGGCAAGCGTTCTCCTTATAAAAAGCCACAAATATCCGTTTAACAACACTGCAACTTGGCGAATGTGACTCGCCACCGGATAAAGTCACAGCCCATAACTTCACGCCGGCAGGTCAACTAGCTTCATCATACTGTCCAGGTTCATTACACTGGAACTTTCTTACCAGCATAGCGTGTTTTCTCTTCTTACTACGATTGCACGCATATACTGTCGTCACTTTACTTTCTACGATATCAAAGTTGACCTTTGCGTTACTTATGTACGAACTCACTATATTCTCATATAGCTTACGAGCGTGCTCCTCAATTATCTTCCAATGGATCATTCATTGGATCATTCATTATTAGCCGAGAAATGATGGCGCTATATGGCTTGCGAATCTTGTCTCAACAAACTGGTCCCGACCTCACGACAACGAAATAATTGTTTTGCGTTTCCACTATTGTACGGTTCCAATCATTGACGTATGACCAATTTTCTACTCTCACCGTCACAGTTGCCATAAAATTTCTCTACCGTCGTACATACTTGATCATGCCTCTATGGGCGTGCCTAGCATATTCGACCATAAAATATTTATTTACTTATTTATTAATTTATCACGCGTGAACTATTATTATGGGGCTAATCTTACCTACGCGCAGGTTGAGGGTATCTGAGAGGACCTCCTATTCCTAGGTTGTGAACTGGCATAATTATCTAGAATAGAGAATGTAAACCATGCGGGTTTCAATGGGCAGGATTCTGGGTGACATGCAACTTTTGGTTGAAAAATCATCGACATGTAAACGTTTCATAGCCAGGCAGGTCCAATGGGAGCAAGAAGGACTGGCACAATAGTACAGGGAAGTTGGCGAGAATTGAAAGGTTGCGCTATTGCCGTGTATATAGTCTACTATTGAAAAGTCAGGATATTATTAACGGAGGGGCAAAATATTCTATACCATACAGGATGGTTAACTATAGGAGTGGATAAGACATGCGAATACCAAAGTGGTGAAAAGCTGCCGCTGGTGGAATCAGGGTGACATCGGTCTAATAGACTAGGTAGGCGACCACTACAGCACACAGTGCTTTCCAATGCCGCAAGACGTGGTGGGTTTCCGCCCGACAAGCCTTCTCTCTATAAAACGCCACAAATGTCTGCGTAACATCACGGCGGTGTGGCAAATGTGACTCACCACTGAATAACGTCACTGCCCACAACTAATTGCCGGCAAGTCGATTAGCCACATATTTCAACTTTTCCCGACAGTGCAAGAATAGGATACTCAACGTCTACATGCATAAATAAATAAACAGTATATTCTCGGTAAAACAAGACACACCTGTAAAGGCGTGATCAAATATGCATACAAGCATAGCTTCTGTGGAATGTTAAAACATTCCGTTTTAATGAAAGTTATAAAAGAAAAGATGTTGTCCGTATGAGTGAGCATACTGTCAGGTAATAATCAGACCCAGGGACATTATGGCGCTGTGGCGCGCAAAAATCCGTCAAAACACAAGTTGGGGGTAATTTTGCCGTGAGCACAGGAGCCTACACAAGGTTTTGTTGCAACCAATAACCATTACGAGATAGGGATGATCTGTGCTCCAACAAAGCATTCTTCATAGCAGAATCAGTTGCACAGGTTCGATGTTGGAGGCTGAGGATTGCGTCAGCGTGAAATGTATAGCAGTGACCTTATTTTGTGGCGAGTCACATCCGCCACGTTGCAGTGTTGTTAAGCGGACATTTGTGGCTTTTTATAGGGAGAACGCTTGCCAGGCGAAAACCCACCACGTCCTGGAACACTGCCGTAGCTTTCGTTGAACAGCAGTGCAAGTCGGCTATGCATCGTATAGACCGATTTTGCATTCTATTATTCGCAGTCGGTTGACAGCCAAATTCTTCGTTGGTTGGCCGAATGGCTTAGTACTGATACGGCAGCAGTCGTTGGGGCCGGTCAATGATGCAAGATTCGAAGGGTCGAATGATAATGATGCAGGTGAGTAAACACATTGGTTTTATAGGCCGGCTCTTATATTATATTCTTGCTCGGCTCGCAAACCGTGTCCAGCTATCCACGCTGGACTTGGCATGGAGTCGGTGAGTGAAGTTGTTTCTCGTGGCTGAATATGTCCTTAATAGGTAAAAACGCCATTCTCTGCAAATTGGATTTGTAATTCCTGCAAATGTAAGTAAGTGTAATTGTTTCCATAGCCAAGTGAAAATTCCATGGAAAACCTTCGGAATAGCCACGTATACATGCGTAACGCTGTCCGTGGAATGACATCAGTATAGCTCCAGGTGACTGGCGAATAGGAATGTTTGAGGCAGTGAAGGTAATCACGCCAGAGTTGTTTGTCTTCGATTGTGGGACGGGGGACCCATGTACATATATTATTCCAGGTGAGTAAATTGTTCTCTGAGTACGAGGCAAGCTAAACCCATTTGTTTAGACCGTCAAGACAAATGGAGAGTGTCAGCATAAATGGACATGTTAGATATGGGGGAGTTTACATTAGTTATTTAGGTATAAGCACTCTGGGTGAGGAAAATGGTGTTTTGGTTGCGCCAAACGTGTACCGTTTACAGCTCAGTGCTCTGTAGGCAGTCAGAAATTAGGAGACTGGTCAGAGGAAACCAGGTCAGCACACTGCGCTGGGTTACTGATAAGGTGGGGAAGGGCAACTAGTGAGGGGAACAGTGTGTTCGGTCTTCCGAACAATGGCCGGTACCGTCAAAATATTAAGAGAGGGTCCGCAGAAATGGGCAGGTTAGAGATGGAGGTGTCTATGTTACAAAAGGGTGAGCAAGACCAGCAGGCTCTCGGGAAGTGGGGGTATAGCCAGAAGGCTACAGAATCGTGCTGGTAGTCTGAGTAAGTCAAAGAGAAGCAGGCCAGTCAGATGAGACTAGGGCAAGGCAGGGCACTGGCAAACGGCAGTCCGCTAGGAGAGGGATTAAAAGTTAATAGCGTGATAAGGAGAGGACAGAGTCGGTCGTTTCATTGCACTTATAGAGCCCTAACCGTTTCAACTACGCACGATTGAACCCGAAGTATCGTTGTGATACACTACTGCCTCTAAACCTTGATCACGCCTGATTTGTTGTGTCTCTATGAATTTGTACATAAACCACTTATTTATTTATAGAAGAGAGAGTCCAATAAAGCTGATTAGAGAAAAATTAAATATATAGTTGTATTATTGAGGAAACGACCAACTAACACTGGCGCCATCAGGTGGTTGTCAGGGTCACTGAAACAAAGTGAGCAAATATGCCCCATACCACAGAGATAGGTGTTTGCAAAATCAAGGTGCGATAAATGGTACGTAGTTGTCTTATAGGAGTACCAAGGTTGATGACAAGTTCATTGGATTCAGGTAGATATGTGGAGCGGAATCACGGTTAAATCTATCATTGTCGCCCTTACAGCAATGCCACGTGGAGTTTTGAATAGATCAGGAGATTGTTCTTCATTATTCCATGTGTGTAGGTACCCGATAGAATGTTTGCATAGCACTTGTTGACGAACGGGTGAGGCTTGGTTCGCATGCCGTTGTGCTTAAAGATTTCAGATATCGGGATCTCGTCAGTGCACAGCAGTAGGTTGAGTTCATTTTGGTAACCAGTCACATGCGCTATGTTGCGTTGTTGTTGGACGGGTAGCTGTGGCTTTATATAGAGAACGCTTGCCAGGCAAAACCCACAATGGCTACAAACACTGCCGTTTATCACAAATTGAATAGCAATGCGCCACTGGCAACTCCACGTTACAATCCGTTTTACGCAAGGCTAACCGCAGCCAGATGCATATACTTTTTGTTGGATGACAGAAAGACTACGTCAGGGTACACCATCAATGGTTGTAAAACGGGATACCGGAGAGAATTGAGATATGTAGATTGCGCTCAAGTGCTGTATGTAAACAAAAAGCTCAGATTAAAATATGTCCGATATTTCACACACATAAGAGGTGTCCAAACAAATAACTAGCTGGTCAAGTGGGCTTCGAGGCCGGGTCCAAGCCTAAGCACCAAGGCAGGCAATTAGCTCGTATAATATCACGTAGTATGCATATAATTTTATTGCACGTTGTAACGGAAAAAGCCAGCTGTACGTTTAAAGCGAACAATCGTCACGATGTACTCATCATCAGGCTTGGTACAGCCAAATACGATGAGAAGAGGCGTTAATTCCGGAAACTGAGAGTAACTGTCGATTAAACAAAAGTTTTATATGGTTAAGGTAACGTATCATGTAGTCAAGTGACTGAAAGTATGTGACACCACGGAGTGAGGTCCTATTCAGTCTTGTTACTGGCTGGCCACGATGGTTGGAATGCTCGTACATGCTGCTTCTGGATGCATAGGTTTGGTTTTGTCATACGGATGGATACCGCTTCAGCGGTAGCAAGTAGCGGGGCCCCTGACCGATGGTGTGGATGCGCTGGCTCTCGATAGGGGGTCTCAACTGATTTGCGCTTATCGATCAGCTGACTGGTGCAGATCAGCTGGTTTGTTTTGGCGCTTAACTTAGCTTTGTCCCGTTGGGTGACGAGTGACGTAGGTAAAGCTTCCTTGGTTCGCTTTTCCAAGTGTATGGTAGTGCGCCCAATGTACCTAGCTCCACAGGAGCCTGGGAACCGGCAGCCTACCATTGATTGGCTATGATCAGGCATCCTGTGGTCAATATCGAAGACTACGGGGAGATTTGATTTTGGCCTATCAGATTCTGACAGACCCCAATCATACCTGCCGCCATCTGCTGGAGCTCAGTAACAACAACAACTTGAGAGGCCATCATCTGAAGCTGGCAGTGCAGTACAGCCGTTTGGAATGTCGACGGAATTTATTTTCCGTACGTGTTTGCCAAGCCTGGAATGCTCTCCCAGAATCTGTAGTCAGTGCACCCAACCTGATCGAGTTCAAAAATCGAGTTGATAGTGCACTCACTTCATTGCACTATCTCCCATAGTACAGTCTAATTTTAAGAAATCCAAAATCCATACTTTAAAGATACTTTTCCCCCACGCAAATTTCAACAGTGGATTTATATTTTGACGCTACAAACTCAAACACTTTGCCCCATGCGAATTTCAAGGGGCGGTGACTCTTTTAACCAAATACTCCATGCCTCATGATCCCCTCCGGAGTTATAGTGGATTATTATTTTGACACTTCAAACTCGGTGAGTCCACAAGCTTGTAGTGACCCGTTGTTAAACGCTTTTACTGAATTGGTTTCCATTGAATTTCTCACACTTCTATGATTTTTGCACTGATCACCCTACGGGATTTGGCAAGCTTTAGCTTTTATACCCGCATAAATCCATTGTTCCATTGTTCCTGTCTTTTACGCTAGAAACAAAAAGCGGACAGAAAGTAAAAACGACACAGACGAACGGCATTAAATGTCTTTTGGCAAGTCTGTAGCAGTCGTCGTGTGCATATCTCAGCCGGCAGGTTACCCTTGTGTTTCATGCTGAGGCTGAAGTTGCAGGCTTGACGCTTCTTCACCGCAGTTCGGCTTAACCAACTTACAACGAAACTAGGTCTAGTTAAGTTGGCTAAACTTTTATTCTACCTTATTTGGTTTGTTCTGCTTACCTGAGTAAGCTATTAACTGGCCACGTTGCTAATGCTAATTGCGCTTATCTTTGGTAACTTTGTTGCGTTTGTGGCATTTTTAAGTAATATGTGGACCTTCCTTACTTACCGCGGATTTGTTGCTAACCAACTTACTTCATACGGTAATTTAACAAAGAATTAATCCACCGTATCTGCATGCAGCATTGTGTTTATTTTATTTAAGCTTGTAGGTTCAAGTGAATGGCTGTTGCTTGATATCCTTGGCCTGGCTGCGCATGATGTGCATATAGACAAGGTGCCTACCTGTTTATTACCCACTAGCTCTATCGTACTGGCTCCAGCAGACAGCTGGTTCTTGTTGGAGGGGACGGAGCGCACGATCGTTGTGGCAGTGCTAGGCTCAACATCAGTTAAATACACTCAGTGTGAAGCGGATTACGTTCCAGCCACCGCCTTGGGAGCGCTCAATTCCTAAAATACAGCGTGCTCGTGTTTGCTTGTGTATGCCATCCTCTAACATTCCCATATACATAAGCCAATATTGGTCCGAGAGGTGATCGCATCGCTACTCCACCTACCTGCCTGTACAATTCATAGTTGATATGAAATAGGATGTCAAACAGAATCTGAGTAAAAAATTCTTTAACTGAACAGTTGGTATTTCGATCGGTAGCTTGCGCTGCTCAATATAAGTACAAAAGTGTAACTGTTTCTAGTAGAGGGTGCAGCATTGCGAACGATATTAGATGTGAGGAGCTCATCATGTCACGGCGTCGCAAAATAGTTACAGTCTATTTTGGATCCTATGGAGAAAATGTTAGCCCCTCATCAACTTACGGACACTCCAATTAGTGGAAAAAACTAAAACTATGAAAATAGGCTACCGAATATTTTCGCTGGACGTCGTATCCCATTTCTAGAAACTCAAATTTCTTTGTACATACATTGAGCAGCACAAGCCAGAGATCGGAGTAGCGACTGTCCAATTAAAGCAGCGCTTGCTCCGCTGCACCTAGGACATCCAATACCAATTCAACAATGAATGGTACAGACAAGTAGATAGGGCAGCGCTATGAGCACATCCGGACTACTATCGGATGATATATATATCTATACAGGGAATGTTAGAGAATGGCCTATCAAAATCGGTAAACTTGGGCCTACGTCTCTACCGACGTTAAGTTGACGACGTCGTCCGTATAACTGAACAAACGAACAACTTTCAGAATGTCCTCGAGCGTGTTAACAAGGCACATCCCAACCCCACATGTACAGCTGAAGTGGAAATTGACCATCAAATGCAGTTTGGATGCGAACTTAAAAGCAACGCGAAGACGGATCGAATCAGATAGGATTGCTTAGAAAGACGGACCGGTCAGGCCACTACCTACGCTTCCGGAGTTTTGTGCCAATTAGCCGTAGAAGAACGCTAGTACATGCGCTGGCTAATCGTGCACGGAAAATCTGTAGTGAGGACACAATTGAAGAGGAAATTTAGCGAATCAGGTAAACACTGCTAGACAACTGTTGTCCAGAACAAGTACTTGACATCCATATAAATCCTAGTATCCAAAGACCCACAGTACAAACTGTAGAGAAGCAACAGCTATTTATTCAACCTCCCTTTAAGGGTGATATACCGGCTGCGATATGCACACGACGACTGCTACTGACTTGCCAAAAGACCTTTAATGCCGTTCGTCTGTGTCGTTTTTACTATCTGTCCGCTTTTAGTTTCTAGCGTAAAAGACAGGATGCCTGATCATAGCCAATCAATGGTAGGCTGCCGGTTCCCAGGCTCCTGTGGAGCTAGGTACATTGGGCGCACTACCATACACTTGGAAAAGCGAACCAAGGAAGCTTTACCTACGTCACTCGTCACCCAACGGGACAAAGCTAAGTTAAGCGCCAAAACAAACCAGCTGATCTGCACCAGTCAGCTGATCGATAAGCGCAAATCAGTTGAGACCCCCTATCGAGAGCCAGCGCAGCTACACCATCGGTCAGGGGCCCCGCTACTTGCTACCGCTGAAGCGGTATCCATCCGTATGACAAAACCAAACCTATGCATCCAGAAGCAGCATGTACGAGCATTCCAACCATCGTGGCCAGCCAGTAACAAGACTGAATAGGACCTCACTCCGTGGTGTCACATGCTTTCAGTCACTTGACCACATGATACGTTACCTTAACCATATAAAACTTTTGTTTAATCGACAGTTACTCTCAGTTTCCGGAATTAACGCCTCTTCTCATCGTATATGGCTGTACCAAGCCTGATGATGAGTACATCGTGACGATTGTTCGCTTTAAACGTACCGCTTGCTTTTCTCCTTTTACTATGCATTAATGAAAAGGCTTGTGCACAGTATGCTTTTTGTGAAAGTTTTCAGACGCAAACGTTATGCTTCTAATATTTTAGGCCAGTGGCGCACCCCTTGCCGAAGTCTCTGAAATGGCCAAAGCCAAATACCGGTAAAGAGCACAGCCGATTTTTGTTTGAACGTGTAATTTCCTTGACAATCCAAGCTGGCGGGGTAGGTAATTAGCCATAGTGTAGTTTTGCTAAGTAGATAAGGGTTGTCATTTTGCTACTCAACTAATCCACTGGTGAGGTGGTTGTGTCACAACGCCACAGTATCGCACGTCATAAGGAACCTTGCAAATCGATAAACCGCATGTTGGGGTGACGTTCCGGGGATATGAGGCTTTTAACCCCGTCTAAGCAAGCAGGTGATATAGATGGGAAGGTTCACTGTACGCGCACGAATACAGGTACGGCCGAAAGCAATAGTGCAGACTATTGTAGCCAACAGTCCAATGGGCATGGGTTTGTTGGCAGACCACACTGGCAAGGCTTTTAATGTGTACATAGGATCATGTTGTCAAATAGATAAAGCCTGCTACTTGAAGCAACCCATTGTCGAGGTGGGCAAAGCATAACGTCATGGAATCGCAAGTGGAACACATGCAGGACGTTAATGGTTTGAGATGTTCCGATGGTGACAAGGATGTGAACCACTTGGTGCAAACTACTGGAAGAGAAGATCGTTGGGCAGAATGCCCGAGATGGTCGCCGGGCTGTACATGCCTTGGGATCTTTGCGGATAAACTTTAAGAGCTTTACCGAAATATGGCGATCATGGTAAGCTTATTCAACCCTTCTACGTGTCTCGCAAAGGGTCCGGGAGGAAAACGTCAGTATGAGCATGGCTTCTGAAAGGAAAAAGAAGTGAACAGAGCTAGCAACCTATAGCCAAATCAGGCTCGGTGTCTATTTATGTGTGCATAGTTAAGCCATGGCGTAATGTATAGGTGTTTCAGCTTACATTAACGTCTCGCAAGGTATATCCGTAAACAAAAACCTTGGTGGCAGCATATGTGGAATTGTTTATTAAAAGAAAGCGCGGTACGCGGGTGACGGGGTGATAAAAGA
Organism: Dicrocoelium dendriticum; assembly: GCA_944474145.2. Lineage (NCBI taxonomy): Eukaryota > Metazoa > Platyhelminthes > Trematoda > Plagiorchiida > Dicrocoeliidae > Dicrocoelium > Dicrocoelium dendriticum. The sequence goes on along the minus strand of OX104067.1, from coordinate 100,369,231 downwards.
GCAATGGTTTCAGGGGATACCTGGATAACGGTTAATGTAATAAATCCCCTGGTGTGGTAGCCGAGATGCAAGGCTTAATTAGAGACCGAATGATCAAGGATAGGGTTGACCAGGTATACAGTTAGTAAATCGGACACGGACTAGAATTATGGGCTGCAGCTTTTGCGCAAATGAGGACCGTGGTCTAACTGTAGAGCATCATGCCAACGTCTGCGGCTGGAGAAAGCAAACGAAAGGATGATAGCCTAGTAGCCAGAAAGTCGGCAGTGCAAATATTAAGGGGTAGATGACGACGCAAGAATATGTGACAGTTCAGTTGCAAATTCATTATCGTGTGTAGTCTCAGAGACAGGACTGGTCCAAGAGCATTGACTCATTGAATCCTGAATTTAGTCCCCTATAACCTTTTCATCACCTTTTATTTCGTACGGCACACTTTGGTTATTAATAAATATAAATGAAAGAAATTGGGTTCTGGGATCCGTTTCGGATTTATTTCTTAGGTGGTAGTTGTAAGTGCCGACAGTAACGTAGGTCATCAACCTTGTCACCATAAAGCTACACTGCTGAAAATGCTAGCATTAAACGCGATTCTTTCTTCGTTGCATGGTCGAGTTTTTCGAATGATTTCGTTGGAATGATCAGTGTCTAAAGGAATGTTTCCCGTCTATGGATTGCCAAGTTTGTCCAAGTAAGCAAGGACGGTGACTAAATTTAGTGGTGCATCACATCCGCCACGTCACTGCGTTGTTAAGCAGTCACCTATGACACTTTACAGGAAGAACACTTGACACCACATGCTTGAACACTGCCGCCGAACTATTTGCTGGAACGGGAGCAACACGAACCCACCAGCTGGCCCCACGATGTTGTTCGGCTAGCTAGCCTACCTGCTTTGTCCTTTCCGCCTATGGCTAACTTGTAAGATTGTCCTAACTTTATTGTTACTACGTCGGCTATTGTTCCAATCCGTTCTTTGCACTCCAAATAAGTAATTCACTTCCGTGGTACTTGGAAAAATGACAAACACACTTGTTGCCTTTTGTGCTCAGAGCCTAATGCCCTGATCTGCAGATAAATAAGCAAAATCACCTCATCAGCTCCTTGATCTGTAGAAATTTAAGAAGATATTTCCTGTCCAGACGGACAGTTTTGCAAGCAAAAGGGTTCTTAGCTTTAGATTCTCAAACAGTTCCACAAGTGTGTTATAATTATCTAGCACCACAACGTAACCATCTCCTTTAAGCATTTGGGTTAGTTTGCACACAAAACCACCAATTCATATCGGTCTTCAGCATTTGGATTGTCATGTGCTTTGTCTGGATACATCTTAAACTCATATACATAACCACTCATGTCGAACCAACACCAACCCCATCAATAAAGGTATTTCAATAGACAGTCGTAGGGCAACATATGTATATGTAATCCTAAAAATGAAGCTATGAAAGACGGGCACAAGCATAGATTGTGGGAACCGGAAATATTTGGCCCTGTCCGATAGCTTTGCCTGGTAAATGCTCTAACAGTTTAGGTTACACTTGTGGTCTGGCGGTAATTTCTGGTACTAACATATACGTTGACCAGTATAATACGGATTATGCCTAAGCTGTAACATAAGTTTACCAAACCATAGGCATCCCATTACAAAAGCGAAGAAAAAATTAAGGCTGGCAAGCTGCAACAAAATCAAATAAATGTTAATAAACATAGAACCCACACTTTGTCCTCTGATACCAATTTCTGACGACGCTCGACATCTACCACTTTAAAGAAAAGCAGAATTCTGGCCTGTAACTACTTGTGAACAGAAGGCTAATAAAATTATTTTCAAGTGTCCGGTGGGAATACCAATTACATTTAAGCTATATTATAATTTAAGCAAAGTGGTACTGGTAAGTGCCGCAAGGACTCAAGGGGTTAAGAAGCACTGGTAGTATAGCAGAGTGATAACGCGCGTGCAGGTATACTGGGCTTGCGCTAGGTAGATATAGGCAGCATGTGCATTCACAGGCTTAAGGAACGCACGCTGGCAGGTAGGACAGGATTTAGGCGGTAGAATTCCGTGTTATTAACTATTGTTAAGATAGAGACCAAGTAGAAAATTCAGCATTTGTTCCTTCACTGCCTTTTTCAGCCCTCTCCAAGCAGTAAGGTGTAACCGATAGCGCGGTATATTTCTGTGTTGCCAGCTACCTATTTATGTCTGGGAATAACAATGAAGGGTTTCCAAGTAGCCGTATATACGCCGTATTTCATTAAGAGTGTAAATATATAAAGCAGTAGGCTATGAATGTGTGGCCGCCAAGTAACAGCAGTGTAGAAGGAAGATCATTAAAACCATTGTGTAATAACAGCTTGATTGATCTACGTACTTGGGTTATGGAACGTAAGTCGATGGTAATAACATTTGGCCAGTTGTGGGTTCGTATAGGCACAAGTTAGCAAGAGCACTTTGAGTTCAGTGAAAGCATCGCAGAAGTGGCTAGTAAGAGGCTCGGGTATTTCTATCGGCTTACGAACGACAGACTGATCAGCTAGTCTCAGAGAGGCGATGGACGTCGCTGTACCATTGCTCACATACGCCGGGTAACAGCTTGGTGAAGTGCTTGTATGTTTGGCGTTATGAGCAGTCTGTTCTTCAGTTAACATAAACATTACTTGGGAGTTTTGTCAGTCGGTTATGACTGTGTTCATTCGAATGCGTAAATAGCATCATAGGTCTTAGTGTAACTAGGACACAGATTTTAAACTTCATCAGCACCATACTTTCATAGCGTGAGCTCATCTTCAGTTTCGGTCTGTGACTGCTCGCTAGCGGAGCGAACACGTCTAAGTATTTTATTGAGATTATTGCATAAATGGCGCGTAATGGTATTTACATCATCAGCACGGAAAAGGTATCTTAGCTGGCTGATCGTACAAGCATAGGGAAGCTAACCTAGTTAATGCGGCTACATGTCCGATTCTCACCAAAAACCATTTGCGAAAATACGGGATGAGGTACTGAAACTACTTGAGAGCTAAACTACTTGGTGGTCACTGCCAAGGAGGATGTCTTTTTCACTAGCGACCGAATATGTGATGCTTAGCATAAGAGAGATGTAAACGACCTTGGCCCAGCCAACCTAACTCTCTGTGACTCTCACCTGAAGCGCACTACTGGACAAGATTAACCTTTTTTATTCTATTCCTCTTACAAGCTTAACATGTCTATTTCTCCCGATTCTCTCTGATAGCATTCTGGCTTCCTCCCCATAAGCGGACATTTTAGATTTGTCTCAATGATCCTATCTTTCTGACCGCGGAGGCTATACCGATGAATCAGCGACAGAACCAATTTTCTGTTCAAAACACCAAGAGACCATTGTTGACTTTTCACTTCTTCCCAATAGATTAATTTCCCTCCAGAACACATTCTTTTCTTTCCGCGCCCTCTGCGTACATTCCTTTTACAATTGGACAGAGGAGCCTTCCGGCTTAGCGCTAATTTATCTTTGTCTGCCTAGCCTCCTTCTTTCTATTGCTTCCAGACATCCGAGACATAAACGGTTTAGCGTCTGTAGTCATAACAACCTGTGACCCTCATCCTTCGTGCTTTGCCAGGCATGCTATCTACCTATTCCGGCGCAACGCTGTGCCGCCCTTACCTCAACAAAAGCGCTGGTCGTTATTCATCCTTCATGTTATTAACAAAGATGAATCATCGCCTGAAGAACGTTGTCGGATATTCTAATTCTCCTATAGAGAACCTGTATTACCGACCCTATCCTTTCCCTCCTGTTCTTTCTGTTACACTTCAACTTCATTCAAAGCTAACGCACAGGGATCCGTCCTCCCTGACTTTTTACATTCATACCAATTTAGCACTGAGGCAACGCGTCCATGCCGCTTCTTCTGGTTGTTGTTCTTTCCCATAATCTGTACTCCACCTCCCCTCTCTCTGGTTCCTACAGATGGGGCATATATGCATTAGAACCCTCAACCTCGCTTTGCTAGGACTTCATCCCTTATTTGGAAACAATCTTTCATTCTCTACTGATCCGGCTACTACGCGCTTCGCGTCGTATTTTTTCCACTTATGATACATGCGTATATGCGGTATTTAAATAACAATTACATGTAGGTAGGTACAATAGCTCAGTCATGGTTGTAATTGATCGCCTGCGTTCCAGATGCATTTCTTCGTCGGTCTGTGTGGCTGGCTCTGTTTGTGGCTTTTCCCCGAGTTTGTCACCGGTACGGTGACACGCACCCAAAGATCTGTCCATCGTTTGCGACAACAATACGTGGCACACAGTTTATTTATATAGACATTAGCGGAAGATTGTTAACCGATTTTACAACTTACTAACCGGACAAACCATTCGTTTATCTTGCACGGATCCCATTATTCCGAGGCTTGAAGCATTGGGTTCAGTGTGCCGAACACTATCTCTTTCCACCTATCCCTTTGCTAAGAGTACTCCTTTTGACATCGTAAGGCACATTCTCCTGCCGACACAAAGCAAGAACGATTGCTCATCCCGCGCTCTTCAATCCGCCTTTGGACCGCCCAATTGGCCGTGGTTTCCCATATTTCTAATCAATGTTACTACATACCCCGGAGCTCTGCGATTCTCTTTTCGGAATCATATCATATCCTTCAAGGCTTCAACCAAAATGCTACATATTTCACCGTACCTTCCTCGGAGAGTTCCCGTGGTGTTGCAGCTGATCAACAAATCACATTCAAAAAATTATTTAGTCTTGACCTACCAATCGGGCACAGCTATTCGTTCCAAAAACAGAGCAGGACCCAGGAACGCAACAGGCACACGCCTAACGCATCAGCCAGCGGAAAAGGTGGGACGCAACTTGACTGCAAAATAATCGAGCAAATAACGGTTCAATAAGAAACATAGCCAGTTACAACTTGCCATTCAATGGAGCGGCAGCAGTGTTTCAGGACGTGATGGGTTTTTTCGCCTGGCAAGCGTTCTCCTTATAAAAAGCCACAAATATCCGTTTAAAACAACACTGCAACTTGGCGAATGTGACTCGCCACCGGATAAAGTCACAGCCCATAACTTCACGCCAGCAGGTCAACTAGCTTCATCATACTGTCCAGGTTCATTACACTGGA
>OX104067.1:100234091-100358611 GCA_944474145.2 Dicrocoelium dendriticum | reverse complement strand
ATTATCACATTGAGATGTACCCTCCACCACCTACCATCTCCCCTTCCTTCCCCCATAATTTCGGTTATTGGTGCACCGCCTGCAGCGCGGCCTCAAAAATGTACCACCCAGCATAGCTCAATTGAGCAATGAGGCACATAGATCATTGCAACACTGTAAGGTTCAATCTCATTGTGTTGGATTGAACAGCACCAGCCAGAGACTGAAACTAAAGCACCTAAGCAACGTCGTGCTGGCGAGACCGCACCGACATCGGCGACTAGCCGCCCGTCGACCATGGACAGATTTTCATCGCTGATAGCGTCGCTCCAGCACCAGATCGGGTAACCAACTTTAAATCGTTTGCATTGCAATCACTCTGGGTCATCGCTACGTAGCATAAAATCTGGTGACACAGGTTACTGCTCTCACCACTCGTCTTTCGGTAATAAAGCCCGTAAGTGGGTACGGTCATGTAGCTACTCCGCTACAGATGATCTGCCAAGCCGGCTTCTTATGGGTACGGAAGTCAGCAAAGTCCAAATTCGTCTCATCTACCTCGGGGATTGTGGTTCCGAGACCCAGTTCTTAATTGATACCAGGGCGAAAGTTAGCGTCATTTGCCCTAGGCCAGGTGAGCCTATCGCTTCTTTGTCGACAGGCCTAAATGCCGGCAATGACGAGCCAATAGCCACCTACGGTCAGCTATCACAACCTTGGTGCAACACTTGGAAACTGGAGTCCTCACGGACGAAATGCAACGTTCTCTCATACCGATGCATCGTTCCGCCCAAGGCCTTACTGATCCAATGCAGTCCGCTTTCTAATAGCCTCGCAAATTCGAGAATTAGGTGTACATTAACCTAGTTCGCGGAACTTCGCAGAGCACGGGAGCCATTGCGCAGCAACAGCAAGTTCCATCATAAGCTACGTATATTTAAATCCATGGCACTGTAAGAATCTAGGCTTGATCTAAACAAAACCTGCGCCTGCCCTCTGCTAGACTACTGCTCCGTCGTGTTAACCAACTCCAGCAAATACGACAGAGTAGCCATTGGAATGGTTCAGCGGTCGTTTACCACACGGCTCCTGGGCCGCTCTACTCTTGACTATCGCGGTCGGTGCATTGAACTCGCGCTAGAACCTTTACAGCTGCGCAGGCTAAAACTAACCTCCACTTCCTATATAAGCTTAACAATAATCCTCTTGCGAACTCACTAACGCCCTTCCTATCATCGACCAACATCCCGTACCCGTTTCGAAATAGACCGCACTCCATTGTCCTGCCGAAAGCTCACAGTAGTACGCATGCACACGTCTATCTCTACAGATACGCGTAGGTGTGGAATAGGCTTCCTCGTACTATGCGGGCATCTACTAAGGTAATCCAAATCAGTTCAGCACTTAATAGGTACCTCAGTGTCCGTCATGTTTCTACTCTTTTAAGCATTAAGAGACTTGAAGACGAAATGCGGGAAACTAGATCTGACTACATATAAGCGTCTTCCCTATCCGACCACACTCAACTCTAAGGAAAAATAATGCCTGTCCTCAAGTGCCGTTACAAAATTTTTCCCGCCTGATTTCTGCCTCTCACCACGTGACTGCCAACCGGCATCTGAGACTCTAACATATCTGCGTCTCCTAGTAGCTCTCCTGTCATTTTCCGTGTCCTGCCCGGACATGTTAGCAGTATGCGGAAAAGCTAACCTCTGTGTGGTATTTAACAACCTTGATGTACGCTTAGGCTCGGCCTGTTGGATATCCTTTCATGTAATATTTTTGCTCCCTTCAGGCAATCAGTCTTATTTCATCAAATCATCGCACAGCCACTCCTTAGTCTCTCCTTTTAGATCTTCTCTTATCCATTACTTTCTGCAAACTCTGTGACATCTTCCCAGGTATAAGTCCAGCTCTCAATAGCTACTCCTGCTTCGGTCTACCTTAGCCCACAAGAATGATATGAGCATCAGCCCGCCGCTGCGCTTTAGCGTCTGACGCTCTGAAGTATTTAACAACCTTAATGTACGCTTGGGTTCCTCCCGTTCGTAGTCCTTTCATCTAAAATGTTTAGATCACTTATGACAATCATTCATACAATGTCTGCGCACAGCCACGCCCTAGCCCCCTTATATGGAAGTACATTTAACCATTACCCAACGCAACGTCTCAGACACTTACTTATATTGTAGTTTAATTCTCCCAGCTGATTTTTCTGGCTCAGTCTACCTTATTATGCGTTCTTCCAGTTTTCTGTCAATTCTCCATTTAACCGTTTTTAGCTCTCTTATGGTGATGTGACTCCCTCAGTCAACTTACTGTATGCTTGCATTTTGCCTGTCTGCTTTCCTTTCGTCATTCAACGTTGTTTAGGTCTCTGCTGGCGACCATCCTTATCTCATCTGGTCAGCGCCGTGCCGCTCCCTGGTAGACGTTTAGCTATCACTTGTCTGTAACACCCAATTAATTGTAGTTTAGCTCTCTCACCGGCTTTTCCGTGCTCCAGCTACCTTTGTAATACCCCAATAGCGTACTAGCACAAGGTGCTTATCTGCGCGTCGCTGTGTCTTAACCACTGTGCTCTGAACTATCTACTAGCCGTATTGTATGCTTGCGCTTTATCCGTCCGTTTTCCTTTCTTCATAAAACCTTTCTAAGCTCTCTTCTGTGGAGCAAACAGAACGCAAGTGGTCTACGCACAGTTGCTCCATGGTCTCTCCGTTCTAAACGTTTATTTATCCGTTGCGAGCTGCAACCTCCGTGACTCCTACTCATGTAGGAATCCAGATATTACGCTGACATTTGCTGGCTCAGTCTACCTTAGCACTGATATTTTAACACCCTAACAGGACACAGTATTTGCACGCCTCTGGCTCATATGCTGCGACGTCCTTAGTAAACTTACCGTATGCGTGCAGCCTGCCTGGTTGATGTCCTTCTTTCATGTACCCTTTTCAGCTTACGCCTAATACTCCTTCCTATCCCAGCCAGACAACGCACAGCCGCTCCTTAGCCTCTCTATTCTAGACTTTCACATACCTCTTAATTGGTTTAACGTCTTCGACTTTTTTACCTGCAAGCGTCCAGCTCTTGGACTAGTCTACCCTGGCTATATCCAACAGTATTATCCAAGCACCGTAGCATGAATTGTGTACCTACGCGCCGCCGTACTTCAACCTTATATGATGTGACTCCAACAGTAACCCAATTTATGTTTGCATTCTTCCTGTCTGCTGTCCTGCCTTCAGTCAACTATTTTAGCTCTCTTCTGGCGACCTTCTTTACCTCATCGGGTCAGCGCGCCGTTGCTCCTTGCTAGATATTCAGCTGTCATTTACTCGTCTGCCACACCTAATTAGTTGTAACTCAGCTCACTCACTGGCTCCCGCCGGATCAGGCTTTTTTAGTTATATTCCATTAGCACCCCAACATAAGTTGAATATCTGCGCGTCGACGTGTGGTAACCCGTAATACTCTGAACTATTTAACAAATTCATTGTACGCCTGCGCTCCTCCTCTTCGCTGTCCTTCCATGATGAAACCCTCCTTGGCTATCTGCAGGGCAAACGTAACGCTTGTGGTCTGTAAAATACTGTTTCTTAGCTCAACTTTCTGGACGTTCATTTAATTATTACTTGCTTGCTGCTTGATGCTCAGCCGTCACTTACACGACTGTGCCAGCTAAATACATGCAGTTTAGCTCTCTCACTAGCTTCTCTCAGGTCAGGCTTTTTTAGTTATATTGCATTAGCACTCCGGCATGACTTGATTAGCTGCGCATCGACGATTCTTAGGCACATTGCTCCTAACTATTTAACAACCGCATTTTAAGCTTGCGCTTCTACCGTTAGCCGTCCTTCCATCACGTATCCTCGCTTAGCTTTCTTCTGTCGCACAAGCATATACATGTATTCAGTGCAAGCCGCAGCCTTGCCTTACATTTCTGGAAGTTCATTTATCCCTTGCACGCTGTATTGTCCTAGACTTTTTACCTGTCATCCTTCAGCTCTCCGGCTAGCATTCCCTGGCTCTATCCAGCTTGGTACTATTAGTACCCTAGCTGCTGCGGCTAGGCATCATGTTCTGATATCCTCTGCAACTTTAATGTACGCTTGTCTTCCTGCTATTTGCTGCCCTCCGCCAATTAACCTTTCTTAGCTTTTTGTTCGTCACTCCTCTCATCTCGTCAGCGCACGGATGCCCTTTAGCTTCTCATTTCTAGATGTTCATTTCTCACTTACTCGCTGCCATGTTTGCGACAATTACTCATGTATGAGTTTAACAGACTCACTGGCTTTTCTTGGATAAGCATACCTTAGTACCATTTTGTTAGCACCCCAGGATAACCCGTTTCTCTCCGCCACGCTACGTATATATTTGTTCAGCACGTTCGCTTTCCTTTAACTGATCGTTATTACGTTACTGCTATCGATCAATCCTATCTCACCTTGTGTTCTTTGTCCGTGTTTGCAAAGGTTTCGACACTTACTTATGTAGGCGGTAAGCTCTTTCACAGGCTCCCATCTTAGTCAGCCATAGCACTATACACTTAGTAACTCGTGTCTTCTTTCGGGCTTGGTCCCCGAAGATTTGTACTCAGCGTTGAGTCCCATCTATCCGCTGACTTACCACCAATTAACCTTTGAGTCTCTTACGTCGCAAGCTATTTATACCTGCATTTACTTATTCTGCACTTCCTATCGAAGTAGGCTGGCTACCAGCTGTTCATCCACCATTCAAACTCCGCTGGTCTTTGAATTCGGCTTTCTGTCTTCCCAGGCAATAGTTGCAGAATGGCAACCCGATACTGCGTGGATGCCTAATGACGCAACGTTCTGTGTTCCATGTAGATGGTAGCAACCGACCTATACGGCCATTGTGTACGTGGAACACTAAACAGACACTTTCAGCACAATAATGTTGGTACAATCTGCAGCATTATGTCTCCACACTAAAGGTTAAACCGTAAGACCTTAACACTGTTTGTTTTCACGCCTGTTCATTGCGGCCTTGGTTGTCTCTCACCTCCCCTTTTCTCCGAGGCCCGGAACTGCTTTGGGATCTGGGATTAGACCGAGAAACCGCCTTCGTCCGGGACAGGACATAATAACCCAAAAGGACCTAAAAGAACATAGCTATACGACAAATGTATACGAAAACATTCACTACCACGACCGTTGTCCGGTAATGATAGCTGGACACGAGGCTTCACACTCCTGAAAAGTATACATTAACCTGAAAAATCCGGACGCAAGAAACTGACATTTTGCTCACCTGGACACTCACAAAGACGATTCTTCGCGAAGCTATCATCCTTCATTGGCCTCAGCCATTATGGCGGCCTAGACCAAAGATACCTGAGCAAGCAACAGAGGAAATTGGAAGTCAATTAACTGCGGATAACCGAGGGTGAAATCAGACGGCAAGCTGCTCTGCCAGTTGTACCTTATTTTACAAACGGATTTATGACAGTGTTCCAGGAAAAAGGCGCATTTTCGTCTGACAAGTATTCTGCCTATAAGAAGCCTCAAATGTCCTTTTAACAAGACCGAGACGTGGCGGATGTGACTCACCAATGAATAAAGCTACCGTCTACAATCACATCCCGGCAGGTTGACTGGAATCATAATTCAATATTTTCTTGACACATTCAACAGTAAGGTACTCCTTGCCTGCGTGTATCGTTTTCACTAAACATATAATGCCATGACTGTTTACCCTACACGCCCTAAAACCCAACGTATCGTCATTCATTGACGACTTTATTCCGCATGATTACTTTACAATTTCCGCAGGTTGTACAACTTTCGGTTTACTGCCCATTACCTACATAGCGGCGCGTTGGTAGTGAAACATAATTGCATGTAAAAGTTGACAATATCTGGTTTTGTGTGTCTCGACAAATTGGAGCATAACCCATTTATTTATTTTATTTATTTGCTTAGTCTTAGGTCTTGGGCGCACGTTCCAGTGTGTATTCGCCATCGGTACCGTCTCTTTTATCATCATCGGCATTGACTTGCTCATGCCTTTCGATCTATCTGTCCATGCGAAACACCCGATGATAGTCAACACAGCAACAAAATTCAGTGTACGTAGCATCATCGCCCATATCGTTTCTATAACACCAGTCCGTGCATTTCCCCAGAACTTGCCAGGATACGCCAACCTATTGCCTTATTATTCCAAGCCTGTTCAGTCAATGAACTCAGTTTTTCCATGGGCATCTCAAGTCGTGCGCCACATCCGTACGAATGTCTCCGTCTCATACCGTCCACGCCGACTAGCGCCTGAGAAACTAAAGGTGGCAAGGGCGGAGTTTGAGCAAATGCTCGAACTAGGAATAGTCGGCCTTTCCGACAGCTCTCGGTCCCCTTCCCTGCAGACAGACCCAAGAAAGCTGGTAACTGGCGCCCTCGCTGTGGTTGGCACGAACTGGAGCGGTTAACCGTCCCTGGTATGTATCCCATCGCACACATGCAGCAGCTTATCCCATGTCTCACAGGTAAGACTATCTTCAGCAAGATGGATCAGGTTCGCGTCTATCGCCCGATACCTGTAGAAGTGCATAACATTCCTAAACAGTTGTCATCACACCTTTCGGCTTGTTTGCAATTTTTAGGAAAGCCAGTTGACTGTGAAAAGCCGCACAAACGTTCCAACGCTTCATCCATGATGTCACTCGTGGCTTAGACTTAGCTTATTCCTACGGCAATGATATTTTGGTAACAACTTCCTCCGAACAGCAGCACCGCGAGAATCTTCGAACCCTATTCCAACGCTTAACCAAACGCGATGTCACAGCCAACCCGAGTAAGTGTGAAATCGTTAAACCAACGGTAGTATTCCTAGGCTACCTCGTTTCATCGTCTGGTATCAAAGCTATTCCTGATAAAATCCAGGCAATCCAGGACGTTCCAGCTCTGACTTAGATCAAGAAACTCCGTCGAGTTTTTGGTTTGGTCAACTACTATTGACGCTCCATTCCGCGCTGTGCTCAGCCCATGCAGCCTTTGCGTAACTTACGCAGAGAAAATGCACGCAATTTCGCTTACCCCGACACAGCACAGACAGCCGTTGCTAAGCCAAAAGATGCCATCTATAACATAGCCCGTTGGCTCATTCCAAATACACCGCACCCCGTTCTGTTATTACGAGGTTCATTGTGAAGTTGAAAATGTATAAATGAAAGGTGTGCATGGTAAGTACGTCTATGTGACGATAAAATGGATGGAAGATTGAACTACTGTTGTTATTCAACTGGTTAAGAATGGGTGGTACGTCACTGTTAAGCCACGTTAGAAGTGGTCAATATGACGGACAGTATGGCTATTTTTAATTGTTTGTTGAGTTGGCTTGCACTTAACTTTACGGACATGGATGAACTTGTGATTGAATTAAATAAATAAATAAATATTTTATTCTCGACAAAGCGAGACACGCCTTTTGGGCATGATCAGCACATTGCATTATTGTACATGATAGCGGAATAAGCAGCACCAACAGTGGGAGTAGTACCGTTGGAGACAGTAGTGTGGGCCCATAGAGCCCAAATGTTGTATGTAGTCTATGTACACCGAATGCAAAAGGTAAAGAAAGTAATCAGAGCACTTGTATGGTATGTTGATGAGGAACTACTGCGACAGCGACAGTATTTTGCAACCGGCAAGTTGTGACTAAGTACGCCCGCAAAATTCACTTGAAAGCATAGTCCTTACAGGAAGTCCGAAAAATTTGCTCAATTCCAACAGTTATAGGATCGCTGTCATCATGACGGGTTTTATTCGACCTGCGCTCGAAAGCCCCCACTGTCCCGTAGTTGAGTCACGTTGAGCAAGCATCATTAGAAACGTGCATTTGACTAATTTTCTCTTGAGCAGTATAGGAATTCAAATGCGACCTGGAGGAATGGTGGTTGGTCCTGTTCCTGGAATTAGTGTGAATACGCATTTCTGCGTCTAACCACTTGCAAGCATCGTACGCAAATACATGAAAATGCAGTGACTTTGCTCGTACTTTCTTTTTAGTTTAATCGCGCGAATCTTATAACACTTCGAAGTAATTTGACTTGTTCTAGTTTATTGACACACGAAACTGATAGCTAGTTATGTGAGAGCGGCTTCGTCTCTGGATCCTCTTCCGCCGTGACACCTTGCATTTTATGTAGACTTGGATGGTTACCTGTATTTTGACCACTGGAAGCTAACCAACGACTTTTCGCTGTTTGCGTGCCATTAATCATTTTCAAAGGGTGCGTTTATTTTGCTTACTTGTGAGTTGGTTATTGCGGTGGAACTTGGCTGCGGGTCTTCATTTCTCCGGTCGTTGTGCATCTGCGCTTTTGCAAAGGACATGTCGTTACATGCTTGGAGCTCACCTGGGCTTTGTTTTGTCCGTAACGATTTTGTGAGTCTATTTCAATGCATGCGTGTCACACTTGGTCTTTCCGACCAGTCCTCTCGTCGATTGCGTGGCTGGCTATCGAAACCGGTGCCAATTCTGTTACTTGTTTTTTAAATTTCTTTGTTTCTCAACTCTGCGATCGAGGTGGTTGTCGAGTGCTCTCCGAACTCTTCTTGTCCTCCTTCCGACGCCTCCTTGGTTATATGAGTAAGCGGAGGGCCACGATGCGACTACAGACTTGTCCTGGCGCATACAACGCAGTATTCGTTGCCGTTGCCGCCATGTGGAGTGTACTGCCTTGCGTCCGACGCAGTAGGTCCTTATAGGTAGTGCCGAAAGCATATGGCACAGTTGTGTTGACTGCTGTATGCTTTGGACTGAGGATTATACTCCAGCTACTAACAGTACAGTGTCTGGGAAGCTTAAGGTATCTGATGTGTACACTGTACCTCAAATTTGCTTGCCTTTTGCAGCGGCCGTACTGCTCGGGTCTCCTTCAGGAGACAGTGGAAGGCACTTGTAAGTTAAAAGACCCGGCACCTGTTTGCTCAAGGTCTGCTGTCAGTACACGATTTAGTCACAACACTGTTGGCAACGAACCCTCAGATACCGTTTTTGCTTCCTTTGTTAGCCAAGGTAACATGCGCGCAACTGAACTTGTCAAAGGAAAGGAGAAGTAAGTTAGAAAGGTCGCAACCCCAAGGAATGTCTAGGAGTTTGGTAGGGTCCACTTTCCCTATCACCATTCACTTCCATTACTGTTGCCTCATTCAAGTTGGATACATTTACGACGTTGTGGGCCAAACAATCGGACGCTAAGGCAAAACCGCCAACGTTCGCGCAGGGCTCGGTAAGTACTCTGCGTTGCTGAGACCCGCATACTGAATGCAGTTTTATTTTCATTATTGCCATTGTCATTTGCTGTTCTTCGAAACGAACATATGCTAGCGGACCTTTAATTGTTTAAAATGCGTTAACAAACTTTATCGGCTTTCCTGTCGTGACTGTGTAAAAACGCACCAGATTCAGTATTTTGCCTGTTGACAAGTCCGCGTCTAGCCCGCGCACCTTGCGTGTTGCTTGGCCCGCTCCAGAAGTGCGCAATGCTCATCTAGGTTTTGCCCTTGGCATCAAATGAACTGGTGCCATGCTGCATCTAGATCACCCACTGAAGGAGGCAATAACGTAAATAAAAAATAAAGGTATATTTCTGGGCTTGTTAGATGCTGTGCCCGCAAAGATGGAGAAGTATTTACATAAATCCATTGCCCTTGCTTGGGTGTAAGACAGTGGGAGTATACGTTCCCAGTTCAAAAGTACTAATGCACTTGCGGGTGGCTTTGCGATATGCAAGCACGTTGTGAAACAGAAGATATGATCGCTTGGTGCGTTTTCGGGTGATGAGCCGACAGTGCACTTCTTTCTTGCCAGAACCGGTTCCGATGTCGTAGGAGCGCGGGCTCACGTTGCTAAATACCTAGAGAGTGATCTACAATACTTTGCGTAACCTGCGAAACAAGCTGCGGGGGAAGCGCAATTCTTTACTTCCGCCGGCCAGTGGTTTTCACCTTCACTGATAAATGGTTGTCCACCGACCTCAATGCAGATGAAATGTGCTTACCAAGCTACGCACTACTATGGTGTCACCGCGCCTTCAATCGTCGTAAAGGTGACTTTGTTTTGTACGTCAACACAATACTTACGGTCTTTCCGTGATTTACTTTCTGCAATCGCAGTTTCTTTTTATATAGCATCCGCACAACTTAAAGGTGTGACGGTCCACAGAAGCCCCGATAGTTTTGAGAAATGCCTAATTTATGTTTCTGACGTATAGGTGTTTGGCGAAGGAAACTTTATCGCCCAATCTTAACTGGCAGAATTTCTTCCTCGATATTGTTTCAAATTAGTTTCATACTGCCCTTCTTAATGTAGCATTGTATGCTTCCCTTTACCGACTTCCATTTAGATTGTTCTGTCACACGATTCACAAACAGCAAAGTTGAAAACAAAACCACTCCTTTAAATTATGCCTGAGGTATATTTGACCTTATTTTATTACTGTTACTCCATTTTCGGGCTGGTGAAGCCTGACTCTCCCTAGTTACGCCTGTCATTCCTAATAAAACCCATACAAATAAATATATAGTTTATTCACAGTTTCATAGACACAATAACTCAGGCATGATCAAGGTTTAAAAACAGATGTGTATCACGACGATACATTGGGTTCAATTGTGTGTAGTTGAAACGGTGTCGGGAAGAGTTGATATGTGAGCCTAGTCGACTTGCCAGTATGTAGTTGTGGGCAGTGACTTTATTCAGTGGCGAGTCACATCCGCCACGTCGCAGTGTTGTTAAATAGACATTTGTGGCTTTTTATATGGAGAACGTTTGCCAGGCGAAAACCCACCACGTCCTGCAGCACTGTCGTAAAGCATTTTGAACACTAATGTTTAACTGGCAAAGCCGCTTGACGACTGGTTTCACCTTCAGTTTTTCGCAAAGTAATGGCTTCTAATTTCCTCTGTTAGTTGGACAGGTAATTTGATCAGGGTCGCCATGGTTTTTGAGGTCGGTGGAGGAGAGGGACGTCGCGATTATTCTTCTTGTTGTATGTCCTGGTGAGCAAAAGTTCAACTTTTCCGCTGTCCAGATTTTTCAGATGTATAGTGTATGGGAGTATGAGGATATGTCCAGTTCACCAAACTGGACAAGGGTTATGGTGATTGTAGTTCGGTCCTTTCGGAGTTCTACCCTGCTCTATGTAAGTCCTTGTCAGTTGTTACATCCGTCTTGGGCCAAAACTGTTCCTCTGTCCAATCTCAGATTTCCAAGAAATCCCGGACCTCAGAGAAAAGTGAAGTGAGGGACAACCGAGAGAAGACGGCAAGAACAGGCGTGGAATTGAACATTGGTAATGTCTTGTGTTACCACATTTGGGCTTGAGACAAAAGCATGTACACTGTGCAACAATAATTATGCTGAAAATGTCTTTTGAATATCCTATAGAATCACAAGCCGTAAGGGTGGATTGCTAACGCCTGCGTAGAGACAACAACGTTGTACAAGTAATTAAAGTACGAAGTATTCGTTTAGTATGCGCCAGTAATTGCGTGGGGATAAGGCAAAGAGAGTTAGAATATTGGTAGTGATTGTCAGGTGCATGAACAGCATGTAGTTAGCGTAATCCGAGAGGGAGGGCATAATAAGCGAAAATAAGTAGGCTGCTGCGAGAGAGTCCTAAAGATCAATTAGCAGCATGGTAGCGGAAGGATTGAATGCAGATATTCTAAAGGAATAAAGGTTATTGAGATACGGAGTGGCTCCGAACAAGCACTAGATCATCGCATATGCATGGGGCCGATGGCCACTAGCTACTTCTAAACAGAGATGCCGACTTTACTACGACCGACAGATGGTGGCGCTAGGAGAGACTCAGTGGCCAGATGTAGCCATTCCAATCAGACGCTTGGTCAAGAGTGTATGCCTATAGGGTCGCTGAGCGTATGGGTTAAAGAGCCTTCGTTTTCTTTTCTTCCTTATTCGAAAGGATAACATTATCTGCACGGAACACCTTTGAGGACCTACCTGCTACACTCGCCTGGAAACGGAATAAACCTAGAACTATTAAATCATCCTCACTTTGCAATCCTGACACGCTAAATGAGTCCAGAAAACTAATGAACGCAATACAGGCCATTTGATTACTCCGACTTCGGCAGCTCCAACTACCTGCGACCGACTCCCAAAGAACCAACTACACAACCATAGAAAACAAATTAACGAAACATGACTGCGAATATCCGCAAGGATAATCGGTCAGCTGCTGGCTTGTCAGCGTCATAGCACTAGTCGGCTGTGTTCCAGGACCTGGTGGGTTTTCCCTTGACAAGCGGTTTCCCCACACAAAGCCACAAATATCTGCTTAGCAGCACCGTGAAGTGGCGCAGGTGACTGGCCACCCAATAAAGTCACTGCCCCAACCACGCATTGGCGAGTTTACCGATACCACATTACACAAATTATGCGCGTCAATTTGCTTGCGTACGACTACACATACGTATTAAATAAATAAATAAATAAATAGGTTATTCTCGAACGTATGCTAGCGGACCTTTAATTGTTTAAAATGCGTTAACAAACATTGATCAGTGCCCTGCCACTATTATTTAAATATTTTTGCAGTTCTTTCTTTATGCTCCAACCACCTTACCCGCACCGTTTACACACCCTTGTAGTGCAACAGAGAACATGCTCTTACAGTATCTTGTAACATTGCATGTTATGGTTGTTTTAACATTCGAAACGTCCATTTGTTTTATTGACTGCACATCCGTGGACACAAACCGTTTTGGTGAGTACCTCGCTGCACTTTTCTCTCTCTGGCTTATCCCCTTCCTATTATTGTAGCCTGTACAGTATACGTTGGGGTCAGTCGCCTTCGACTTCTATACTGCCGTATTTGACACATATTACGTGTCATTGCTTACCGAATAGTGTCCCAGGCTCCGCCCAACAACTGTTGACCCCCTGTCAGGAACTGGCGGTCCGCCATTGGGAACTTTCATTCTGGTGAGTGTTTGACGTCTCTAATTAAAGTCACGGCTACATGAATACCTAAACAACCACAATCCCACCACGGACGTTACTCAATCCTTCTCACAGTATCCACGCGATTGATCGCAATTGCAGTGGCACCTATTCAAACTCGTATAACCGATCGACAGATGCACTCCCATAAACATGTATGAACTCACAGCTCTAAAGTTCATGACTGACTTGCACCAGTTTTTATACCTCCCCCGACATTTAGTTGTACAGTTACCCTAATCCTACCTACATAGGCGTGTCACGCATTGAAGGAGAATAAAAGGTTAATTAATTATTTATTTATTAATAGGTCCCAACGCAGATTTCTGTCTGCTAAATCTTGTCAACCCAGCCAGTTTGCATTCTTAAACTAGGTTAGACACGCCATAGACATCTACGTGGCTATGCAACATGCATTCGACGGGGTTTTAATGTTTTCATGACAAAATCAGCTGTACTGAGCGTTTCTAAACATCTCCTTTCCTGGTTTCATTCTTAGCTGTTTAACCGAAAGCAGTCATTTTTCTGGGCGATTGGTAGTCTAAAAAGGCATCTTTAAGCAGCGGAATATTTCAAGACAGCGTCCAAGTTTCCTGCTGTTTTACTGTGTATCAGTGATGTATTCCAGGTCTTCCCACATGGCACTCCATAACTCTGCGCTGGTGGTTTAAAATTGAGGTTCGCAGTTGATCCTACCTTCCCACCAATTGGCCTCTGCAGCATTAAAGGCAATCATGGCGCCCTTGCAACATGGTGTTGCTTGTGGAAACTAGAGTTAACTCGAGTTAACTAGTTAACGAGTTAACTAGAATTAACTCGAAAGCCTTGTCGACTTTTCATTCTTTTAATTGAAGCCTTTTTCAATCCTACTATATCATATCCTTATCTTGGTCTCTGATTGCTTTTAACTAGATAGCCATCTCTGCGATTTGCCTTAATCTATTTCTTGACCGTATTTCTGGCTCCATCTCTCTTACTGAGACGTATTTGTTCTAAGTGCTGCATACATAAAGCATTGCTTTCCCCCAGAACTTTGCTGGACTTGCTCATGCTTTATTATCACAGCATATTTCTCTCTTAACCTTGATCCACGCCACTCGTCTTCACTAGTTAATTTAGCGACCTAGCCCCAATCTATCAACAAATCCAAACCCTTCGGATCGGCCTCTCGCTCCCCGATATTGCGCAGGTCTATGAGGCGTCACTGTTCATAGTACGACTAATATAACTTTTTATGGAACACATGTACATGAGATATTTAGTTTCTAATGATGCATGTAATATGAGGTTCATTAGTGAAAGCACTTTTGCGATTGAGCTTTGTCCTGAGTTCCGGATGCATCGTTGTTGTCTGTTTGTTTGCCTGTCTTTGTTCGTTGTCTCTTTTCCGAGAATTCCACAGAAATGGCGGCCAGAACCCGAGAATACGTCCAATGCCTTGCCCTCAACGCTTCAACAAAACGCAATATTCTCTTATCTGGAAATAAATGGATAACTATTACGCTGCCTTTGTACCTACCGGATGGACAAAACACGTATCCTCTATCTTGGATGAATGCCAATATATTAAGGCCTGAACAACTGCGTTTAGCTCGCCTTTTCTTCACATAACTCTTCATCGAATTTGCTGACACTTAGAGTCAACTCGGTCATTTCATCTAACCGGAGGGCAGATTATCCTACATGTACTATGCACGTTATTTGTAAATATCCCAACACAATTCCTTCACACACAATACTCCCACTGTGGCAAAAACAAATGGGTTCGGCCCTTCACACTACTGAAGTTCTTTTCACATACCACAAGTGGAGTTGCCCGCACTACTTTTCCCGTCCATACGTTCGTGGATGCCAATGTCCCCAATCAAGTGAACTCAATCTGGGAGGATTTCCGGTTCATTATCCGGGACAACTTGCAGCTTTCCTGGCTCTGAACATATGCATTTGGCCATTCTCCTCTAATATTTGGTTCAACAACATATTACTGCATACCCATCGGAGATATTACGCGGTCCTACCGATGACAAATACAAAACATCTCAGCATGTTCGATTTATAGCTTAACTACCGTAAAAGCCGTGTCATTCCGTCAGGAATTGACAGGACCCATGGATGATACAGTCCAGCCTCATCACACATCAGCCAGCGCAAATTATGGGTGTATCTTGACTGCGACCAACAGAACCAATAATCGGTCAATAAGAAGCATTGCCAATTTCATCTTGTCGTTGGAATGCGTTGATGGCAGTGTTCCAGGACGCGGTGGGTTTTCGCCTGGCGAGCCTTCTCCCTATAAAAAGACACAAATATCTGCTTAACAACCCTGCGACGTGGCAAAGGTGTCTCGCCAATGAATAAAATCACTGCCAATAAGCTCACACCAGCAAGTTGACCATGCCGATATACTACCATGATGGATACACCCCGACGCCTTTTTATCTGCATATTCCGTCGCCAGGTTATTTTCTGCGCATTCACCATTGTTCTTTATGTCACACTCACACGAACCTAGCGTATCGTGTAATCGCGACTGAGCGTGTTCTCCACTAGACTTTTTATAATTGATCAGTCTTAGTTCTTGATCAATTCATGTCTAAATTGTTACTGCACTTTGGGGCAGAACGAATGTGCCCACACGAACGTGCCCGAACTCATGGCAATGGGCTTTCTTCATTTTATTTCTGTCCTATTTGTACAGTTTCAAATAGGAACGTATGAACAACCTCCGATCGTCACTGTTACAATTGCCATGAAATGTCTGTACATTTGCCGTTACTTGATCAGGACCACGCGGGCATGCCTAACATAGCCGAGAATAAATGTTTATTTATTTATTATTTATTTATTTAGCGCACCCATTTTGTACGCTATAATCCCAACCTGCCGACTAATGCAGCTCCGCTTGACTTTCCTCCTGCTCTCCGATTGCACACAGACTTCTAATACTTTATATCTCTAGGTTCGGCTGACGTAATGCATCTTTTTGTGTGACCTTGAGAACCTCGCGGGCTTTTCACCCATTATCAATAAAACCTCATGCCGTCCATAACCTTTTCCTATATCGCCTTCTGGTTTAATTCTTGGGTCCGGCGGTCGGCCAGCTTTACTACCCTGTTATGATCTAGTCTCACGTGTCCTGTCTATTTTTATCTGACTACTCCTTTGTAACGGCGACATCCACGGTACAAGCTCTGCAGACGCAGCTCTACCTTTCCTTATCACTAGAGTCCGCTAGCAGTGTTCACCCTTTATTTTTTAGCATTTTCCCACCTTTATTGTATGTCCCAATCCCAACACGCTGACAAATGCAGTCTCGCTTCATCGGCTTCCTACTCTTCGAATTCACTCAGACTTGTGCGACGTTACCTTTCTATGTTCGGTTGTTATAATGGACTGTTTACTTCCCCGAAAGCCTTGTGTACCTTTCCACCCTTTTAACTAAAGCTTTGCTCCTCTCTACACTGGTATTTTCTTAGATCTCTGCTTGCCTTTCAATTGCATTGCCATCTCAATGCCTTATCTTGGTCTATTCTTATCCGACCGCATTTGTGCTCGCTGACTGCAGCCATACTACTGAGACGTCTATGAGCTACGTGCCGCCTACCCAAATCATTGTCTTACCCGAGAACTTTGCTAGACTTGCTCGCACATTATCAGCACGGCTTCATTCATTTCTAATCCTGACCCATCATCAGTATTCCCAAATTAATTAAACTATTTGTATTATTCAACAGACTGATCCAAACACAACAAATTGGCCTCTAGCTCTTTGATATTGCGCAGTCCACTGAGACGGCACTGTTCACGGTACGGCTAGTCTACCTTTTCCAAGGAATACAAGTACTTGAGATAATTAGTTTATAATGCTACATATAATGTGAGGTTCCTTAGTGAAAGCACTATTGCGACTGAGATTCGTTTCTCTGATTTCCGGATGAATCGTTGTCTGTTTGTGTGCCTGATTATTTTCTTTGTCCTCTCGAAGATGTCTACACAATCGTTAATCAGCAGCTAATGATACATCCATTGCTTTGACCTCAACACTTCAAGGATGCACAGTATTCCTTTACCTGGGATCAGCTAGATAACTATTACGCCGTTTTATTCCTTACCGGATTGAGAAACCACTTATTGGTTTGCTTGGATTGATTCCACTATATTAAGGTCTGAACAGTTGGGTCCATCTTACCTCTACTTTAACTAATGCTTACTAGTAGTGCATGCGCAGACCTTTAATATCAACTCGGGTATTTTTATCTGACAGCAGGACAGAGTATTCTACCTATGCTATGCAGCTAATTTGGAGATATCCCAATGCAATGTCGCCTTTCACTCTGGAAAAAGCAAATAAGATCGGCTATTACATTACCGTACAAATTCTTTTTGCGTACCACATGTGGAGCAGCGCACACTTAACGTCCACTTGGCAGTGGATGCCAGTGTTCCCAATAAACAAAACTTACCTTTTGTGTCTATCAGGTTCTTTATTTTGGACAACGTGCGGCATATTCTGGCCTACACAACTGTGTTTGGCGGTTCTCCTGGCTCTAGTAATTTGAGCATGATTTTTCCCAGCGACATTAGGTGGTTCTCCTGACGGCAAATACAATCCATTCAAAAAGTGTTCAATTTACATTTTACCTACCGCACGGGCTGTGCCATTCCGTCAGGGCGTTCCAGGATCCGTGAATGTGACAGTCCACCCTTCATCATGCATCAGCCAGCAAAAGCCACGGATTTATCCTGGCTGCGACTAACAGAAAGAATAAGCAATCAAAAAGTAGTATCGCCAACTGCAGTTTGTGGTTCGAACGAACGGATGGCGTTGTTCCAAGACGTGGTGAGTTTTGCCTGACAAATGTTCTCCATATAAAGCGCCACGAATTTCCGTTTAGGAACTGCAAGGTGGCAGAGGTGACTCGTCACCGAATAAAGTCACAAGCAATTAGTTTACAATGGCAAGCTGACCAGGACTACATGTCGCCACACTTGATGCGCCCCGACAATTTCCTACCTGCATGCCTCTTCGCCAGGTTGCTTGCAGCGCATTCACTTTTGTTCTTCACGCTACACTCATAAGAACCCAGCGTACCGTGTACTCACGGTTGAGCTTGTGCTTCACCAGTTCTTTTCTACTTGCTAAACTCTAGTTATTGATCTATTCTTAACTGAATTCGTACCGCAATTTATGGCAGACCGAGTACGCCCATACGGACTTGCCCGAACCGACGACCATGGGCTCTCTTCAAATTTACTTCTGTCCCATTTTTACAGTTCCAAATAGGCCCGTTTAAAAATATTTGCTTGGCACTTTTCCAATTGCCATGACAGGTCCGTACAATCGCTGTTCTTTGATCATGCCTTCGGTGTATGCCTTGCATAGCCGAGCATATATGTTTATTTATTTGTATGTATTTATATAGTGGTATCCTAATTAATTAACCCCTATCATACTTAACAATATTATTTCTGCCGATGCTCCCTGTTGGTAGTCCGGCCACAATAATACGGATTTCGCTTTAATATCCCACATAATATGCTTGCTACAGTGGTCACCCACCGGCCGAATACTGCGACCCTAATGAGCAAGGTTTGCCAGATCCCCAGTACTGTTCACCTCAGCTCGCCTACGACATTAGCTTCTCCGCCGTTTCTACAATTGTCCCCTTTCCTTCCGTGCCTCTACTTTCCTTCGCGCGCTCTTCTTTTGCATTCCTTATCGCCTGATCGTTCGCCTGCCATCCTCGTTTGCGTAGACACCAGAGAAGCTAAATCTATTATTCGGCTTTCCAAACGACCTGTTTAGCTTACCTGAAAATCACCGTGTTTTTCCCTTTATCTAAACACCCTACTCATCCCATACTCAACATTTTTATTGCACCCTTTATTTTTGTTCCTTTTTCAACTGGACGGATCCGGCCCAGTGACCTGCTGCAATCGTGTCTCACCTGACCAGGCGATTTCTTTGACTACCCATACGCTACCAAGAAGTGATCGGCGAACACCCTGCAGCCGCAACACTATTTATCCCTTACCTAGAGTAACCGTTGAGTCTTTTCTTTTTATTGCTCTAGCCGCTTATTCCACCTTTCTTGTACATCTTATCCCAACGTTCGGTCTAATTCAGACACGCACCATGAGCCCCCGAATTTTCGAATTTACTCAGACTTCTGGGAGGTTGCCAAGCTTGTTTTGGCTGCTCTAACCGACTGTGCCATTTACCTTAACAGCCTCGTTGTAATTTTCACAGTTTATTAATAAAGCCATTTTTATCTTTACCCTGCCCTTTCATTACCGCCGTCTCTGTTTGCTTTACTAACGATAAAGCCAACGTTGTGCATTGCCTTGGTCTATTATCATCCAACCGTACTGCCGCATTTTGACTGCATCCATACCACCGAGACGTACATGGTCTGAGCGTTGCATCAAGAACATACTCTTTTCCTCATTTCGAGAACTTTACTGGACTGGCTCACTCATTTTTAGCAAAGCTTCTTTCAGCCCTAACCCGTCCATAACTACTGACTCGCACTACTTGTCTTCCCAGCTTAAGTAAACACCTTAGGCACAAGCCACTGACTTATTCAGCCTCCTTGCATCGGGCGCTTGCTTTACGACTTCTTGCAGCCTAATAAGACATCACCAATGATGCTACGGCTAACCCAACGATTGTTGTAGAACACATGTACTTAAGATATTTAATGTAGAATGCTACGGATAATGTGCGGGGAATCATTTCATGCAAGCGTGAAGTTGATTGTGTTTCGTTTCTGAGTTCCGCATACGTCGTTTAGTTTTGTTGGTGTTGCTGCCTGTGGTTGTTGCGTTTATTCTCAGCGACTTTCACATAATTAGTAGGCAGCAACCGAGGAAACGCCCATTGCTTTGACCAAAGCAATTCAACGAAGCATCATATTCCTTTCTCTGGAAACAAGTTGATAAGTTTGCCTCTGTTTTATTAGGTACCGGATAGAAAACCTACTTAGTTGTTACCTTGGATGGATGCCATTAAACGGAGAACTTAATGTTTGGGTTTGGCTGTTCTCTTCATCTCATACTTCCTACCCGGTGCTCTCTCGCTGCACTTTAATGTCAACTCGGCCAATTCGCCTAGCTTCGGCGTGCAGCTATTCCTGCTTATGCTACACACGTAATTTGCAAATATCCCAACACAATGCTGCCTTTCACTATGGCGAGTACATTTTTGTTCAACCATTTACATTACTGGACAAATTCTTTTCACTTAACACATGTGGAGCAGTGCACACTACTTGTACCGTCCACTTGGTCGTGGATACCATTGATCCAAATCAATAAACCTAAGCCAGGAGGAATTCTGCTTCGTTCTACCAGGGCAACTAGCTACACTTTTGGACCTGAAAAACTGCAGTTGACCATTTTCCCTGCTGGCTAGCCGAACAACCTCCTCTTGGAGCCAGCTCGGTTGTTCGGGTTTAACCCGTTCCAGCTAATAGTTCGGCGGCAGTGCTCCAGGACGTGGTGGGTTTTTGCCTGGCAAGCGTTCTCCCTATAAAAGGCCACAAACGTCTGCTTAACAACACAGTGACGCCACAAAATAAAGTCACTGCCCCGTGGATATCTGGATAATCCTTTCCAACTCACGGACACCAATTTTCTACTCGCACATTGCTGACGATAGCAAACATGCAAGAATGGAGCAACACAGTTACAAGCAAAAGTTATACAGCTATATAAACGCACACACAATTACATACTTACATTCCCCTGCACAAACAAGCACTGTTATGGCAAATATATCGGATTTTTGCAAACTCCTGATCAAGCAAGCTTTTGAAAAAATTATCGTGCCTTTAACTGTGTGCATCGCCTTGTCGAGAATAAAAGCTTTATTTATTTATATGAGTTGGGATACTCGCAGAGATAGTACGCGCAACTACAGACGACAAATACGTAACAATCGAAAAGGTGTTTACGTCATGATCTACCTATCGTACTGGCCGCACCATCCTGTCAGGACTTAGCAGGATCTGAGAATTAACTAGTCCCTCGTCCAACCTGCATCCAGCAGTGGAGATTATGGATGTATCCCGCCCTCTCTCAGTTTACCTTCCTTCCACTATTTGTCGGATAACCATTCCAACCTGGCCCTGATCTGGCAAAGTTTCTCCAGTTGTCGTCTGGTTTACTTCTTCCAAACAGCTGAAAAGTAAAAATATAGGCTCTGCAGACCAGCTGCTCTTTTCCCCCATCCTGCGTCTTGCATGAGTTGTTGAAGCCCGAACTCTATTTTCTAATGCCATTCACTACTTTTCCTTTCAACCATAATTTGGTTTCCCAGCCTTAACGCGCTGAATGAGCCGGTAGCCACTGTAACGTCCATTTTGTCAACAGCCAGCACCCTTCGCCTTGACCCACAGTATTGCCCTAATTCCCCTTGAATACACTCTGTTTGAACGTTCCACGTATACCGCCCTGCATGACCCTTAGTCGTTTGTTTTCCATGCCCAACTTACATTGGTGACACCACCTGTCTCACTACTTTCTTTGATGCATGCTCCACTTTATCGATCAATGCTTCGCGCTTGTTCCATTTGCGTGTTACTATTGAGGTCAGGGTAGACCGGAGATTTTGTGGAGTGGACACACCACCCATCCGGCTGACATGTGCCCCTAACCTCAGGTCTTCATAATGTGTCCCCCATTGAACCTGCTTGAGGTGATTGGACTAGTAGCTGTTGGTTTCTTGATTGGCTCACCGGTGCATGTCTCGCATGTCATGTAACCGCGCTGGGTCATTTTGCTGACTGGACGACCGTATTGATGTCCTGTTCTTGTAACGGCCAACTGATTGTACTTGTCTTTGTTTGAGGACATTGTTGAAGTATGTTGTCACTTTGATCTTTTACTCTTTGTTTAATAGCACCGTAGTTCAGCATCGACTGTGGCTATTTTGTTTCTCCGGTGCCTACACACCAACTCCGATCCTTGTCGCTCATTGATCCCCTGTCGGAGGCCGCGAATCGGTGCTCACCGCGTTGTCCAACTATCCTAAGCGATTTTTGAAGCTTACAGTGTTCAAAATACTTGCATAACCTGGTTTTAAGTGCGCAGGTGGCACCAAAACTGCGTATCCTTTAGTCCTGCTTATTTCCAATGCTGCCGTGTAACTTTCGCGCAATGTTGGATTGTTTAGTAGTCGTCGACTCTTCACAGATTGCACTGTTTGAGTCGACGACTAGTAAACAATCCAACATTGCGCGAAAGGTACACGGCGGCGTTGGAAATAAGCAGGACTAAAGGATACGCAGTTTTGGTGCCACTTGCGCACTTACAACCAGGCTATGCACCAAATTGGTATTTACCGCACCACGCAGTGATTAATCCAAAGAAGCCGGACAAACTTAGAGTGGTGTTCGATTGCGCCGCAAGGCACGTAGGGCTTTCCCTAAACGATCAACTATTACAAGGACCAGACACTACCGCGGATCTGATTGGAGTCCTTCTGCGTTTTAGGGTTGAGATGGTAGCGGTTTCTACAGACATTGAAGATATGTTTATGCAGGTGAAGGTGCCCATGAGTGACAGAGGTGCGCTACGCTTCCTTTGGTGGAAGGATGACGAGATTGGCTCGGAAGTGATCGAGTATCAAATGACGGCACATCCATTTGGAGCCACTGCATCACCGTTCTGTGCCAACTTTGCCTTGCGTCGAACAGCTAGCGAATGGGGATGTCATTATAATAGGAGTGTAGCCGCAGCGGTACACCATAACTTCTACGTCGACGATCTTCTGACCTCACTACCAACTGTTGAAGAAGCGACGCAATTTGTGGCACAGCTCAGGGAGAGGCTGAGCAAAGGAGGGTTCAAGTTGTGTAAATGGGTCAGCAGCCATGAAGGGGTGTATAGTGCGATTCCTTTTACAGAGGTCACCGGGTCAGTCAAGCCTTTGGCTGAAGCATCTGGATCGGTGAAGCGAACACTGGGGATAGCTTGGGATTCACGTGAGGACGCCTTTCTTTATCAGTTCGCAATACCAGGTAGGTCGAATACGAGAAGGGGCATCCTGTCTGCGGTATCGTCCATTTATGACCCCTTGGGTTTTATTGCCCCTTTAATTATGCCGGCGAAGTTACTCCTTCAAATGATGTGTCGCGACGAGGCGCACTGGGATGACCCGATCACTAGCGCATACGAAAAAATCTAGAGTGCGTGGTTAAGTGATATGAAGGCTCTAAATGTTTTGAAGATACCCCGGTGCATTCGCAGGTTCACTGGGCCTGAAGAGCGGCCACAATTGCACATCTTTTGTGATGCTTCAGAGAATGGATATGGTGCGGTTGCTTATGCTAGGTTTAGCACCGAGAACATCGCATACTGCTCATTGTTATATGCTAAGTCATGAATAGCCCTCTCTAAAAGCTGTATCAATCCCACGGTTGGAATTGTCGGCGGCCGTGCTTGCAACGAAGCTGTATGAGGATGTGACCGAGAGGGCTCAGTTAGTTTTCGAAAAGGTATGGTTCTGGATAGATTCAACCACGGTCTTATATTATATAAATGATGAATCTAAAAGGTTTAGCAACTTCGTCGCCAACCGACTGACAATCATCCATGAATTGTGCACACCCAGCCAATGGAAACACGTCAAATCCGGTTGCAATCCTGCTGATCCGCTATCGAGAGGTACGACATCTCTAGCCTCCTTAAAGAACTGGTTCCTCGGGCCAGATTTTCTGCTGAGCGAGAACGATGATTGGCCCGAATTGTGCCTTAGTTGCGAGCCGGAATATGCAGAACTGAAGCATTCTACGGTTCAGGTCGACGCAACCTCAACCTAATCCAAGCGTATTCAGACTGGGTTAAGTTGTTAAAGGCTGTTGTGTGGCTGTCTCTATTCAAGCAGTACCTGAATGCTCGTAGGTGTGGAACCAGTGCAGTGCTGCAACATGCTCGGTTAATTACTCTAAAGGAACTTCATAGTGCCGAGTACGACGTCATTCGAATCGCGCAGCTCGAATTTTATCGAGCGGAACTAACACGACTCGAAAAGATAGCTGGGGACTCGGCGTCTCCTAAGGGGGAAATACTGCGAGGTCCTCTGGCGCGACTATACCCAATAATGCGTGATGACTTGCTTTGTCTAGGTGGTAAGTTGGCCTACGCGGAGTACGATGCTTCCTTTAAGTTTCCAATTATACTACCTCCCAAGCACACTGTCACCGATTTGTTGATCCGCTTTTATCACTTGCTGGAAGGTCACGCAGGTGTTTCTCAAGTTCTGGCGAGTCTACGCCGTAAATATTGGATAGTTCGTGGAATGGCGGCAGTAAAGCGGTCAATAGGAACTTGTTGGACATGCAAAAAAGACTCGCCACTGCCGGTCAACAGCTACTGGCACCGTTGCCGCTAGCTCGTGTGGAACGGGGATGGCACCCCTTCAAGTTTGTCGGCGTGGGTTATTTCGGACCATTTATTGTTAAACACGGGCGGAGACATAAGAAGCGCTATGGATGCCTATTTACATGTATGCAAGCACGAGCCGTACACATCGAACCCTCACCTACATTGAGTACTGACTCTTTTATCATGGCCCTGAAACGCATTGTTGCCCGCAGAGGGACCCCGGCCGAAATATTCAGTGATAATGGGGGCAATTTTTTGGGTGCTGCTACTGGGTTGCGTACTGCCATGAAGAGCTGGTCACAAGCAAATATCAATGATAAGCTACTGAGTATAGGAGTGCAGTGGCACTACAACCCACCGATGGCCAGTCACAGAGGTGGTATTTGGGAACGCATCATAAGGTCTGTTAGGCGGATCCTGTTATCTGTCGCAGGGCAGCAGACGTTGGATGACGAGACACTGAACACTCTCCTTATTGAAGCGGAGCGCATCGTCAACAGTAGACCACTTGTAACGCTAACTTCGGACCCCAACGTCCGCAAGGCACTTACACCTAACGATTTGCTGATATTGCGATCCAACGCAACGCACATATATTAACCGCCCTGCCTGAAGAATATAACCGCTGTTGGCGCCAGGTGAATTACCTAACTGCGTTGTTCTGGAAACGTTGGGTCAGAGAGTATTTGCCGTTGTTGCAATCGCGACAAAAGTGGTTACACAGCAGTCGAAATTTTAGACCAGGTGACGTGGTTTTGGTCTCTTCTGAAGCGAGCTCGCGTGGAACATGGCCATCGGGAGTTATTGAGAGTTGCACTGATTCTGGAGATGGGCTCGTCAGGACGGCTGTTGTCAGAACAAAGGAAGGGTTGTACAAAAGAGACATGCGTAAGCTCTGTTTGTTAGAAGGAAGTGACACGGGTGGGAATGTAGCTCCGGTTGTTGGCTCTCCGCAGACGGGAGGCGGGTCTTCGGATCTGCTGCTCTAGTGAGGACCACTGTGAGTCCAACAGCCGAAGTGGGAGGGATCAGGCGTACCGTTGTAAGTCCTGTGACCTCCCATAGCGGATGGATTTGGCGTAGGGCGATCCAGAACAGAACGTGTCGTCCTCAACCACTGTAAAATCCGGGAAAAATTTTCGCAGGGGAGTGTAACGTCCATTTTGTCAACAGCCATCACCCTTCGCCTGGACCCACATTATTGCCCTAATTCCCCTTGAATACACTCTGTTAGAACGTTCCACGTATACCACCCTGCATGACCCTTAGTCGTTTGTTTTCCATGCCCACCTTACATTGGTGACACCACCTGTCTCACTACTTTCTTTGATGCATGCTCCACTTTATCGATCAATGCTTCGCGCTTGTTCCATTTGCGTGTTACTATTGAGGTCAGGGTAGACCGGAGATTTTGTGGAGTGGACACACCACCCATCCGGCTGACATGTGCCCCTAACCTCAGGTCTTCATAATGTGTCCCCCATTGAACCTGCTTGATGTGATTGGACTGGTGGCTGTTGGTTTCTTGATTGGCTCACCGGTGCATGTCTCGCATGTCATGTAACCGCGCTGGGTCATTTTGCTGACTGGACGACCGTATTGATGTCCTGTTCTTGTAACGGCCAACTGATTGTACTTGTCTTTGTTTGAGGACATTGTTGAAGTATGTTGTCACTTTGATCTTTTACTCTTTGTTTAATAGCACCGTAGTTCAGCATCGACTGTGGCTATTTTGTTTCTCCGGTGCCTACACACCAACTCCGATCCTTGTCGCTCATTGATCCCCTGTCGGAGGCCGCGAATCGGTGCTCACCGCGTTGTCCAACTATCCTAAGCGATTTTTGAAGCTTACATCCTCCGCTTGGTCTCTAGTTTATTGCCTCTGTCGGACTTCTGAGTTCTGAAGAACCTAGGCTGTACAAACGCAAAGCTCTGTGGCCTTCACCTCTGGAGCATTACTGGTCATGGTTTATCCATATTAATGAATGAAAGATGAATCACCACGTCATCTTCTAGAAAGGTCGTCGGCTTTTTCCCTTTCCTTGTGCCTCTCCACAATATAAAGCACTGGCCCGTGGATATCCGGAAATCTTTTTCTAGCACACGGACACCACGTGTCTACCCGCACATTAATAAGGTTATCAATCATTAAGGACTAAGGCAACACCATCCCAAGCACAAACTACACAGTTATTTACATATCAAATTACATACGCAGACACCTGTTACACAAACATGCACTGTTATGGCAATCATATCGGATTTTTGGACATGCTGGATCAAGCATATTTATGTCAAACTGATCATGTCTGTAAATGCTCGCCTCACTTGGTCGAGTATAAAAGCTTTATTTATGTCTTTTCTTCCCTGCTCCATGTTTTCCTTCCGGTGCTCTGTATACACTCTTTCTTCCGTTGACGTTAACATTGTTATGTACACCTACCCTGACTTCTTGCAACCTTACCAATTTTGAATTGCGGTAACGTAACCCTATTGCCACTTTGGTGCGGTATCTCTGTTTCTTCTTCGGCACCCACCGCACGCCATACTTCTGTGCCGTACACATCGGGCATGTGCAATTTAGGACCCCTCAAACCCTCATTGCCTTTCCCTTCTCCCTAAATTGGAACACATTTTTTCGCTACGGAGCCATGGCCTGCTCACTCTTTAGTTTATTTCATCCCTTCTGGTACACGTGTATGAGATCTTTAAATAATAATTAAATGCTGTAGGGGTACAATAGTCCATTCACCGGTGAAATTGATCGCTTGCGTTCCGAAGGCCTTTATTTAGTTTGTATGTACGGCTGCCTTGTTCGTTGCGATTTCCTTGAGTTTGTCACGGATACGGCATCAAACACCCAATGAATCGTCCATTGTTTTGCCAATAATACTACAGGAGCTCAGAAGTTTCTTTTATATGGATTTGCGTGGAAGTTTATCCGACGTTTTTCAACTTACTGACCGGATAAATTAGGTAATGGCTTACAAGAATACAGCTGTTCCGAAACCTGAACGATTGGCTTCCATTCGCCTAACACTCGCTCTGTCACTTACTTCTTGCCTGGAACCCTCCTGTTGAATTTGGAATGTAAATTTACCTGCCGATGCAAAACCACAAGAATTGAGTTCGATCATTTTCGCTAATAGATAATACATTTCGCTTGTCACCCCTCCGGAGCTCTGTACTCTTCTTCCGTCGTTCAGTTGAAGGTTCATGCCCATATTTCCAACGCATTTTACAACTTAACCTGTGTGGATTTTCTAGAGGGTTTTTGGGATATTTGCCCAGCCAGCAGGGATGCAACAATCCTTCAACACGTTACACTGGATATCCCAAGAAGATTTCACTTGTTCTGTAGAATAGCAATACACAATATACAAACTATTCAATTCATGCCAAACTTACCAACCAAGCCCAAGTAGTTAAGCAGGACAGGACAGGACCCTTGAACGGAATATGCACTCGCCTACGTGCATCAGCCAACGGAAAAACGGGACGTAAATTAACTACGAATAAGCAAACAAATAGCCGCTCGACAAGAAGAATAGCCAGTTACACCTTGCCATTCAGTTGATCGGCGCCGATGATTCAGCTCAGGGTGGGTATTCACCTGGAAGACAATTCCCCTAAACAAAGACAAAAGTATCCGTTTAACCGCATTTATACGTGACCGATGTTACCCACCACCGAATGAAGCCACACTCCATAACTTAACACTGTCAGATCAATTGGAGTCACGTTTCACTAGGCTTAAGGCATTCGTTACACTGGCACTTCTACATTGCATATACTCTCGTCTTTTCTTCCTATGCTTTCACGCATATACTCGCGCCTTTTCTTTCTACGAGTTTAGCGTTGCGCATTGAGATACATACACACAAACGCAGTATAGCATCACATCACACTTGAAATTGCTCTTCGATTACCATCTACTCGATTATTCCGATTACTTGATCTAGCATTGATAAACGTGTAACTGCAATTTATGGCAGACTGATTACACCTTCGACAACAGGCCCCGCCCTAACGACAGCCCTAATTTTAGTTTACATTTGCAACCTCGTACAGTGGCAATCATGAACGCCTGAACAAGTTTCTACTCTCGCTGTTACAATTGCTATAAGGTATTTGTACAGTTACACCTACCAGATCATGCTTTCAAGGCATGCCTCGAATAGCCGCGAATGAAAACTAGTTATGCTTGGTAACCATGCCAATAGTTTTCGCCATCCAATACGCGGCGTACTCCTGGTAGTGTGCCTTTACTAGGCGGAGCTCAAAGGTCCTGTATTTCAAGTTTATGCAACCCCCCGGTTGTACATAGATGGTAAGCGGTAATGTAGTAAGAAGAAGTCAGGATGGAACTTAATGCTAAGTTGTAAGAAATAAGGTTCAACTGAGAGTTTGGACTTGTTTTGTCCAGCGGTACCCTAAGGAAGCATTACCACTTATGAACTTGTCGGTCAGAAGACTAAGTTTTGATCAATAGCTGAGCTGATTAAGCCAAAATAAGATAGTCATGGCTGAAAACAAGTTTGAGGAGTTGCGATAACGATTGGCTGTTACAGGTTGTCCACAGTGCTGGTACCCTTTTGCACCGGAGTCTTCGGACCTAAATGACCTTAAGAGAGCGAGAAGCCGGTCATGTTAAATTACAGAAGAAATCTTACGTGCAACCTATGATCCGCTTACAGATTAGCCTTCAAAGAGCAATGTTAGTTATACCAAACTAGCTTGCGGAGAGACTTTAGAGGATTTTGCATTATCTCTATACAAGCCGTACAGCTTAAGAGTCCCCACGCTGCAGCTAGACCAGACACGAAGACTTGATCTTGTTGAACTCAGGTTTTAAAGAAGTGCTGTATATGGTTGCTGTATAAGAAATCTTATATGTTCATCCTGAACATATCTACATTATGTTCCTCCGTTTGCCAGGAAGGCACCAAGTTCTGTACATTTACTTTTACTACTAAACAGAAGAGACCTCAACTTCTGCTTCGCCTTTAGCAAAGGAATGAAATGGCTCTAGTTTCGGAGTAAAGAGTTACATGCGCTGGTAAGTTGCAAGCTGGCCGTAGTGCCGTGAAACATTTCTGAATGACCTAAACTAAGAAGCAGGCAATACTTTACCAACCGACTGACAGGCACCTTTTGGATTTTGACTTTCTCAGCATCAGTTAAACACACGACGATATACACCTTTAAGAAATAAAAGCACTAATGAAATAAATAAGAAAATTTAGCTTAAAATGGTACACTTTGCGGCAAAGCTAACTGATGAGATAATCTTATAAATATTAACTTTAAACAAAAAAGTACATTATACGGTGAAACATTGAACACACTAGTTTAGACGCAAGCATTTAGGAAATATTATCTCAAGATAGAAATACCTATGTAAATATGTAAACACATTACTGCAGTGATTAGGGCTAAAACCGGTTTTGAATGAATAAAGTTTTCATTGTCGGAACATTATAATAAAATCTATGAATACATACATGCAAAAGTACACCTGGAAGCAGTTATCTCTTGGTATCGAATTTTTTCGCTGAATGGCTCATGAGCAACAGACTACTGCCTACTGGACCAACCTACACCCCAACTTTTCGGCCTGTTTAGGGTCCGCTACTTACCTTCTTCTTAAGAAGCACAGGCTATGTAAAATTTGTCCGCAAAAGTGCTTGTAGTTTAAGCTTTCTGCCGCTTTTTCCGACGCAAAAGCTGTCGCTGGAACTTCATCCTCTTTATAAATCACCGCTCAATGAGTTAACGTCAAGTGCAAGCTGAGTTCGCTAGTTTGCTGACGCAAAATCAGTTGTACTCTAGCTGAAAACGGACGTAGAGTATATAAATTTCTAGACTTGCATCCGAAATGCAAGTGTAACATCGTACGTGCACGGCTAATTTTCTGACGTACGCTACTTGAAATTGAACGCGCTCTGCAAAGCTGAGGCACATGAATTGGAGCAAGCCTTGTTCTTCGGCCAGCACATTCAGTTGACTAGAGGTGCCGTTTATTGTTAGGGTCCTGCGGATTTACAAATGTTTTGCACCTTGAAGTTGGACTTTTAAGCAGTGAAAATCATTTGCCAATGTTTGCACCATTCGCCGACAGCTTTCAGATCACCACAGTTTATGCCAACGGCGGATCCTTCAATATTAGGTGAACCGACGTGTACAACCTTCGTGTCCTAAATGAAGGTGAAGCAGCAAACGATCTGCAGACTGCTACAAAGCTCATTGTTATGAAACTAATAGCGATGAAAGCCAAACACGCCAACTTGCATCAGGACACTGGAGACGGTAATCTATGTGGTCATGTGGCAATAGTAATTCCTAGTTCGAGAGAGTGCAAGAAATTAAGCGCGGATATCGGAAGCCAACTGGTATGGGACAGCGCGGACTGTGTTCGGTGGGCTGCAACAAGACCGGGACGGCTGCAGAGAAGGAGGAGAAACAAGTTAGCGCGGGAACTTAAAAGACGGTCCAGCTTCGAGCCCGATGTTGGTCAACAAGGAAGCAATGTAAAGGAATAGTAAAAACAGTAAGCATTTTGTACAATCAGGCATCAGCCGAATTGTACCCAGAGGATATTGGCTACCTTTTGAGGCGCTACAGAGCTCTTCCAAGAAGACTGAACAAGGAAAGTTTCGAAATCAAAAATGACGAGTGAACCGAGGTTGGTAGGTCACCACCGTGCCAAGTGAGTGGGCGTTCGGGTCAAATGGAAGTTCGCCTGAAGTGGAAATACACTGTGCTGTCCTTGGTTTGTTATTTCTGTATTACAGCGCAGAGTGCATTTCGGCGAACAGTTGCAGCGTGCTTGTAGGACTACACAAAAGCAGGATAGCGCTGAACGAGGTCGACAGGACCTCAACCTCTGCTGCTGCTAAAAGGTGCGCTTGAGGGTGGTCATACCTCCGCCGTACCTCACACCGAGCCAAAGCGACCCAGATCCAATACTGCAAAGACCATCCTCTCAGGAAGAAGCCACCATCATTCCATGAGGAAATGACCGTCGTTCCACGTAGCAACGACCCACGCCTGACACAGAACTGACCAGCGTTCACGTCAGTATCCTCTTTGAAAACATTGCTCACGTAGACCGGGCGATTGAAAGGAACTGGGTGGATATGCAGTGCCGAGAAAATAGAAAACACGCGCAAAACCGCCAGCAAATGCAAGGTATTGACCTGCGTGTTTCCGAAAAGCCCTTTATAACAAGCATTTTTCAGAAGCTTTTGTCTTTTGTTTGCATAGAGTTAGTCGACCAAGAGCAGGCAAATATTTAAATAAATAATTAAAAAAATAAATATTTTGTTCTCGACTAGGCGAGGCATGCCAATGGAGGCATGATCAGGTAGGTGCAACTGTACAGACGTTTTATGGTAACTGTAACATTGACAGTAGCAAATTGTGCAAATAAATAAACAAATAGTTTTATTCTAAAATACATAGAGATGCCTAAATAAGGTGTGAGTA
Source organism: Dicrocoelium dendriticum (assembly GCA_944474145.2). Lineage (NCBI taxonomy): Eukaryota > Metazoa > Platyhelminthes > Trematoda > Plagiorchiida > Dicrocoeliidae > Dicrocoelium > Dicrocoelium dendriticum. The sequence continues at coordinate 100,326,763 of OX104067.1, read as the reverse complement.
AGGTTTAAAAGCCGATGTGTACCATGACGATACTTCGGGTTCAATCGTATGTGATTGAAACTGTCAAGGCATTATAAGTACAATGAAACGGTGCATGTAGACGGAGAGTACCATATTCTTGCATGTGTCTGGAAGAGTTGAAATATGCGTCCAGTCGACTTGCCAGCGTGTAGTTGCGGGCAGTGACTTTATTCAGTGGTTAATCACGTCCTCCACGTCGCAGTAATGTTAAACAGACAGTTGTGGCTTTTTATAGGGAGAATGCTTGCCAGGCGGAACCTCACCACGTTCTGCAGCACTGCCGTGAAGCATTTTGAACATTAACGTATGACTGGTAAAGCCGTTTGGCGCCTGCTTTCATATTCGGTTATTCGCAGAAAAATGGCTCTTAATTTCTTTTGTTAGTTGGACAGGTAATTTGATTGGGGCCGCCATGATTGTTGAGGCAGTTTGAGGAGGGGAACATCGCGAATAGTCGTCTGGTTGTGTGTCCAGGTGACAAAAAGTTCAAATGTTCTACTGTCTGTATTTTACAGATATACTGTAGGGAGTATGAAGATGTGTCCAGTTCTTCATACTGGATAAGTGATGTGGAGATTGTAGTTGGGTACATTTGGTGTTCAAACATGCTCCATGTAAGTCCTTATAGGTTGTTACGTCCGTCTTGGGCAAAAATTGTTTTTCAGTCTTATCCCAGATCTCCAAGAGGTTCCGGACCTCGGAGAAAAGGGAAAGTGAGGGACAACCGTGAGAAGACCGCAAGAACAAGCATGGAGTTAAACACTGTTAAAGTCTTATATTACAACATTTAGACTTGGGATCAAAGCATGTACCCTGTGCAACCATAATTATGCTGAAAGTGCCTTTTAAATATCCTAGAAAATCATTAGCCTTATGGGTTGATTGCTAACGCCTGCGTAGAGACAACAGCGTTGTACCAGTAAGTAATCTACGAAATATCGGTTGAACTAATACGAGCCAAAAATTGCTTGGGGAAAGAGCAAAGAAAGTTAGAATATTGTTGGTAATTACAAGGTGCATGAACAGCAAGTAGCTATCGTAATACGATAGGGAGCGCAAAATAAGTGAAATAACTAGGTTGCCGCGAGCGTGATCTAAAGGTCAATTGCCGGTACGGCAGCGGAAAGACTAGATGCAGGTATTCTAAAAGAATAAAGGTTATTGAGATAAAAGGTGGCTCCTAACAAGCACTGTATAATCGCATATGCATAGAGCCGAGGACCACTAGCTATGTCTAAACAGAGGTGCCGAACTTAAGACGACCGAGAGATTGTGGCGCAAGGAAACACTATCAGTGGCCAGACGTAGCCATTCCAATCAGACACTTGGTCACTAGTGTATGCCTATAGGGTCAACGAATGTATCAACAAACCAGCGGAGGTAAGTGATAGAGACATTACAAAAGAACATATGATGGAGAGACAAGGAGTGTATCCTTGCAAGCTCATGGTCTGCGCAGAGGGGACAAGGTGCATACGGCGAAATGTTGCAGTAGTGAAAAAGTTAAGAAGAGCGACAAATAATGGCGCTAGGATAGAGCGTACCAGTGGCCAGCGAAGAAATCCGGATTAAGTCTACTAATTACCAGTGGATACCTACGGTGACAGAAGTCATAAAACCAGCGGGGTGATGTATACAATTCAAGAGGGTAAGTGTTGGAGAGGTAAGGAGTGACTCCTGGCGCAAGGATCAATCCTACCTACAATGACACGCTGCAGCTGAAAAGTGGTGACAAGGAACTGAAAACGGTATTAAGAGAGAGAGTATCCACGGCTGGCAATAGCATTGGGGTATATCCTTCAAAATGCTAGTATTTACCTAAAGTGTCCCAGAATAATTCAAAAGGCAGCAAATGTATGTGAAGCACGCAGATCCAGAGAGGAATAAAAGCTTGGCTCTTTGCAAGCTCCGGATATGCGCAGAGATATTTGGAGATTACGAAGTATGGCTCCCGCTAAACAGAGGTGCTAGAGGTAATAAGAAGAAGAGATAATAGTATCAAGGAAGAGAGAGTATTGACGGCTAGCAATGGCACTGGGGTGAAGCCTTCTAGTGGATGCATAAAGTGTCCCAGGATAGGCCAACAGACAGCAAATGTGTGTGACACACTGAGTCCCAAAGGATGAAGGGTGGAGATAATAGAGAGTAGCTATTTGCAAGCTCTGGGTATGCGCAGAGATGATTGGAACCTATGATCACTAGTTGCTACTAAATAGAGGTGCTGAGGTTAGGAGGATCGACAGATAATGGCGCTATGAAAAACTGTCGATGGCCAGACGTAACCAATCAATTAGCCAGTTTAGTCACTAGTAGATTCCTACAGTGTCACGAAATACATCAGCAAGCCAGCGAAGGTAAATGATATAGACGTTCTAAGCGATTACAGAATGAAGGGACAAGGAATGTCTCCTAGTAGCTCTGGATATGCGCAGTGATGTGTGGAGCCTAAAACGAATCACTGTGGAAAACTTGATGAAGATAATAGGAATGCAAGGTGATGGTGCTAAGAGAGAGAACCAGTGGACAGGAACTGAATTCCCATTAAGCCTTCTAGTTATTAGTGGATAGTTACCGTGAAGAAGAAGTCAACAAACCAGGGTGGGTGTGATGCAAACAATTCAGCAGATTGGGTGTTGGAGAGATGACTAGTGGCGCATAGCGCAAGGAGGTATGCTATCTACAATGACCCAATGCAGCTGAAAAGTAATGACATAGGTAATACAAAGAACTGATAATGGTACTAAGCGAGGGAGAGTATCATTGGTATTGGTGTGAAGCCTTCTAGTTGCTAGTGGATACCGATAGTGTCCCAGAATAAAGCAACAACCAGCAAATGTATTTGACGCAGTCAGTCTTAAAGTATGAATGCTGGAGACAAAGGAGGGTGGCTCTTAGCAGGCTTTGCATATACGTAGAGGTGCTTGGAGCGTACGACCGCTAGCTGCTTCTAAACAGAGGCTGAATTTTAGAGGATCGACAGATAAGGTCGCTAGGACAGACTATCAGTGACCAGGTGTAGCCATCCTAATATGACGTTTGGTCATTAGTGTTTATCTACAGTATTATAGCTTGCGTCAACATGTCAGCGAAATTAAGTGCCACAGACATTCCGTAATGTCAGAGGAAGATACCGTAAACGGAAGCGCGATTAAAAGAGAATATTCAATGTTGTTGTGATTCATAGGGTATAAGAGAGTACGGTGTCAGCTTGGCGATTAGGATATCTTTTGACAACGTCATCTAGTACTTGAGGTTCTGCGCACGCCGGCTTCACCGTCTAGGTAGTAGCCAGTTAAGTTGATGCAATTAGCTAGAGGCGGATGTCTCAAGCTAGCCAGATGTGGATGGTTTGATGGAATGCATAGGCATTCGGTATCCGGTGACTGATGCCCAGGTGATCGAGTACTTAAGAAGTTGTTGGTGGAAGCAGGACGGTAGGAATATTAGGAGTCGGGAAGGGGATAGTGTGGGAAGGTAAGAAGAAGCCATTATAAGTGGTCTGGTCCAGTTTCCAAACCTCGTCTTCAGGACAGTTGATGTTCAGTAGTTTGGAAACTTGTGTGACAAAGAGGTATTTGCTAATAGAGAAGCGGAACTGCTTTATATTCACAGATGCCTTTATTGTGATAGGTAACCTATTCCATACGTGTGCGTATCTGTAGAGGTAGAAGTTGTAGCGAATACTACTGCGCGTTCTTGGTAGCATAATGGAGTGGTGTCTAACGCGTAGGGTTTAGGAAGTGATATATGAGTCTGAGACAGGGGTCAGTTGACTCCCATTTACTCTCCGCATTTACGCTGTACGTAGTCGGAAAAACGAATGGGCTTACGCACTTCACGACTACGACGGTTGGTTGTGGGCGGCGGAGGGGTAGATTTGATGGATGTCAGGACAGCTGTTGCTTGTAGGCCAGAATCTTGGTCTGATTAGACCACAAGAAAATGCTGAACGTTGGTGAGGTTAGGTGTGACGTTGCACGAGGCACTAAATACCCAAATAAAAGTTCTGTTCTCGACTAATGAAGGCAAGCCTGCACAGGCGTGTTCACGTTATGAAAACAAAAAGGGTACGTTACTGTCGATGTAACCACTGAGCCGTCATATATTTTGATATATGTAGGTAGGTATTTATGCAGGTAGGCGTATGTAGCCAAGTTATATATTTGTAGATGTGTTCCTGCACGTTTGCTTGTGTCTAACCTTGGCGCCAGTGCTAAATAGATACTAGGTATCTGTGGACCTAAGTAGTTGTCCGGGTAAGCCAATAGGTGACTTTGGTTGGCGGTGAATCACAAAGCCCAGGGCACAGTGTTGTGAAACAGATATTTGTAGCTGTTTATAACGATAACGCTTTCCAGACGAAAACCCACCACATACTGGATTACTGCCGATGAGCTGTTTGTTAGAACAAGTGAACCCAAACCCCCAGGCTTGCACCGTGAGGAGCTTGTTAGGCTAACCACCTAGCGTGGTGATTTCTTCCTTAAAGTCAGGCTTCGGACGGTCGATAGTGATGACTTCGTGTCGGCCACCGCGGTTGATCGCGTACGTTTTATTAGCAATGTGTAGCAATTCGCAAACTTTCATGTACTGCTACTGAAGAGTCTGTCGAACGCCGTCTGCGCGCAGATGGACGTGTGAACACCTAGGCAGCTTCGCGACGACGTACACTGGGGTCCTCTGCGATTGAAGAGCTAGTGGACATGGCACACTCACCTGGTGAGCCCATCGATCTGTGTAAGTTTGGTAGTCACAAAGGAGGTAGACAGAGCTAGTCCTACCAGCTGTCGGGGCAACCGCTGCGTACATCCGTAGTCTACCTGAACTGGCGTGGTGTCGAACTCGATTTAACGGTGTTCCTTGTGCCTAGGAGGACAGGTGAACGTATTATAGTCCATGAAGCATCTGCGTGTGTAATTAGTGCTGCATTCAGTTGGCAGTAAAAACGCTGCAACATACCTTTAGCGACAGAATGATAGGGCGTCGGCTAAAAGTGGCAACAGCGTAATGCTTAAGCAACGTAGCAAAAGTCTAGGAGAAACGTGACTAATTTTTCTGTGCCTACGATGGCGGGATAGCCGTATTGAGCTATCCAACGCTCCAGAAATATTGTTGCTACAGTTTACGAATAGCAGTTAAGTATAGCAATAGCTTTTGGCCACCTGCCCAACCGGCCGACACAGGTCAGCAGGTAAATAGCCCATTTTGAAAGTGGCAGAGGACCCATTGGATCGACGTGCACTTGGTGAAAACGTGCACTTAGCGTGGAAATGTTCCTACAGGGTGTCCGTGCGCTGATACACCTTCGCGGGTTGATCCGGAAGGCGAGCAGCTGCCCAACGACGAACGTCACGATTGACATTGGGCCAAAAGAATAGTGCGGTTACTAGTTTAAACGATGAACGTACGCATGGGTAAGGCAAGCCTTGCAACGTGCCCAGCACGGGCTGCAGAAACGCAAGTGGGACGAGTAGGCGCGGCAGGTCCAAAAAGAAACCCCAATTATAATTCCGTCTGAGGAAGTCAGTGGAAAAGGCTGTATGTCCAGTGAAGGAGACCTGCTTAGTAGACCAAACACAGGCTCGGTGCGTTGGGCTACCGCCATGACTGCCGAGTCGACAGCAGTGCCAGTGGCAGCAGATAGCTTGGATTCGGGAACGCGCATAGACGACGGTGCTGTGCACTTCTGGGATGTGCCGTATATAGGTCATAAACTGCGCGAAATAATCAACGGGGCGCGACGCGGTTGGACAGTATCGGTCGGTAGTCAAGCCAAGCACGTAAGTCAGGGGTTTGTGGTATGTGCAGACGGCAAAACAGTGGCCACCTAAGACGGTTTGCTCGTGACTTATGGACAACTGAAGGGCTAATAATTCTCCACCGAAAAGATTATAGCATGAGACGGCAGGTTGAGAACTGATGGAGAAAAAGAACAATGGCTTGCAAGCCTTACCTATATCGCTTTGTAAGACCGCCCTAACTGCTACATTGGCAGTGTCGGTAATGAGTTGCATTGGGGCTGTCCGTAGTGAGGCGCTATTGAAACTGGGTTGGCGCTGGCATTTTAAAGCCTGGAAGACGGCGCCTGCTGCAGCAAGGAAAGTGAACTAGTTAGCTTCCCCGAAGGGGTCCGTGTAGGGTGGCATAAACGAAGCACCACTAGGCATGAAAAGGCGATAAAAGTTGACGGAGTCATCAAAGCTTCTTAGCTGCCTGACGGAGTGAAACTAGGTGTAGACGATTATGGCCTTAGGCTTATGCTGTAGTGTACAACGCCTGCAGAAGTGATATATAAACGAAGCAAGCTGACCAACTCGGCACAAACCGAATGCTTTTCTGTGTTGCTCCCCACCCCGCGTTGAGTCAAACAATAAAAGCGTCCGTATGTGTCGTAATTGATTTTCGCGTGGGGAGCTCGCAAGTGAGAAACTTTTGCTGTAAGAATAACCAACGTCTAGGCCGTAACAAACACCGTCGATGGAGCGCAGAATGGTTTGCGCGGCATTCTTTAGACCAAATAACATGCGCAAAATCTCGAATAACACAAAGAGGGTCGTCGCAGCAGTTTTAGCGATGTGCGCTACGGCTACCGGAATTCCATTGAAAGGGCGCACTGAGTCGGTTTTACTGAAAACGATTTAACCTGCCAGAATAAAGATGAAGTTCACTATTTGTGGGATAGGGTAGCGATCAAGCGTGGTTACGCTGTTTAAACATCGATAATCGTCACCTGGATACCGGTCTCTCGCAGCCTTTTTCGGAACCAGTAAACAGCTGACGCCATTGGGTCGTTGAACTGTCTAATGATCCGGAGCTAAAGCATGTGAGCGTATTCAGCACTTACTGCAATAAATTGGTCGGAAGAGCATAGTCTTGGTCGGGCACTCGTTGGCCGACTGCGCGTGCTAATGTGCTGAGCGACCTCAGTAATGTTTGGCTAAGGTTCTGCAGTTGGTTGTACCAGCCGCGGGTGTTGGGATACTGGGGTTGGTTACGCTGAATGTCTATCGACGATTTGGAAAACTGGACTGATAACAGTGGCGTCCGTAGGATCGCTTTAATTCCGTAGTATGGTACAGTCGTTTTAGTGTTTGTGGCGACCAGAAGCAACATTCCACCCAACATGTCGGATGAAGGCAATACCGATAATTACGAAGGGTATAGTCTTAACCCTAAAGACCTATAGAAAAACTCGGTAAACATTGAGCTCCAGCTTCATCAAGCGCTGATCGAATGAAGTAGTCGAAGAACAGTTGGCCGAAAGCAAATTGTACCTAGGCTTCGGGTGTTCGTCGTTCGTGTTCGCAAAGGTGACGCTGCAGCCTGCTCTCGTGTTGATGAGCAGCGTGATAGAACCACGACGATTCTTAACGTAACACATGATGCTTGCTTGTTTCTTGAGTATTAGGTTGGTAGTGCTAGTATATGGGCTATATTATTCCCTTGCAACGGCTGGATCCTGCCTAATGCAGGGAGCCTGACGACGTCTAGCTATTCCACTGTATTGACAGTAGTACCCACATAATTCTTTAACGGAGGTTGTGTCGTCGGACTAAGAACGTGCAGAGAAGCCGCTGCGCAAGTTTTTGGACGAGACGTACTCGGTGCAGGCACAGACTATTCGCCACGAACGGTAGCAAACACGTAGTGTGTAGCTGCCCGTGGCATACGCTCCCTCAAGGCCTATTTAGCTGCTAAAGTGTGGCGAATTAGCGCGTTCCTCAACTTAAGGGCCTGGCCGGTCTAACGAACAAAAAACAATAGGAGACTATTTTCCTCGGGGAGGATACGTCACTGAAGATACTGGTGATCTGTTGCGGAAGCTGATCGAACGCAGCCTTTACCTAAGTAGCTAAATTTTCGGAGGCGTATCCAGCAACATAAACAACATAATCGGCAATGGCTCTTGTAGAATGCAAACCGCAGTTCCTTTCCTTCCTTTGCACGAGAATAAGAGACCAGCGATGTACGGAATTTAGCAGAGCAACCTCGACGGCTAGCCACTTCCAAGAGTGGGAACGTCTAGCGGTTTCCCTCCTGCTCGTGCTCTGGGCGGTATTTGTTTTAGACTCGCTAGCATCTGCCTTTCCTACTTCGCCTCATCAGTTGGGCAGAGTTGAAGGTCCTCAACTAGCGTCACAACCGACGAAGGAAGGCGTGGAACAGGTTGATTGTACCTTGGACGATCTTAGTGCCTTCATTTGCCAGTTCGATCTCGAATGTCGCAACCCAAACCTTTGGGCTGTCTTCCATGAAACTTGGAACAGGCAAAGCAAATAAATTTACGCTGCGAAACGACACAGGTGCCACCTATGACATATGTATCGAAAAGCTCAACGATGAACAAAAACACGACGAAATTACTAGGAGTACGCAAGAAACAAGTGCTTGCACGTATATAATCGGGGAAGGAATGAATACACTAAACTACACAAACCACGAAGAAAGTTTAAATTCTCTTGTGCGAACCTGGGTCATTATTTTGTAGTACTACTAAATACTACCCCGACGCCGTGCTCGGAAATAAATGCAAATAACAGAAGGCCATTGGATTCGGACACTGCTGACTTTATTCCATGAGCTACTTGTATACGTGGGAGTTTAACGAGGGGGCGTACTTCAGTGTCGGTACTCACAGTTTACATAAGTGAGGAGCCGGCCGTAGGTAAAATGGCCGCAGAGTCGGCTTGAAAACAAAAACTCATAATGTACCATTGAGTCACCAATTTGTACACAAGACAAGGAATACCTTTAGGTTGCTACAGTATAAGGTGGGACAAGAGCAATACATTAGCGCGGGAGCTTCCACGGCGGTGAATTGTTGAGCCGAATGTCGGTCAACCGGAACGCAATGCAATGGAGATTAACTATATAAATAATAGGTATATTTCTAGGCTGTCTAGAGCCTGATCCCGCAAGGTATCAGGTCAATGTTCATATTAATCCCATGTTCTTGCACGGCAGCATGAAAACTGTGCGCACACGAGCTTTATTGGAAATTACGAATGCCTGGGCTTTGTTAGGTGCACACCTGATGGTGTTGTAGAGCGCAGCTTGAAACTCGTCCGGCTCCTTCAGGCGATATTGAGCTACGGACATTTTTGTGGGGAAACGTGTGCAGGTCCGTAGTTATAAAGGTTTTCTTTGGTAACAGGATCCAATCATCCACAACTATACTACAAAGCCTTGGACTATTTATGCCTGCTTAGTCGTCCCATTCCTTGGAAGATACAGGGAAAGAAATAAGAGCGAAGGAATCATAAAAACGAAAATGTGAATAATACTTTCCAGAAATGCAGCTAAAACGCATCTGTTATGCAACCTATAAGGCGACGTACTTCAGTAAAGATATACAAACATCAACCAATATTACCAAAACTTGCTTGCGCAAATTTAACTTCTGGCGCCAAATTGTAACCTGTAAATTTCAGAAACAGGTAGAACTATTTCTATGGCTAAATTATTGCGTAAATTGGCAAAGATAAAATTCTCGTGAATAATTTTAACTACCGCTTACCTTAAAATTACATGCAATGCAATGTGTGCGGTAGTTCACGAGTTGTTCATAATAAAATGGCGGTCTACGAAGAACGCCATTATTTTGTCGCTTAAAATAGCCTTCTGCTTTCCAAGCAGGTAGCAGAAAAAGAAAAGAAAATGCGAAAATAGCGAAACAGTAAAAGTTCTAAACAGGCCAAGCTATCAAGCAATGCTCTAAAAAACCCGTACTACCCAGAAACAACTAGGTACGAGGTAGGCGGCCGAGGAGCAAACAAGTAAGAAGAGTACACAATTTGTCCTTAACGGAATTGTACACGAAATATAATAGTTTTTAGGCGCTACAGGTACGGTTTTCTCAATATTCGCAGACCGCTTGCGTTCTATTAGACAGGATTTCAGCCAGTCTAATGGTGGACTATGTTTTCTGTAAGTCAGCTTTATACACCAATTGCTTGGGTGCTGCCCTGTCAAAAACCTTTTGCTTCTCGCGGTAAAGGAGTATACCTGATAGATTAAAGCGTATGGCGTCGGTGGCTAAAGTGACCAATGAAGCTGTCTGTTTACACAAAATGGACCATTTAGGAATACATGATGTGCTTCTTTTGTGTGCTCGCTTGCATCTAGTAAGCTCCTGAGATCTATTTCGCTGAAGTTCGTCATAACCCACGAGGTTACACAAGTCGGGTTAAGTAGACGATGTTTGCCAACTTCCTTTAATGATCCACTCTCATAAGGCGTCATTAAGACGGAACGCTTCCAAGGCGTCTACCTCGCGTGCCACATTACTACGGCTCAACTAGGGCGATAGTTAACCTAACACCGTTGAACAGCGTGTCATTTTCGCATGTCCGGTGCATGTGACCTTTCCGCTGGCAGCGGTTCATTATTTAGCCATCTGTTCCTTATGCTATCCTTGCTTTAAGGAATACTGCGCAGCCATGGTACCGGTAAACCTAAAGCTAACGTACACTCCATGCGCTCATCCTCGACGCTAGCTTTTCAAATTTTATCCACAGTGACTTGAGGCTTAAGCAGCTGTCGATTGTAAAATGGACGGTTGAGCATCTCCAGCAAGCAGTAGGTTGATCCACGACATCTATTTCCTTATCCTCTGGTGTCCCATACAAAAGGTTGTCCTTTGGGCACCACCAGGCGCCCATGTGCCCGACTGTTGACTAAACTCGGGAGGTCAGAAAAAATATATTTAAAAGTAAGTAAATGTATAGCTTTTTCATACCAAGCAAATTAAACAACCTTCAAGGTACAAATTAGACACAGCCGTCGGTAATTTGACAGTTCGTTTCAAATTTCCATGCTACTGGTCTATAACGAAACCCGCGGACGACTTTCCCGGTATCTTCATGGTATATCCTGTGGCCAACCAAAAGGTTCCGCTCCCGGCGACAATGTATGCATCACAACGATGCTTCATCTTTCAAAGCCATCGAAAGGAAGAGGATATATTGCTTACTCTTCAAAGGAAATGTGCTTATAACCACATCAGCTGTCTTTCTGCAACTGAACAGACATCGATACTCCTTTGATTAACTTCTTATAATAAGCAACCTACTCAATAATGGTTTGGTCGAAATGGTTAGTTTAAAGTATCCGGAATTCACCCAAAATGTATACATAACTGCTGATACATGTGCGCCGCGCGTTTCGGCTACTCCGCACCCATCGTTATCGCACTTGACAATGAGGTCAGCCTTCAGGATTGCGCTTCCAGTATCTAAAATTTCGCGCTACGAGAAAATTCTTCTCAAGCAATGTTATCGGTGCTAGACTAATGCACGCTTAATGGAAGACGTTACAGAGGACTTACAAACAAAAGCAGTCTTGGATACAACGGAGGCCTTTCCAAGTCATGATAGCCCGTAACTTCCGACGTTAATTGCCACATTTAACAGAGGGATTTCATGAATATCCGACAGTAAGTTATGACTAATCTAAGAGGAATGTCGTGCTGGTAGGAATATGATTAGTGCTGACCCACCAGGCTAGTTCCGTGGTGTAGTGGTAGAGTTTGCGTCTCTTAGTCTGGTGGCCGTGGTTCAAACCTGAGCGGGGGCGGGGTTATGTTGAAGGTATTGACCGACCGCGTGGTTGTGCGGCTGGTCATTGTAGTTGCTCCGTTTCCATCGTTAGCAGTTTTGGTGAGTAGTATTAGGAATGCGACGGCACTTTCCACACTGTGCAGTTGGAAGTTGACGGCATCATGTACACACGTTTCCTTAGCAGACTGCGTTGGGGCTAGGATCCCCATATTTACATCCCTTACGAAGGCGTTCGTGCTAACAGCGGACAGTATGTAACGCAGTATGAAGGATAATGGGGTTGCAGTGCGTTGATAGCGCAGGCGGTTTCTGAGCTCAATAATTATGTACGCACTAATAACTTAGGGAGCCTGGAAGTATGTACGTGCCCCCTTGTAGAGATATTGGAATTGCATTATAGGCTATTGAAATCGGTTAAAAGTGCATTGGGTAAAGCTGCTGTACCTCTTTCCTGAGCACCCGAACTTAGTCCAGATGGATATACTTGCGAGCGTCCGGAACTGGCCGCCATAAAACTGTAAAAAGGAATATTGTAGTGCACTGTGGAGTATTTTCGTGTGGTGTAGTTCAGCAGGCAACTAAAGTGGTTAATAATCTGTTTAAACAAGTCATGGGCGATGGAGGTACTGCGGATGCAACACTGTATTAAGCCCCCGGATTTCATACAAAATAAGCCTTATTTCGAGCGCCCACGACCGCCTGCGTTTAGTTTTACTTGAAGAGAGTTTGAATGCCCAGCGTGCATCCAACGGGCGCCTATAGAGATTCCGTGCCAGCAGGGCACCGTTAGGTACATTTTCCTTCCTTTTCACCGCCTTTCGTTGCTTTCTCCGTACTAAAAGCCACAGATATTCGCCGACCACAACGTTTCATTTGCCGTAAATCATTTTCCGACTTATCTATGACAAACGCTTATTGAGCTTGTATTCGAGCTTGCTATGAATGTTACTGAGCTCAATGGCGAAACCCTCTGAGTTGGCAGGCTCCCAACCTAAACCGAAAGGTAGCCACGATTTTCATAACTCTATCTTCAAAATCATTACTACCCGTTAAAAACTTGGTTTTGCGGCTCCGCTTGGATGGACCGGATATTGTAATCCCTTACAAATAAATAACTAATATATCCTTGATTACTTCGAAGCATACCACATCTGGCATGACCAAAACTTTACAAGTGATAGTTCCGAAAAAGGCACGTTGCTTTGCATGAACTATGCTGTTCCCACAATATACAAAAGCTAGCTAACTGGCGGTTGCGCTGGTCAGAAACGGAGTCTTTAATGCTGTGGTGAAGGTTGGGCTCCCAAACTGCGTAAAATTTAATATATAGGGTGGAGATGGATGACAGAAACTGGGAAGGGTCCTTTTAATGTAAAAATTCCAGCGGAATATTCGAATAAGTTGAATATTTTTTAGTTGGCTATTCAGTGTTGCGAACTCGCGCCCATTAACCTTACCATACCATATGTGATAGTTAATTATATCACACCGTCATCTTATAACCGTACATTGGGTTTCTTTGGATGTTCTGTAGAAGTATTATTTCTTGGCCTTGTGGTATCGTGCTCCATTTTTCTGTATACTGGTAGCTAAAAGCCTTGCAGCTCTGAGGCGTAAGAAACAACGAGGGAAATCAACAACATTCCCCACTGTTAAAGTCAACTCAGCTTTAGCTATAGTGCGCGATGTCCAACTCACGGACCAAATTGACACCATCGTGGTGGCCAATAGTTCCAGCTCAGTGATTGATGATAATGAAGTTGTAAGTCCTGCATCAATACCTGATATAGTTGATATTATTTTTTCTCAGGAATGCAAGGTCATGTTTAATGACCCTCATACTGAAGCGCTGCTTAAATTTTACCTACACGAAAATCAAGTGAATGCGCTAAAAAGCAACATAATGAGCATCAATGAGACCTTGCAGAAGGTGACGCTCCTAGTACACTTGTCGGGCATACAAAAGTTTGAAAACTCATCAGACCTAAAGCAAGCTTGCATGCTTCTGGACGTAATTGCCCAAGAAGCTAAAGAGCGCATGCGTCGCGCTGCTAATGCCATACTATTCAATGTCCCAGACCGGTTTCCACTTGATACCTTGATACGTAAACTTCTAAACCTCTGCAAATTGCCGCTAGATTGCTGCACAACTAAACTCTTAAGAAAGATTTCCGGCTAAACATGTCCTATCATGCTTAGACTTATAGGTTCTGAGTTTACAACACCCTTCATGGCCTTCATCTTTCTCCTCAAAAACCAACTAACTTTGGGTCTATACGGATCAGAGAGGATATAACCCCCTACAAAGATCGATGGTGCGTAACTCTACATCATCATTCAATCTAAAACCCTACCTGAAACTAAAGATGTATCGCCCGTCACCTGCTTTACACCACTGCGTGTTTTTGAGTTTGATTCATCACAACCACAACAACAACGCCAGTGTGTCCCTCCGTACGCGAATACAATCAAATCCGGCTCAGAACGAGATACTGAAGTAAACCATTCAGAGCGTTATTGAATTAAAGCTCTGATATGTGCGATTCTGATACTGAACTAACAATCCTGTCTATCGCTTCGCCCTCTACTCCCATCATCAGGAATGAACGCAACAATGTGGATGCCTCTTGCGGAAACCCACATATACCTTGTAACACACGCCAAAAATGTCTGCTACCCACAACTAAAACGAACCCAGCAAAGATTCGCAGGACCCACGTAATCCAGTAACACAAATGTGTTAACAAGAAAGAACCTGAGTACCGGATGGTACACTCCAACGCTTGAACTCAGGCGAGGCAGCCTGTAACGGTAAATCCATCTTCCCCAAGGTATCAGTTGTCGATGGGGTCACTGACCACGGCTAGGCTACGCCAGCCACCAGCTAACGGTTTTCTACTTGAAGCTCCCAAGTTGGCAGCCGGCGCCCCGACCTACCAACCATCGCCCAACGCACGAGGCTCGATGCCAGCTGTTAACGGACATAGTTCTTATGTTACACCCCAGCGAACAAGATGTACCAACGCTGCAGACCCGTCTCCGCACAACCACTTTGCAAGATCTGAACAGCCACAGTAGGTGAAGCTGAATAACGTAACCGCATGCAACACGGCCCCCTTTACCACTGTCCCTTTTTATGGGACACTACAGGGTACGGTACACCACGACTAATCCATCGACAGCCAGCACCTGCTCTATCTTATCTCCGAAATCCCATTTGTTCATTACAGCACCCTCCAAACCGCTGGTTTCAGCCCTTCGGTTTGTTCCAGTAATCCCAAAGTTCCCCTTGGCATGCCGATGGCAAATATTCTGCAGTACCAAACTTTGCCATCCCATGAACATACATGTGCGAAGCGTTCACTTACTAAACGCAACTCTGTCTTTCCCAAAGCCTCACTGCCCCGTCCTCTCCCACGAACTTGAAAATTGCGCACGTTAGCCCGTATTCAACGTTGTCACAATGCGATCCGCTCTCGCGGTCAAAGTGCGTTGACTATCCCGTCTTTCCCTCATTACGATGTTCCATCTATCCACACTCGGTCCAACCTAGTGACCTCATTAACCCCGGTCGACGTCTTATCGCCACCAAAGCAACAATGCACAGGAGCTGACAATAACCTATTGCAAGACCTACATGCCTACGACAATGGTACTGCCCCCAATACAACCTCCTTAAGTGGCAGTATAAAAGTTTCTGCGCAAAGGAATGAGTCGTTAGACTCGTTACCTTACAAAACCTTTATTTTGCAGTCGTATATCAACTCTCTAGCAAACAATCTGTGGGCTCACAAAAACCTATGCGGCCAGTTACCTCAGTGCACCTTCCCAAAACGCTGTGTGGTAACAACTGCAACATGTGTATTACCTGCACGTGAAACATCTTTTTCACTCTTTTCTGACTCCGTCATTGTGACCCACAGGGATACTACACACGAGTCCGACTTCACACTCTCTAAGGAGGCACGCAGTCGAACTTGCAACATGCTCCTTATTAATGCAAAATCCATCAACCAAAAAATGCACCGCATTGGTCCATTTGTTCTCCTCGCCACCAATTGTTCTGAGCACGGAAACCTGACAATCCTCAAGCAACCCTGACAACAATCTAAATATCCCCGCGTACACTACGTTCTGCATTGGACGCGTCGACCAACGAGGAGATGGATGCCTTATTTACTTACGGGATGACTTTGGTGCCACTGACGTTGAGTTGTTATCAATTGGAGACCCATGGGATTCAATCTGGATCCAGAATAAATAGGGTACACTTGGCCTCCCAATTGGTTGCATATACAACCCTCCACATGCCTCTAATGCCAAGCTTAATGAACTAGTAAACCTTTTCACTGACGTCTCCACAATGTCCCAATGCGACAAGAGTGTGGGTGGGGACTTTAATATGCCGCATGTCTCTTCAAATGGCCAGAGTGCACCTCTTAGATACAGAGGCTTTACTGATATTATATATGCTAACAATTGGATTCAACGCGTCCATGTTTTGACGAGGCTTTATAACATTCACGACTTAATTTTTACGCTTGGTTTTTCGGATGCTGTTACAAGCGTAAAAGATAACATCCCAGGAGGCGACCACAAGGTATTTCATCTATACTTAGGCTCCCTATCTCACCTCATTGCTCAACTAATGTAGCTGATGAATCGCGGATGTTCAGAAGCATTAACTGAGATAACTTTTCTATGCTTGTCCGATCAGCTAATCGGAATACCTTTTTCTTGTCCAAGGATGTGGACACGGCCATGCATAAACTCTACAACAATTTCACCAAGTGCCTAGACGTGGTCGTCCCGTTAATGCACCGCCACAAGTCAAAACCGATAAAGCGTTCATCCCGTCTGAACAGGGTGCTGACGAAGCTACGGAAAATGCGTCACCAATACTCTAAGACTCATGATTACCATATCCTTGTTCGCATGAACCAAGTCATAGACAACTGGCAGCAGTCCCGCGTGATGGTTAAACTAGCTGAAGAGTGCGCTGCCTATAACAGCAACAAAAGCCAAGTCCCTCACTTAGCTATTAAAATATAGAAACAATCGTGCAGCAACGTCCATCGCCTCTCTAAGACTCCCTGATGAGTCCGTAATTAGCGATCCGAAGGAAATAGCCGGGATTCTCAATAGCCACTTCTGTGATTGCTTTGCTGATATCAACCAGGCCCTGCCAACTGTTGTGCCTAAACGTACCCACTACTCGCTAGACATTATTAACTTTGACCTACGTTCTATAATCCGAGTAATTAGATCACCTAAGCTATCACTACACCCTGGCACTGATGGCCTCCCCTCTGCACTGCTGAAACTCGGCGGCCAAGACTTTCCTGTTCTACACCTTAAATTATTTACACTCACAATGAAATTGGGCGTATATCCAAACAGGTGGAAGCATTCCATAGCCATCCCTAGGCATAAACATGGTGGCCGTCGAAATATAGAATATTACCGCTCCATTAGCCATACGCCTATTGCCTCGAGAGTGATGAAAAGAATGGTTAAGGAGAACATGTTGGAACTTCTACTTGGTCGCAGCCTTAACAATAGAAAACAACACGGAGTTTTAAAGTCTAACTCTTGTCAGACTTGCCAATTTGAGTTTCTTAACAATGTAACTGCACAGATTGATGATAAACAGGCACTGGTCGTAAGGTTCCTTGACAAGAGAAAAAGTTTTGACAGAGTACCACATGCAGAACTATTAGTAAAGCTTGAATCCTACGGAATCTCAGACCGCCTGCTCCTGTGCTTCCCGTTTTATCTCTGATCTTGCACGCAATCCATAAAGGTAGACGTGTCTATATCACTCCCCAAACCAGACACAAGTGGCGTTTTTCAAGGCATCGTACTAGGCCCACTGCTATTCTTGCTATATGTCAATGAAGTTTTCAGGGTAATAAAATGTGCAAGTCCTACCTGTTTACTGATGGCATCAAAATGGTGTTCCCCATTCACCCATCAAACCTGCAAGCCGGGATTTCCAGATTCAAAGCGACCTTAGGGCTCTGGATATTTGGTGCAACATTTGGAATCTGGCATTCAGCCTTATATGATGTGACCCACAGTAAACTTTACGTATGTATGCATCCTTCCTGTCTGCTTTCCTTCTTCATTCAATATTGTTTAGCTCTCTTCTGGCAACCTTGCTTACCACATCAGGTCAACGCACTGCCTCCCCTTGATAAATGCCAAGCTGCCACTTACTTGCCTGTAACACCTAATTAATTGTAGTTCAGCTCTCTTACCGGCTTTTCCCAGCTCCAGCTACCATTGTAATATCCCATTAGCACCCTAGTATTATCGGCACATCGCTGTGTCAGCCTCTATGCTCTGTATCCTCTAACAGCAGTATTGCACGCTTGCGCATCGTATGTTTGCTGTCCTTTCTTCATTAAAGCTTTTCTAGCCCTCTTTGTAGAGCAAACATAACTTAAGTAGTCCGCGCACGGCCTCTCCTTTCTAGCCGTGCATCTATCTATTACTCGCTGCGTCTGACACCTACTTCTACTGAAGTTTAGCTTCCTCACCTGTTCTTCCCGGCACAGGCTTCCTTGCTATTTGCACAGCTGTCACCTTCTCATCTGCGACACATAATTAATTGTAGTTCAGCTCTCTCACTGGCTTCTCACGACTCAGGCTTCCTTAGTTATCAGCCACTAGTTCCCCAGCATGGATTGATTATCAGCGCGTCACTGCGTCTTATCCTCTTATGCTCTGAATTATTTAGCAGTCGTATTATATGCCTGCGCCCCGTCCGTTCACTGTCCTTCTACCATGAAACCTTCCTTAGCTCTCTTCTGTGGAGCAAACAAAACTCGTGTGGTCTGTGCAGAGCCGCTCCTAACCTTTCCATTCTGGACGTTCAACCATCCATTACTCTCTCCTCGCTACATGCTCATCTGTCACTTACTCCTCTGTGACACCTAAATATTTGTAGTTCAGTTCTCCCACTGACTTCTCCCGGCTCAAGCTTCCTTAGTTATAATCTATCAGTACCCAATCTTGATTTGATTATCTGCGCGCATCTGTATCGTATCCTCTTATGCTCTGAACTATTTAACAGCCGTATGGTATGTTTGCGTTTCATCCGTTCGTTGTCCTTTCTTCATGCAAATTTTATTAACTCTCTTCCGTTGAAATATATAACTAATGTGCTCGGCGCACATTTGATCCATAGCCTCTCCCTTCTAAACTTTCATCTATCCGTTGCTCACTGCAAAGTCTATGACACCTGCTCATGTAGGAGTCCAGATCTTTCACTGGCATTTTCCGGCTCAGTCTAGCATTGTACTAAAAGCTTAGCAGCCTAACAGGACTTCGTGCCTCTGACTCATTTGATGAGACGTCCTCAGTAAACTTATTGTATGCATGCATTCTGCCTCTTTAATGTCCTTATTTCACGCAATCTTTTCAGCTTTCGCCTAGTATTCATTCCTAACTCATAAAGTCAGGGCACAGCTGCTCATTAGCCTCTATTCTAGACGTTCACTTATCCCTTAATTGTGGTAACGTCCTAGACCTTTCACCTGCAAGCGCTCAGCTCTTGGATTTGTTTTACCTGGCTCAATCCAAATTAGTATCATCCCAGCACCCTAGCATGAATTGTATACCTACGCCCCACCGTGGTTTTAGCGTTACATGTTGTGACTCCCACAGTAAAATAATCTATGCTTGCATTCTTCCTGTCTGCTGTCTTTTCTTCATTCAATCATAACTCTCTTATGGCGACTTTTCTTATCTCGTCCGGTCAGTGCACGGCCGCACTTTGCTAGGTGCTCAACTGCCACTTACTCGTCTGCGACACATAATAACCTGTAGTTTAGCCGTCTCACTGGCCTTTCTTGGCGCAGGCTTTCTTAGTTATATTCCAATAGCATCCCAGCATGATTTGATTAGCTGCGCGTTGGTGCGTGTTAGCCTGTAATTCCCTGAACTATTTAACAACCTCATTGTATGCTTGCGCTTCTCCCGTCCGCTGTCCTTCCAGCACGAACGCTCTCTTAGCTTTCTGCTATCGTGCAAGCATATCCACGTATGCAGCGCCAGCCGCTGTTTTGCCTCACACTTCTAGATGTCCATTTATCCCTTATTTGCTGTAATGTATTAGACACTTTCTTCCTGCAATCCTCCAGCTCTTCGGCTAGCATTCCCTGGTTGTCTCCAGCTTAGTGCTATTAGCTTAGCACCCTAGCTGCTGCGATTAGGCCTCAGATTCTAATAGGCTCAGCAACAATAATGTACGCTTGCATTCCGATTATTCGCTGCAATTCCGTAAATTAACCTTTCTTAGCTATTTAGTTCATCACTCCTCTCATCTGCTCAGCACACAGAGACCCGCTAGCTTCTCATTTCTAGATGTTCATTTCTC
Organism: Dicrocoelium dendriticum; assembly: GCA_944474145.2. NCBI lineage: Eukaryota > Metazoa > Platyhelminthes > Trematoda > Plagiorchiida > Dicrocoeliidae > Dicrocoelium > Dicrocoelium dendriticum. The sequence goes on along the minus strand of OX104067.1, from coordinate 100,306,801 downwards.
ACACACTCGCTACTATACTGCGACACGTACCAATGTATGAGTACAACAAACTCACTGGCTTTTCCTGAAGCAACATACCGTAGTACCATTTTCCTAACACCCTAGAATAACTTGTATCTCTGCGCTAAGCTACGTATGCATTTGTTCCGCACGTTTGCTTTCCCTAACTGAGTTTATTGCTTCCCGTCTATCGATCAATCCCTTTGTACCTAGCGTTCTGTGTCCGGTATTGTAGAAAAGATTTCGAGACTTACATAGGTAGGTAGTAACCTCTCTCACAGGCTTTTCCTATCTCAAGCAGGCATAGCAATATACTCTTAGCAGGCTAGCTGCTAGCTGTTTATCCCCATTCAAACGCCGCTGGTCTTTGAATTGTGCTTTCTGTCTTCCCACACAATAATTGATTCATAGCCATTCGCTACTGCGAATTTGCTTAATGGCACAACGCTCTGTATTCCATGTAGAAGGTAGCAACTAACCTATATGGTCATTGCCTTTGTAGGACATTCAAAAGTCACTTTCAGCACAATCATTGTTGCACATTGTACATCAGTTGTCTCCACTAAGTGTTATAACATAGGACTTTAACAATGTTTGTTTCCACGCCTGTTCTTTGGGCCTTGGTTGTCTCTTACCTTCCCTTTTTCTCCGAGGTTGGGAACTTCCTGGGGATCTGGGATTGGACCGAGAAATCGTTTTTGCCCGGTAAAGTACATGACTGTACAACAAGTGGATAAAACTGCACTCGTTACCATGACCGTTGTCTAGTAATGGTAGCTGGATACGAGGCCTCCACACTCCAGAAAAGTATAGATAAACCTGAAAACTCCAGACCAAAAGCTAACGTTTTGCTCACCCGGACAAGCACAAAGACGATTCTTCGTGAAGCTACCACCCTCCATTGGCCTCAGCCATTATGGCGGACCTGACCAAAGGTACCTGATCAACTAACAGAGGAAATTGGAAGTCAATTGGCTGTGGATAACCGAAGGTAAAAGCAGTCAAAAAGCTGCTCTGCCAGTTGTACATTAGTGTTCAAACGGATTTCTGACAGTGTTCTAGGACGTGGTGGGTTTTAGTCAGGCAAGCGTTCTTCCTATAATAAACCACAAATGTTCGTTTAACAGCCCTGCAAAGTAGAGGGTGTGACTGGCCACAGAATAAAGTCACTGCCCACAGCTACATACTGGCGGGTCGACTAGAATAATAATTTAATATGATCCTGACACGTTCACGATTAATATACACCCTGTTTACATGTATCGTTTTCACTACATGTATAGTGCCCTGACTGTTTACACTATGCACGATATAACTCAACTTATCGTCATTCGTTGACGACATTATTCCTCATGATTACTTATTCGATTTCCGCAACCTGTACAACTTTCGGCTAACTGCCGTTTTTATACATAGTAACGTGTTTGTTGCAAAAACTAATTGCATGTAAATGTTGATCATGCCTGAGTTTATTTGTCTCCACAATCTTAAGAATAAACTATTTATTTATTTATAAACAAAATATACTGAGTTGATGTGGAATTTAGTTCTATTTAGCTTGCAATTCTCCCCGTAACCAAGACTCGTGTAGGGGCATCTATATGCTGATAGTCCGTGGAGTCCCTTTGGCATCTGCTCTCAGTAGAGCCCAACTGAACCTACCGGTTTTGTTCAACGCAACTCTGCTCTTTTATCTCGCACTTATTTGCCTACATGAGCGATTTTTATAAATATTTCCTACACCATATTTTCAAATTTCTCCATCACTCATCTATATATTCCTTATTACTTCCTCATTCGCTTAACACGTGACCCTGCGCTTGTGGTGTCTAATAACAACAATGCAGTTCCGTTTACTATGTCAAACCCACTCGCACTTATCCTCATAGTAAACATCAGCAGCGCGTTTATGCCGTTGCTGCAAACATTGTTCCAACCTAAGTCAATACGAAGAACGGACAAAACTAGGTCGATGGGATGTACTTGAGCCAAAAGTAATACTATGCGCAACGTCAGTTGAGTAGCGGTTTTCTAAACCAGGCACTTTGTACACTAATTTATTTTCCTTGGCTCCATGTCAATTAGAGTTTAGCTGAGTTGTACAGTCACCAATAGGTATTGGAAACACGGGTAGAGGAGAGGCATGCTAAACCACATCCATAGTTGATTGCCATTCATATCAACCTAGCATTTACTAATTTATATTCTCTGACATTTGCGCGAAAGGTTGTCAGGTGCAAAAGAACTTTTTTGCCACAGCAAGGTGAAAATTCAGGTATTTCGAACCAATACTTGCCTTACGTTTGTCAGCAGTACAAAGTTATCTTTTAATTGGCTCCATAGTCTCCGGTGCGTTAAGCGTAGAGGTGGATGGAAAACTATCTCACATTTCCTACTTTCTTTGCTGTTGTTTAGTTATGCTGCCTAGGAAACTTGAATACCTCTCACCAGCACGTACACCGACGTGATAGCTTACGTAACATTGAAGCCTTGTTTTGCGTTGATGTCGTCCACACTAAACCGCCAATATTTGAGAGAATGTTTATACAGCGCAAGCAGTTGCGTAGAAGAGCGTCCAAACACATTGGCAAATAGTGCTTCAAGTCTGGAAATCTTAACCATAGAAAAAAGTTCCCGTGGTCTTATCCATGTGGGCTTCAGCGAATTTCACGCTTAGAAGCCAACTGCCATTATGCGGATGCTAATTACTTTATACGTGACGATGGGTGTGTGTAGCTTGTTGGCAGTTGGAGCCCATGTATAAGGAGGCATAATTTGGGCTAAATTAAGCAAATAAGTAACTAATTTATTCGCGGTATTGCGTGGCGCACCACGCAGTACAGAAGAATGATAATACAGACATGTGCGAGCAGCAATTGCACAACTTATAACATTTCGAACCATAGCATGAATTTAGGTGGATGTTAATATGTAGAAGTTTGTGCACGTGTGTATTTGTAAGTAGCCATGCTGTGTGAGATTGTAACTGCGACGGCGTGTGCTTCCTTCGGTGGGTTTACCTTAAAAGAGGATTAAGGGTAACATTGCGAATCGGATGTGAATCGTGAGGTTTGAATGAACCGTCGGAACAGGAAAGAGGCAGTGACTTTATTTAGTGTGGAGTCGCACCCGCCAGTTCACAGTGTTTTTAAATGGATAGGTTAGCATTTTACAGGAAGAACTCTTACCGAGCGCACTCCTAGATCACTGCCGTCGAAAGACGTGCTAGATGGCGATTACCCCGCATTGCCCAGCCGGCACCACGCGGAGGTTGTTCGACTAGCCAACGCGATTTGTCTAATAAATTGATGGGGTTCACAGACTTCTTCGAGTCAAACGGATTCTGAGCTGTCTAAGCTTATCCATGTAGACCCAGCTCACGTAGTCTCGGGGCAACCTTTACAACCGCTTAGGGTAAGGTAATTTTAGGGAGTTTACTTATACCTTGAGTTCTTCGACCAACTGGACTCTGAAAACCAACCTGACGTCCCTTGACCTTGGCCTAATTACAAAGTGTCTTGTAATTTCGCGTAGGCAAAATGTTGTATGATGACTTTCCAACGTTTCCGTGTATATTTTGCAGGTGTCCATCCATGTTTTATTACGTACGCTTCGGACGTGTTTTGCTGTCACTGCGACGTACACTCTTTGAAGCTATATTGTGCATTTCTACATACGCAGCCCTGTAAAGAACTTAGGGCCATGAGACACTTAATATAGCTTTGCTTATTTGCCGCGTATTTTCTTGAAAAGTCCTGCGGTATTTGTATTATGATTTTTGGCTACGGGCTTGGCAGTCGCCCTAGGACCCATGAAATACTGCAACCTTTGCGGTAATTTTGCACTTCTCGTATACACAGGTTAAACGTTATTCTGGATAGCCTACCTAAGTTTTATTTTACCTACAGCAGTTGGGGCTTTTCTCCAGCAGGTAAGCATCGATCAACCTAGACTGTCATCATGTTCTTCTCGTAAACATTAGCACGCATAAAAGCAATACAGAACCCTTGGGCGAAAGCTTTCGGCCAACTACCGTGCAATCAAACATTTTCGATCCCCTGATTGAAGGTTCCACAGTTACCATTGGCACAGACCATGAATCACTTGCTCTTGCTTTCCCCGGTTCATCCGACCGTTTTTACTACGTAGAAATTCGTCATTTGTATTATAATACACAGTTTTCTACCGACATTCGCCATTTTGCTGCTGCCAATAATGCTGCCGCCTATGAAAATGTCACGTTTGTGTCTACAGGAGGGTTCACGGCAGACGATAAAATTAGAGGAAAAGGCAGTTCAGCAGGAAGGAGATCCTGAGTTTGTGCAAATGAGATCAAAACCATCGATCAAAATACCATGGCTGCCAATCCCTAACTCAGACTCCATTGGTTACTGCGCTCTTTCTACCGGCAAGCTCCGGACTTTTGTCCCTCAGCAGTACCACCAAATCGTTTTAGGCCACCTTCACGGAATCTCACACGGAAGCATCCTAGCCACCTTCAAGCTGATTACTGTTCGCTTAATTTGGCTTAACAAGAGCTCCGAGATCCATCAGTGAGCCAAACACTGTAGCACTTGTCAAACCAGTCAGATCCACCGTCACACAACTACCGTCCTCAGCACATTTGCTCTTTCCGAGGCTTGTTCCAAACATGTTCATCTGGACGCCGTTGGGCACTTGGCTCCGTCCAACGGTTTTTCTACTTACTGACATCTGTTGATTGTTGTACGCGTTACCCACCTGCTGTTTCTTCAAGTTCAAGTTCAAGTGGGACTGGAACAATAGGATGCATCCCGTAAGTGTTCCTTCTTGAGCGGGTCGTCAATCCAGGAGTTGATAGGGGTGCTCCGACTTCTTGATGGGTCTAAAACAAAAACACCCGAAAAACACCCTGGTCCACCAAGTTAATGCCCACGTTCCTTATATTAGCTGTCCCAGCTATGTCAGTTACGTGAAGTAAGTAATAGAGGAAGAAAAAGCGAAGGTAAGAGAGTAGGGGAAATCAGTTAAAAGAAGAGAATAATATCAATGGCGAGAAAGAGTAAAGAAAATCGAATCGAAGTGTGAAGACGGGAATTTGTCAAGAAAACGGAAAGGTTTCGTGTTGCCGCCCAAGAGCATCTAGTTGACGCTCAAACGTTTTCATCGTGGCTTCCTTGACAACATTTTCTGGAAGCAGGTTCCAGCGCTGGATGACTCAACGCGATAAGCGTGTTTCCGCTCTGACTAGATCGGACCGCGGTTTGTCCAGCTTCATACAGTGCCCGCGGAGACCAGCTAGTCTAGCAGGACTAATCAGCGTGGACAAATCAGGGCCAACCTTTCCAGTCAAAATGCGGTAGGTTAGGATTAGGTCCACTCTAATCCTTCGATAGTACATTGACTGCATCCCCAAACTAAGTACACGTTCGGGGTACGTTTTCCCTCGTAATCCATTGACCAACCTAGTACCGACACGCAACACCCTTTCTAGTGCCATTTTGTCCCGAAAAAGGCATGGTGGACAGGCCTGGACGCAATATTCTAGGTGGGGTCGCACAAACGCTGAGAAGAGCTTCGCAAACACATCAGCGGTTAGGGTCCCAAAAGAACGACGGATAAACCACAACATCCGGAACCCTTTACTGGCCGCCTTCTTCCAGTTATCGCCAGAGTGTAGTGTGGAACAGTGGACGACACCTAGATCAACCTGACGCGTCACGTGAGGAAGTACATTCCCATCGAGCATATAACTTTTGGAGGAATCAGACGCCCGGTACGTATCACTGAACACTTTGCCCGGTTTATAGGCAGCAACCACAAGACAGACCAATCCTAGAGTCTATCCAGAGCCCGTTAAAGAGCCATAGGACCTCCAGAGATATCAACAATATTCCAGAGCTTTAGTTCATCTGCAAATAAGAGCGATTGTACCTCAAGCTCCTCCGACAAGTCATTCACGTAGACTGAGAACAGCAGCGGACCTAGGACAGAGCCTTGCGGAACGCCGCTAAGTACAGCACGTCGAAACGAAAGACTGCTTCCCGCACGAATACACTGTTCCAGTCCATCCAGAAAAGCTGACACCCACTGGAGAGCGCGACCAGCTATTCCATACGACCTCAACTTCAGTGAGAGTCGCGAATGGGGGACGGCGTCAAAGGCCGTGGCGAAGTCAATGAACACCACATCCACCGCAAATCCACTGTCTACGGCTTCAGCCCAGCACTCACGAGCTACCAGCAACTTCGTCTGACACGAAAATCCTTTGCGAACACCAGGTTGCTCGCCGCTAAGCAGGTTAAACCTACTTAAATGGTTCTACACTGTATCTCGTAATACTTTTTCAAGTAACTTAGCGACCACGCTAATCAAGCTGACAGGCCTGTTATTAGCCGGTAGGTCTTTGTCACCGCACTTGAAAATTGGGCAGACAACAGCTTCCTTCCATTCAGTAGGCAAGATATAGCTGTTGAATGACTTCTGAAACACACAAGTCAGAGGTCCACTGAGTTCCCCTGCCAATTCGTGCAACAATTTTGGATAAACATATGCTGGCCCAGAAGCCTTTGTTGGGTTTACCACTTTTAGCAACCGGAGAACTTGGGACTCCGTTACAGGAATTTCATCCAGACAACAGTCCTCAGGGACTCTTGGAACTAACTCTTTGCATGGCGTATTTGTCTCGCGGACAAAAACGTTTGAGTACTGCTTACCAAGCATGCATGCCTTGTCATAGTCGCCATAGGCATGGGTCCCATCTCCTCGAAGCAACGGTGGAATGGGCGAGTTTGCACCACAGCGTCGTTTAACGTAAGCAAAGTAACTCATGGGATTTTTCGAAGCAATATTAGCTAAACCCTTTTCATACTGAAGCTGGGCCAACCTAAGATGTAGCTTGCACTCATTTCAAACCAACCGATAGTTGTCAAACGTGCTGTTCGACCGAGCTGTTCGGTATGCTCGCCAGCATCTAGACCGCTTCTTTAGAAGGCCCTTCCCCGCGGAATCTATCCACGGTGGCTGCGCTCCCGATTCCCTTCCTTTTACCAGTGGGATGTGAGGTGCAGAAATGTCTACGAGGTGAGCCTTAAGATTTTCCCAGGATATGTGAACAGTATCGGTCTCAGATATCACACAAGGCGATGACCTAGCTTTATCCTGCATCGCTTGGAAGTCCGCGGCTCAAATGTTCGGATACCAACTGGTAGTAGCTTGGCAAGACCTGATAAGGGTACACTGGAAAGACAAGCAAACGTGATCGCTAGCGCCAAGAGGCGAGTCGCATTTAATGTCATTTAAAAGTCAAGTGACTTAGCAAAAAGAAGATCTAAAGTGGACGGCTGCTGATTACTCAGGTACCTAGTGGAGAGGTCCACAAACTGGTGCAGTGGTACCTGCAGCGTTAAGTCCAGCAGTTCTGTACCGAACGATTCCAGAGTCAAACTGCAAGATAGATCATCCCAACAGACCTCTGGGTGGTTGAAGTCTCCCAACACTAGACACTTGTTTGCAGCGTGAGTGGGTATAAACTCTATGATTCCATTTGAGGTGCTCATAGGGCTTGTATACACTAACCCGACAGTAACCTGAACAGAGGAAGCGCAAAACAATACTGCGAGTGCCTCAACTGCTTTGTCGAAAGACTGAAAAATGCTGGTCCTCAGTACGTCGAGGTGATAACTCACATAAAGAGCTACAACACCCCTTGACGGCCAATGGAGCGGGCAGCGCGGAACAATGCGTAGCCAGGCAGATTTACTTTGCCATCTGTGATTTCCTCAGACAGCCACGTTTCAGTGAAAGCAAGTATATCTGGGCGAGATTTGTCCACAAACAGACCCACCTCGCACATATTGTTCCACAGGCTACGCACGTTACTAAGTACTACTTGGAGGGCTTCGGCACGACCAGCCCTGGGTCATGCGCCAGTAGTATAGGTTCTGGCAGGGCGGAAAAGGACCGCCGGCTGACCACCTGAAAACCCACCAATCGGAGACCTTGCTCGTCAGCTGCACGCCCGGCTTCTAGGTCTCTGATGGCTTCCTTTAATTTTAACCTACTCGCTAACGGAAGATCTGGTTGCGCGCTAACCGTGGTACCTTTGAGCTTGAAGGCAAATCTCAGTGAGGCCCTGCGCTCTTCTGGGGTGGAGAGGACCACTCTAAGCAGACGGGGTCGAGGATTTGGTTAACCAAGCGGAACGTTCCCCAATCTGCTGAGCTTCCTGACAGCAACGCCAGGAAAACCTGGTGGTAAAAGCATGGTCACGCAAACTTTAAGTTAACCAAGATCATCAAGCATGCGCACGGTGGGAAGAGCGGCAGTGGATTCAGTGACGTTTCTGAAAATCACACTGCTATCTGTGTAAGAATCGCCTAGACGAGGTGTATTTACACTGCATGCTCTAGCATTCACGCCACACAGTTGTTTGACAGGACTCGGTTGGACCGAAGGCGACGGCACCTCTTGTCTCACTGACGGAAATGCAACACCAGGTGGTGTTTCCAACACAGGCGCCTGTATTTTGAGCACTTTATCACCTTCCGGTTTAGGGGCAGGGGTTGCGAGTTTTCCTTGCTCTCTTACGCTTATTCTTCCGTGGCCAAGGAACCCGTAACCCACCTTCCATTTGAGGCGGGTCAACAATGTCGTCCGAGGCATCGGTGTCAGTTATATCTACGTGAACTGAAGCGTCCGGTAGGATGAAAGCCCCGTCAACGGTTAAACTGTCAGCAGAAGGACAGTCCGTTACAGCGTCCACTTTCGCAATATTCAGGGATTTCATAATCAAATACGCTTTAGACTTGAGCGAGGCAAGAGAGGCAAGCTCGGCTAATGCCTTCTCAACAACTGTGAAGCTGGATACTAGTGCTTTGAATTCAGCACAGGTGAAAGCCGGGAGCATCGCTCTCTGAGCGCAACAATCAGCACATCTAAACAGAAGCTTTTCACTGGATGATAGCATGTTGTACTGATTCGCTCGGAGGCCGGTACAAATTTTGTGATACCAACGAGAGCAAACATCACACTGCATACCACCAGATGAATTCGTCACTGGCATTGAACAGGCAGAATGGCTGAAAGCTGCATTTGACTCATCAAAAGAAAACGCAAGGTGTTCATGCGTCTCGGTTTTTCGCCAGACGACCATGTTGAAGTGGAAAACAGAGCAATTTAAAAACTCGTATACAACCGTAAAACAACCACAGTAAACGGGCAAAACAGGGTGTAAAACAGGATTAAAAAGGGAACAACCGCAAAATTACCAGTAAGCGTCGGGAAGACGCTTTGACCAGTACCACTTCAGTCGATCCAAGATATATTGGATCAGAGGAAATTTGACAATAGTCAACTTTCGTTCCAAGTGTTTATTCAAACACTGTTTTCCACGTTATTTCAGCTAAAAAGCTCGATCAGTATGGCAAGCCAAAATATCGAGTTACCGCGTAGCACTCACAGTATTTTTTACGTGACGCTTCTATAACAACGGTGGCCTGAATATTTATTGCAACTTGGATTACCATCTTTTGCACGCCAGCCACTGTTATTACCGATAGAGGGCACCAATTCGTTGCGGCGTTGTTTCGTGACTTAAACCGCTTGTTTGGTTGTTCCTACCTACAGACACTTGCCTAGGACGCACCTGCTAAGAGCGTCGTTGGACGTTTTTATCGCCGACTTACAGCCTCAGTTGCTACTTCGCAGTCGTATGCTACATTACGCAGTATTTTAGCATTAGAAAAGGTTTTTCTTTTTTCTGAGATTTACTCAGGTTGAAAGTTCGCGCCAGAAAGGAAGATCAGTGCAAGAAAAGTTTGACTATATTTTTCAGTTAATTTGTATTTTTCTAGTGAAGCGCGCCGCCGTAGTATGTCGCTTAACAAATCCTTTTTATTTTCACCTGCATTTTTAGAAATTATTTTTTAACTTTTCGTATCCCTTATAATTCCGCCACTTTCATTTCTTCCATGTGCGCGCCAACGATTGTGGCGACGGAGCGGGCAAACAAAAGTCCAATGAATTTAAGGTGATGTCGTGGTGAATTGTATCCTGTTCCAGAGAAAAGCAGCACAACTACACTTCTGTGCAGCTTGCACAACAGACGAACAAGGAGCTCAGTATTGCCCGAAGAAACCAGAAACGTTTAGGGTAAACGCCTGCGACCAGAGCAGCTGTGCACCAAACAAAGCCAATGCATTTATAATTGCTGACGAGGAACATATACTCGTACTTTGCCTACTTCCATGCAAGCGCATGGGATTAATCTAATGCTTGATCTGAACCCTTAAGGGTGCAGCCTATAGCCGGTCTAGAAATATACTTATTTTTATTTATTTATATACAATGGTCCAAACGCCTACCGATTACCCTGCTTGGTAGTCGTAGCCCCAGTAAGGAAGACATAGGCTGTTGTCCAGTTTGGTTGGTCTTTAGCGCTACCCTCCGAATTCCTGGAGAAATGACGCTGGTGAAATTTATCCGATCTAGTACGTTACACGCCAGAGGCACAACCCCAGGTCAATATTTCCAACATCAACTGGAAACAGCCGACGGAGTCAACCAGTACACCAGCTGGCTAGCCGAACAACCTCCGCGTGGTGTCAGCTGGGTGGTTCGGGTTTAACCCGTTCCAGCTAATAGTTTGGCGGCAGTGTTTCAGGACGTGGTGGGTTTCGCCTGGCAAGCCCTCTCCCTATAAAAAGCCACAAATGTCTGCTTAACCACAGTGTGAAGTGGCGGTCGTGACTCGCCACAAAATAAAGTCACTGCCCCGTGGATATCCCGGTAATTCTATCCAACCCGCAGACGCCAACCTCCTACTGACATATTGATGACCATATCAAATATTGAAGATTGGAGCAGCACAATACAAGCACAAAATACACAGCTACATACACCTACACACACAATGGCATACCTACCTACCCCCTACACAAAAAAACTGCTATGGCAAACATATCGGATTTTTGCACATCCTTGATCATGCACCGTTATGTCAAAATGGTCATGCCTGTAAAGGCGTGCCTCACATTGTTGAGAATAAAAGATTTATTTATTTATTTGTTCTGGTGAGTGTGGATTCCGTCCGTAAATCTCTGAAGCCCGGAAAGCGGAGTACTTTGTGCTGGAAAGAACTCGTTGTCAGGTTACTGTTAGTATTTACCGCATGAAGCCGGCTGACATCAAGACGCGACCGCTACTGAAATCCACTGACCTTCCTGTCACTGTACAACCCACCTTCCTGATTACGCCTCCTACTTGACTCAGATTTTCCTGCGCCTAGCTGTACCCGGTAACAGGGACCATTTTGTCTTGCCCTCAATTTGTTTAGCCTTTTAAACGCGTTTGTCGTCTTTGGAGTATAGTTTCTCACGATTTTTGCTTATTCCTTTTGCTGCCCTTTTCTTTTCTAGCACCACTTCCATTGAACACGGTCTGTGAACGTCGTGGTGACATCACCGGCAAGCGTATGAGACCAGTAAAGCGTATCTTTGCCAAATCTTAAACTATAAGCAAGAACTAACCTGGCACAATTATAGCGTGCACCCTTAACCCAACAGACTTCTTTTCCTTGAGTTCCCAAATGGCAAAGTTGCAAAATGATGCCATGCAGAGGAAAATGGTTTTCAACACAATATACTGGCGGTCAAAGCGACTATGATGCACCCCATGGACTGCGTTGTTAAGCAAGTGGAGTTGGGTGGGAATTTCCTCAACATGGTTTTCACCCTAGGGGTGAATCGGCCAAAATGTATTAAGGAGGTAACGATGTATAATTTTCCAGACCGCCTAAAGTTGCGCAGTATTCGGAAAACATGCTGAAAGTGTGGGGCTTGGAACAGAACCTTATGAGTCGTAAAGGCTAAGAAAATGGGATACGCAAAACCAATACGCCTGTTAAGGCAAGTTCGATAATGAGAGATCCGCCCTTAAGTTTCCCTCCTCGTAAAACTAATTTAGAACCCGCACGACGTTCGTTGACTTAAAGTTTTACCAGTAAGGACGGCTTTTCAACGCCGTTACGGTAGTCGTAGTGCGAGCTGCGCACAGACCAGACGTGTTCAGGCGAATTGTGACAACTGTCCGGCGCCAGTGAACTTAAGTTGCTAACCTACTGTGGCGCTTGATGTTTAGTCGGATATGGATACAGGGTTGCTTGCTTCATTGGAAGAACCTGCAAACCCTGGGAACAATACTATTCATAAAGTCCGCGGAAAAGTTGAACTTTTGCTCATCTGGACATACAACAAGAAGCATAGTCGCGAAGTCCCTCTCCTCCACCGACTTTAGAAATCATGGCGACTCCGATCAAATTACCTGTCCAACTAACAGAGGAAATTAGCAGCCATTACTTTGCGAAAAACCGAAGGTAAAACCAGTCGTCAAGCGGCTTGGCCAGTTCGACATTATTATTCAAAATGCTTTACGGCAGTGTTGCAGGACGTGGTGGGTTTTCGCCTGGTAAGCGTTCTCCCTATAAAAAGCCACTAATGTCTGTTTAACAACACTGCGACGTGGCGGATGTGACTCGCCACCGAAAAATGTCTCTGCCCCCGACTATATACTGGCAAGTTGACTTGACTCACATACTAACTCTTCCCGACACCGTTTCAACCACACAAGATTGGACCCGATGTATCGTCGTGATACACATCTGATTTTAAACCATGATCATGCCTGAATTGGTGTGTCTCTATGAAACTGAGAATAAACTATTTAGGTATTTATTTATTTATGTATTTATTGTATTGTTCCAATCATAGACATTTGAACTATTTTCTACTCTTACTGTTACAGCTTCTACAAAATGTTTGTACAGTTGTACATATCTGATCATGCCTCCATGGGCGTGTCTCGCATAGTCAAGAATAAAATATTTATTTGTTTATTTATTTAGTTCATGGTAGATCACATCAGTCAACTTGACAACGATGTAGGAAACGCCTCAGTTAATACTAATTGGTCAACTGCTGATACAACTCGACCCGCTATACCGGAAGAGAAAATGGTAGACGAAAATCTCAGGCAACCTTTAATTAGCACAGTTAATTCGGATATGTCAGGAAAATTTTACCATGATCGGAGCAAGCCCAGCGTAACCTACACTCAGAGAACAGAGCCGCCGGCGCCTCGAAACAAAAGCCCCGTGTGTGGACTACACCACTGAGTTCGCCTGAGCCACTGGGGTCAACGAGTTTAACTCTGAAAGTCGGAAAAGCGATGGCCCTAGCACCGTATAATGCTGCGCGCGGGAATGGATTGTGTTGCGCCATAGTGTGCAATGTTTCAGGCTACATATTGGTGGACGCATTTAGGCGCGCCATCATGGCGAGTAATAGCATGGCAAAGAGTGCATTGCGGGTTCAATGACTGACCAAGCTGGTAACCAAATTTGCGGCTGCTATCAAACTCTAGGTAATGGATGATCCATGAATGCTTGCTGTCATTGCTAACCGTGAACAACTTTGCAATGCAACGATGCTGACCCATGTTACTTCCGAGCCTCTGAACCTAAGCACAAGTTGGGCTGCAACAAATCTCAACCAGAAAGCAAGTTTCAGTCAACGCAAGCCAAGCGCATCCATAAACAGCGACGAGCAACAACTGACCTCTTAGACAGCACCGCGTCTAAAAGCACGAAGGCTCCTAGTGTTATGAAGCTTGAGGAAGGAACACACATAGCCACTCAGCTATGATGATTATTTTGTCTCGCCGTGCCTTAACTATATCACGGACCGTAGACAGGCCGTCGCCGCAATCCGGTTGAAATAACGTGGAGTTAAGTGCACCTGCGTTTAACGTTACGGATAGCGTACCTACTAGCAAGTTTCAGGGCGCAATCGTACGGGTAATGATATTGCTGAAACCTCAGTACAGTTTGGGAGGATGGCTAAAAGGATAAGATAATTCCTAGACCAAACCAAACTGCGAACTGACGACAATATAAGCCTGAGCACCATAATAGCGCATTACGAATAACCGCAATTACGTAAAGTTAAGACGATTGTGCTTCGGTCCATCATGGCAGACTCTACTGAATAATACCCCAGATGCTAGTGAAACGACACCGGGTACCGCCAGACCAAACTGTTCACCTACGGGGAGCAGTACATTTACCAATCTACACAGCTCCACTGAACTTCATGCGCAGCCAGGTTACTGCGCCCTTGCCACATCCTTGGACTTATGCAGCCAGTCCAGATATATAGGCCAAATCGCCTACTGCTTCCTACCCCGCAACATGCGTATCTTTTAGACCAACTGGGGCAGAGATACGACAGGTTCATCGGGCACCTAACACCTAGTCGCTCAACTATCCAATGCAAGTCTTCTCCCCACTTCCTATAACGACTACAGCTATTGAAATAGCTACCATTAGTTAGCCCTAAAGATAGTAGATACCAAGTGTTCTTCCTCACCCCACCTATACTTGCTAGGTCCCTAAACCATAAACTGCAAATCTTGCGTCCTCTGCCTGTCCTCGCCAACCCTGATGAGCCTCGACGTGCTCATCCCGACGCCCAGTTGGTCATTAGTGAGCAATTCGCACCTAAGCCTGCTCACACAGTTCCTACATCATTTCCAGAAGCCTCATTAGCAACCAGTGACTTCTTCGCGTCATCTGTAGAACTATGAGGCCCCGGTGGTTCCTACGCACTCAAACTTATCAATGCCAGGTCACTTATTAATAAGCTGCACTTGCTACATCCAAGGGCCGTCCTTACCGCACCGTAAGCGACTTTTGTCGCTGAAACGTGGTTCACGCAATGCAAGGTCGATGCTACTCACACACTTCCTGGGTATCGGCTGGCTATGCAACCTCGGATACCAAAACGAGATGGAGGAAGTCCTATCTACCTAAACCGAAATTACGCAGCCAGGATGGAACGCATTACCACTGCAGAGACCATGGATTCCGTATGAATGACAACCGCTATCGTGGGATCCACAGTATTAGTAGGATGCGTTTATTGGGCTCTTAACGCTTCCCAAGGGGTGCTAATCCACTGGTTGCAACGGCCGAGCATATATCCAGCTACACGTGTGAATACAGAATTGTCGCAGTTCATTTCAACGTGCCTTATATGAAATGGTTCCCAACCACCGCTCCTACGAAGTATGCCAGTTTACTTGTTGGCAGCAACCTAGGAGATTGGGAGCAATATGTTTCTGCCTCTACCAGAGGGAAGCATATATTGGATTTCATAGTTACTGTGGTCATCCCAGACTTGAGAGTATGGGTTGGCCAAAGTTCCATGGAAGCGAGCACAGAGTAGTACACAGCTCGTCGTACATAAAATCTTCCGTCACTAATCCTGTTCTGCCAGAGACAATCCAGCTTCACCGGAAGGTGGATACCACAAGCTGGGCTACCTTTGTCCTAGTTATTGGCAAAAATTGGAATGCACTTCTTTTATCCGACGCTCTAGAGCAAGCTGCTGAAAACTTTTATAGGGGGATTATTTTATGGCCGCCCATTTCCCGTTTAACCAGAATCCTATCAAGAAACTCCAGTCGAACAAAGTTGCTCAGTAGAATGCGTCAGCTAAGGCGATCCTACTGTAGGAAGTTCAAACTTGCCTAAGCCATGAGGACGACTGAAATCGCTATTGCATTTTCAGTCTGGGCTGCGTAAAATCCTACTGATCAAGAAGGGCAACCATAAGTAGAGTTAGTAGAGTCAAGTAATTCAGCTGGCTTCTGCGTCATTGCACCACTTACCAATTGCCAAAGCTATCCCACATACAACATTGCCCTAAGAAAACTTTTAACGAACCGCTTATTATAGGTGAGGCATTTCACTCCTATTTTATGCAGTCTCAAGTTATTGAAACCGACACAGGCGGAGGTGTGCTGCAAGTGACTGCTGGTCATTCAGCGTGCACGTACATTTGATATCACGTTATCCTCTCTGCAACTTCGACTAGTAAGCAACCTTCAAACCTTACTCCAAATGGCATTCAGCCAATTCTACTTACTAAAGGGGTGAGAACATTCCTATGCTTCTCTTGAAGCATTGTATCATCTCCATGCAGAATGGAAAATATCCTTCCCCTTGGAAAAGTTCTATAATCATGCCACGCCACATAGGTGGCCTTTTGTGGGAGGTTGAACGTTTTGCCGGATAAATCATGCATTTATCATCTCGAGCGTAATGGAAAAGACACTTAAAAGAAATCTCATGGTTTGCTTATAAGAAGTAAACCACGTGAACAAGTCACAGCATGGATTGCTGACGGCTCGATCCCGCGCGACCAGTCAGCTGCATTACCTTAACCTGGTCACCGAAGCGGTGGAATCAGCTCAGGCAATACTCACGCTCTACCTCGATATGACGCTCTCCACTTTCATTTCTTCTATAACCGGACTGCCAACTCTCAGTGCTGTGCAATAACTAAGTCTCATCTGACCGATCTGCTTCTTTGACCTTTCCAGATCAGCCCGATTTAAACGGCCTAAGCACTGTGGACTCAAATTTATGTCTCCCTTACTTTGACGGCCTGCTAGACTTGTTCTCACTTTATTAACATAAGCACTACCATCTCTAACCTGTCAACCTCTTGACCAACACCATTTGTCATCCAAAATTAACTGTATAACTCAATCTCAAAGCGTCGACTAATCCAGTCTTGTGTGTTTGGTTGCTGCCCACCAAATTTTCTCAGACTCTGGGACACTACCGGCTAGTGTTCGGAACATTGAACGTTTCATACTCCCTCGTAGGAGAGCATCGTTAGCTTCTCCACACTTTAGCAGTAAACCCTTTTAATCCTGACTGCCATCTTCTTGCTGCGAGATTTGTTTTTAATTCTTCAAACGGGCAGCCGAATCTCAGTGCTCTTCCTTAACCTAGCCTTATCTAATTGGCTTGCTTTGCTGTGCCCTCATCCAGTCCACCGGGTTGTTAACGGTTTATACTCTGCAGTCGCAATGCTGGGTTTATTACCTCAAGAATCTGCTGAACTTGCTCATCCAATGTCAAAACAGGCTCCCCTCTCTTTCCCACCCCTTACTGCTGATTCTCTCTATTTTCTTTCCATTTTAGCTGTAAGAAGCAAGCTCAATGCACCTATTAAACAAGTGTCGCCTGAACGGTTAACCTCATTGCCAGAGGCTTGCCGGAACTTATCACGCCTGTATAATATAGCCTATTTGATATTTAACCCGTCTATTTCCGCTGATCCTCTCAGTTGTTCTCACCACAATTGTACGACCCAATCTCAGCGCGCCGGCTAAGCTATTCTTATCTGAACAGTCTTCTGCCCTCCTATTCCTCCCAGAGGTCTGTGCTGCTTCCGACCATGGTCTTGCAGCGACTTTGCTCACTTTCACTTGCGTATAGACCCCGGTTGCTTTTATTTTCCTCGTACCCATGGCCTTCTCTCTTATTGCGCTCCATTTTTATTCCCACGTCTTACACCCATTGCGCTGAACCAAATTAAAATGGTGCTTATGGTCCCCTCCGCTCCTACCTCGCTCCTGACTACTGGCGGCACTCAGACCATTGCTAAGTGTTGCTTGACCATTACTTACATTGGTATGCTCATCTTACCACTCTTTATATGCCTCTGCTCTTTATCCTATGGTCGCATTTGTCTATAAGTGAGACCGTAGGTGGTCTAACGACTCCCAATGCTTAGCAGTTTTGGCGCCCGGTGACCCATTTCTCTAGATTCTGGAAGCTTCTGGACTGTGGAGCCATGAGCGCTTCAGCTACCTGCTCTAGAGAATTACTCTTGACACTGCCGTCCGCATTCACCCGCTCCTTGCCGGTTCTTTGAATTTCCTTTTCCTCTTCGAACATTGCGTTACCCACTGTTGCTTTCGCATTCGGTCTCAACCCAGTTCGCCTTAGTTTCACCTAAGGTGCCTCTCGCATTCGGATTGCTGGCATCATCATCGGCTTATCGGTTTCTCTCTAACAATCGTATTGTTTGTTCAATTCTGTAATTACGATTTGTTATATCGGTCTCTTGACCCTGCGCGTGCAGAAACTTCCTCCTACATAGTAGCTGTAGTCTGAGCCACACCAGCGACGTGATGAATAGAACGCGCTTGCAAATCATATATACCAAGCATAATTACATAGGTTTTATTGTATCATAGGCACTGTTGCGCGCCACCAGTCTTTCGATAGTGCTCCTTGATTCATTGCTGCCTGTCTGTTTGCATGCCTCTTGTCCGTTGCCCCCTTTTTCCCCGGGTTTCCTTTTGCACCGGCCAAAACAAGAAGGGTTTTCCACTGGGACTGGCCGACGCATTCACAATAGCCAGCTGACTTAAACCCATGGTCCTTTCTCGGGGAGCTAAAAACCCACACATCGTTCCAAATGAAGCTTTTTCCGCCATTCGGGGTCTTGCCTCGTAATCAAAGGGAACAATTTACTCACCTTTAATAATATATTAAATCTGATCCCCTATTCCGCAACGGAAGACAATCAATGCTGGCTGATTAGCTCCGTTAGCTGTGCTTATTCTCACCGGCATTCAAAAAATTGCTTTTGAGGCCCTACATTTCCGAAAGCACCTTCCGATCTTCCATTCACCTGGAGCTTTTCCGATGACAATCCACGGACAGTTTTACTCTCAAATAAATGTCTTTCCAATGGCCTTTCATGGAGTTTTCGCTTGACCATGAAGACAATTACCCTCACTTAGATTTGAAGGAAATCCAATTCCAATTTGCGAAGTTAGAAACCCATAACGATCCCGCACTAGACAACGCAGTAGCATTTTCGCCTGTAATGGACGTATTTAACCACAAGGAACAACTGCACTCACCATCCCCATGACAAGTCTAGTGTGGATAGCTGGACATGGTTTGCAAACCAGACAAGTATAGAACGGAAAAAGCCGGCCTCTATTGACAATATGTTGCTCACCTGTTCCCTTTATCACTCGACTCGTCGACTTTTCGCATCCTTGGTCGGTTTCAAGCACTACTGCCGGTATTCTACCAAGCCAACCGGTCAACCAAGGAAGAATTTGGCTGCCAATCGACGGCGAAGAATAGAGTGCAAAATCGGTCTGTACGACTATAGCTGGTTTGTACTACTGTTCAGCGGAGGCTACAGCAGTGTTCCAGGACGTGGTGGGTTTTTGCATGGCAAACGTAATCCCTATTAAAAGCCACGAACGTCTGCTTAACAACACTGCAGAGTGGCGGAGTTGCCTCGTCACTGAATATAGTCAATACTGAACCTTTCACACTGACGCAGTCCTCACTTCTACATACAACCTGTGCAGCTGCTTTTACTATGAAGAATGCTTTGATGGAGAACGGAACATTCCGAATTTCTAATGCTCATTTATTGCACCAAATGCTTGTTTGGGCTGTTGTGCTCATGGATTATTACATGGCGGAACTACGCCCAACTTGTAACTTGACACAACAGTTGTGACTTCTTTTTACTCGCCTCGACGTCGTCATGTTTCTTGGTTTGACTATTACTTGACAAAATGCTCACTCGTATGGACTACATCTTTCTGTCATATCTTTCCTTAAATGGTAATGTTTTAATAATCCATAGAAGCTATGCATATACGCATATTTGACCGCGCCTTCACAGGTGTGCCTCGTTTTACCGAGAATGTACCATTCATTTAATTACTGATAGGCACAATGCATTCGACAGCGTCCCACCTATGCACTTACTACACATGGGCAAGCCTTACAGCTTGGGGAGTCCTTAGCTGAGCTGGCTGGGGTCATCCCTAACCAAACCACGCACTCAGTAAAAATATCAAATGTCGAATCCTTCCGGTCCGCTGTCTATAGCGATGTCATACGGGGAAGCTTTTTAGGTATAACACTCAGTTACTTGTATTAAGGATAACTGCAGCAGCGTAGAGCATGGTCGCCCGTTTGTATTCGCTGATGATAACAAGGTCGTCTACACCATCCTCACAGGTACAACCACATCCGCACTCGACAGAATAGAAGACCTAAGAGCATTTGAATCATGTTGTCAAAATGGCAAACGACTGTCCGGCTGAAACCTCGGATGCCATGGCACGCAAATGCATAGTGCTTGATTGGGCGCTCCAGAATAGCGGCATTCCTATTCGGTTGCATACAGCAGCAATAGGCCTGGGCTTGCGTTAATCCATGAGTCTCAATTTTTCTGAGCACGTACATTTTCAAGTTGCAATGGCTCAACAATTAAACGTCCATACAAGCCACGATTTAAACCTGTCGAAGCATGTCTAGAATTTTGCCGGAGTCACTTCCGCCCGAGCTTTGCATATTGTACTTTCATATATGGCAAATTGCGCAAGTCGAACCGCATTTTACTCGAAAAATCCCGACGGGGATCACTAAAACGCATGTCTTAAGACACCAGGCGATTAGCTACAGACGGACGTGTGGTCAGCTCAGCCTTTAACCTCTGTAGCTGGAACGTATTGACTTTAAGTTATGGCGCCTGCACAAGACAATACACACGTTGGCGCATAGTGAACTATCCAGACCTAAGCTGAGCGGTGGGACGGAAGGTAGCATCGGAAACAGGATTAGTATCAATACTCCGCTGACAGCCAGGAACATAGTACACGCACGTTCCTTCTTAGCTGCACATATACAAATGGAACAAGCTGTCAACATGGCTGCTAAGATTCCAAAACCCACAGGTTTTCAAGATGGAGGTGCGTAAGTTGCTGTGCCTAGATAATACAAAACGGCTCCTTAACGTCTGTGACTCCGACGATTGCCTTTTTGCGACCGGGCCGGTGTACCTGGTGTATAAGTACGAGTCATCTAGGTGAAACAATAGAAGCACTGGCGCGAGACCTTCTTGTCATCCTTAGCTTTATATCTGTCCTTCCCGTCCCTGTGATTTTGCCTGGATCAAATGCCTGATAGAATCGGAGCTAAGGCTACAAGGCGGAGTAGATGACTTGCTTCACCCATTTTTATTCTCACTTGACTGATTTCTAGCTCGCCTGCAGCCACACAGGTTCTACGCACCCTGTAACCTTGGTAATTATAGTTGCCAAGACGGCCTTTTGTGCTCAATTATCATCTTTACCTCTATGGTTGCCTATGCCGCTTCTCATCGTATTACGGCGCAAATAAGGCAATAGTTGGCATATCACGCTTGAACAGAGTAGCAACTCCGTATGTCCGCTGAATGTGACCTATCCGCTGGCAACGGTTCAATGATCGGTCAACACTTAGTTACCCCATCTTTCCTTTGCTCTAGAGTGTACTGCGCAGCAATGGTAACCTTAAACTGTAAAGGGTACATACACGCCTATCTTCAACGCCACGATTTCAACTGGGATCACCTGTGATCCTAGAGAAGTAAGCGGCAGTCGGTTTTGAACCGAACGGTCGTAACTCGCCCGTAAGAAGCAGGTTGAACCACTACCCTTATTTGTTAATCTTCTCGTGCCCTAGTTGAAAGGCCACCTTCAGTTACACCACATGATTTACCTCCGCTTTCCGTTCCTTTATCCTCCCCTAAAGCCACAGATCTTTGCCGGCTACGGTATTTCCTAAGTCATAGTTCGCTTTTAGACCGAGTTTTGACCCACGTTTTTCATCCAGCACTCGTTTTTGCTTTGTAAACCTTGCTCATCGTTATGGCGAATGCTGCCGAGTTGCAAAATTATATACCTGAAACATAACCGTCACTATTTCCTTAATCCTTCTTAAGCATTTCTATCCCTTAATGGTTGACCCTGCGGCTGCACGTAAGTAGACCAAACTTGGTAAACGCATACTTTGCAAACCTTTCCGCAACTGAGACTCAGCTAGGCGCACTACTGTGCTGCTAGGCCGTAGGGTCCATCCCCCTCTACTCCTATCAGAGACAAACTAAAGCCATCGCTATTATTCAACGCAAATCTACTCTTTTCTTCCTACCCTTTTATTTGATCATGCCTTTAGAGGTGTGTCTCGTTTTACAGCGAATATACTATTTATTTATTTATTTATCTAGAGGAGCGCGGTTTATCAACATAGGGAGATCCAGACGGCCCCAGATCTCGTGGCGAACGACAGCAGCGCGTTGACGCTGTTGCTGGAAGAGTACAACTTTTCAACCTGTCAGTAAGAAGAATGGACAAAACTGGGTTGCGACGAAGTTTCGAAGTCAAAAGTAATACTATGCGCACCGTTAGTTTCATCACGATCTCCTACACCAGCTACTTTGCACTCCAAGCCACCTTTATTGGCCTCATAGCGCTTAGGTTTTATCTGAGTTGTACCGTCCTCCATCACAATTAACTCACTGATAGACTAGGGCCTGACTAAGCAAATCCATTTTTATCGCCACTCATGTCACCATAAGATTTAATATTTCAAATTGTCTGATACATGGGCCAAAAACGCGTGTCACACCGGCTAGCTGGCAGTTCAGCTATTTGAAGATGCCTCTTGCCTTACCTTGGTCCGCAGTTCAAAAGTTAACTTTTAAGTGGCTTTATTGTTCACGTTTTGGCATGCGTAAAGGTGGGTATACAACCCGCTCCTGTTCCCTGCGCACCTTGCTGTCTCTCACTAATACTATTATTCAGTTAGATTGTCTGGGGAACAAGAAAGCTCGTAAGAGAACATACGAGGTGCTGATAGCTTCCGTGACGTTAGAGCCTTGTTTTGCATCAACGTCACCCACACTAAACTGCCAATATTTGAGAGACTGCTCAGGCAGGGCAAGCCGTTGCGTAGTAGGGCGTTCCAACATATTGGCACAATAATACTTCACGTCTGGAAAACCGTAGCCGTAGAAAACAAAGTTCCTTAGCCACTAGCCATGCAGGCTCTAGGTAATTACGCATTTAAAAGCAGATTACAATTAACTCGGCTTCCTCTTACTTTATTCTTGACGGTTGACGTGCGTAATTTATTAACAGTTAAAGACCATGTAGTTGGATGCATAAAGTGAGCAAGAAGCGATAAAGCATGCGTGGAGTATCTACTAAACTAATGGGTTAACGGGCTCATCCGAGTCAAATGAACACTGTGCTGTCCTGGCTTACCCATGTAGGCCAAACTCATGTAATGGTGCGACAACATTTACAACCGCTTTAACTTAAATAAGTTGGGAGATTTCAATAATACAGTGGTTTACTCGACCAACTGGCCTCTGAAAATGGCACACTGAGAGTGCTTGACCATGGTCTAATTACCTAGGATATCGTAATTTCGCGCAAGCATAAGATCCCATGCTGTCTTAAAAGCAATACTGTTAATCCTTCACATTTTCCTCCAGGTTTTATTACGTGAGCTTGTAAAGTGCCTTTTACGGTCACACCGTTGTACGTCTTATGTTCTGTTGCTTTGGATCTATGGTGTATATTTTCAGATACGCAGCCCTATTGATACCTATAGCAATGAGCCCTTCTACAATTTTTCTGATTTCACTTTTATGCTTGCAAACATATCGGCAGTAAGGTTTTCGGCTTCGGTACTGGCAGTGGCGCCATACTCAGGAAATGCTGCGAGCGTTGCAGTACTTTGCTCCTGTCGTGTACAACGATCAGGTGCTGTTCTGACTGATATAAGCAGGTTTTACTTTATCAATTGTTACGCTACACTATGGGTGTTTAAGTTTGCCTGTGTTTAAAGCCACCCGAGTTTGGCGCTCAAGTACATCCGTTAATCAGATATATTTATTATATACTACGTTTATGATTTTCAGCTAATTAAGCCGAAGTGCTATCCGCTTTTAGAAAAGCTTTATATTGAAAAATCATTTAGTTATTTTTGTTAGCAATCATTACAACTCACTATTTTGACAGTTCTGCCACCATCGATTTTCTTCTTTCTTTCCATAAATCCAACATTTATCGGGACCGTAATTTACCGAAAATGGCTAATGGTTCTGGAATACTTAGCGGTGAGTGGCGGTTACTACAGTGTCAGTGCAGTACTCGGGCTCAAGTAGTACATAAACTTAACGCATTAATACTCATGCAGGAGCATGTGGTTACTGTACAGTATGATCTGACCCCTCGAGAGCACAGGTTCTAGCCAGACCTAGAAACATATTTATTTAATTATGTTACTCTTAGTTATTTATTTATTTTTTATTTATTTTTTCCCGCTTATGCAACCCAAACAACTTAGACACAAAGTCGAAGTCGCACCACTGCACAAGCTACTTACGTACAGTATTACTCTTTTCCAGACTACGGTACCTGACACACAAGTATCGCGCATATGCAGAGTTCTGTAGCTTCTAGCCCTGAAAAAATTAATCTGAAGCAACGGCATGAATTTTATGTTGATCTAAGTGACCCCTTCACAGACCTGTTTAAAACATCGCTCAACAGTTGTGCCTTGGCTCCTAAACGGAAGGAGGCAATCCTCTGTCTAGTTTGCAATGGCGGTGACAGCGCCTTGTTAGCGAACGACTTGCTGGTCAGCTTAACTGGCCCAGTAGTTAGTAGTGCGAAAAGCTTTCAGTGAGTCAGGGGTGAATCACCTGAATAAGTATAACTCCCGTGCTGCGTCGCACTGGCTCCTTTAGGGATGTTCCTGTCTGACAAATTTACTTGTAACGCGTGAAAGCCAAGCTGAGACAGTAGACTAAAGTCACGCTATCGACGAGCTTTTCTTTGACTTTCCAGAAGCATCTGACACTGTCCCACACTTGCGACGCGCACCAACGTTGCGGTCCTGTGGGATATCTAGTGGCGCTTTTAAAGGCGTGTCCGCTTTTCTAGAGGGAAAAGCAGAGTGTGGGCGCGCGGGGCGTAGCCATTCGCTTAAACAAGCTGTCTTTAATAGCGTTCCGCATGGCACGGTTTTAGGGCCGTTGCTTTTCGCACTTAATGTCTATGCTCATCCCCAGAAGCTTGGAATACCGTCGCTACGGTTCGCTGATAACCTCAAGCTTTGGAATAAAATGGATAACCCTGTAAGCTCCGGGAAAATTCACGGTGCCTCCCATAAGCTCTGAGATGGGTAAACTGCATGGCTTATGCCTATAAAGCAAGCGAAGTCTTCTGCCATTCTCATCGGAGATGCTAATCCCCGCACTGCTATGTAGTTGGTGGAAGTTAAATCTCTGTTGTCACTCAGCTGGTTGATTTAGGTGTCGTCCACGCCTCAGTGATTCACACTGGGGACAATTTGCGGAAATCTGTTTGTACAGCATGCTGTAACATAATTAAATAAATGCTTTATTCTCGCACAACGGAACAATGAACAATGTTTTATAACGGGTAAAAAAGCAGGTGCCTAACATAGCCCGTTGAGTGCTTAGCGTAGATAAAAGATATATCAAGGGATAATGGAGTCGTCAGTTTAGGCGATTATAGAAGTAACTGCACTGTCGTATAAAGGGAGTTTGAAATGAGTATGTACGCACACGAAGCAATAATCGGAGTGGTTATTGATCACAAAACAGGTGAGGAAAAGATGAAAAACGATTGCTAGGACAACGCTTACTCCTGTGCAACTACCTTCGGTTGACAGGATACAGAAATCCAGTTGCTATAGCAGTAGTGTTTAGCAACCTTTTGCAAGGGTTTGCAGTGACTCATTCTTCAGCAGGGTTATGGCACTATCCACTGTCTGTTTGGAATTAGTGCCAGCATCTGGTGGTCATGGGCTATAGCACATAGTGTATATGTGCCAGAGTATCGTCAAGGCGTTGTTGAAACGGCATATGATGGATGCATTAATTACATGTTCCGGGAGGGCGTTCCAAGGCCGTGACACATGTAGGGAGAAATGGTTTCGCCGCCATTTCAGACGGCTGTACTGCGTGACTAACTTAAGCTGGTGACCTCTTAGCGGGGCGTTTTGAGTGAGTATCAGAGGGAAATGGTATGGGTGGTTTGGGTTTCTTAGGAGCTGGTACACCATTATGAGATCGCCCATTAGACGCCGATAACTTCCACTGTATATTTTGAGGGTCTGCAGCCTGAGTGGGTAGGGAAGGCTGGTAAAACAATGACGCTCTTCGTTGTCCTAAGTTTTGCAGTATCGAGGGCGGTGAGATGGTGCTTGAGCCAGGGTTGTCAAGCTTGGATAGCGTATTCCGCGTTCGGCCTCACATACGTACTAAGCATTAGTAATTAGACCTAAACTCTACAGACTTCACTCTTTGAACTGATATTCTAATCTCGTCTTAGTGGTCTCCTTGCTTCCGTCTACTGTGACCCTAATGATCAGGGATGGGCAGACATATCGGTCTGCCCACCTCTCCCTGAGAGCATAGTTGGCTTTTCCACTTCCCCTCAATAGAGCTTTTTCCTGTCCACATTCTCTTGGCATTACTTTTTCAATCGGAAGGATATCCCTGCGGACCTGGCTCTAATCTACCCTCGGCTGACCAGCCCCCGTTTCTGACTGCTTCCCGACATCCGCGTCGTTATTACCAAAGGCTCTACATTCCAAACACCCTGTTCCCCTCATCCCGGGACATTTCCTTGACATGATATCTTGCTTTTCTTATAGCCGCTGCCGTCCCGAAAGCTTCTTATCTTATGGCACTCATTACTGTTATTTACATCTTGCTAGCTTATCCGGACTCGTCTAAACGGTCTACAACAATCTGACCCACCTTGGACTTCTGAGATCTAGGTGCCAGACTATGCGGACCTAACACTTAGTAACCTGCACTTCAAAAGCTTTGTTTTTCATGACTCATCATCATTATTATACCTTCCTTTCATCCTTAACATGTCTTTTTATGCTGATGCTCACTTTAAATAAATAAATAAATAAATATTTTATTCTCGACAAAGCGAGACACGCCTTTTTGGGCATGATCAGCATATTGCATTATTGTACATGATAGCGGAATAAGCAGCACCAACAGTGGGAGTAGTAAAGTTGGAGACAGTAGTGTGGGCCCATAGAGCCCAAAGGTTGTATGTAGTCCATGAACCCAGATTGCGAGAGGTAAAAATAGTGATCAGATCACTTATATGGTATGTTGATGAGGAACTAGTCCGATGAGGTCCCGTAAGCAATGTAGGTCAGTGAGTGAAGTATGAGGAAACGGGTGGAAAATACTTAAGAATAGTGGTATGTCACTAGTCAGATATGTAGGCGTGTTCGTGCGAGAGCCAATATATGCACAGAACTTGTAAATGTGGTGTCGATCAACTTGCCAATGTGTTAGGGGCGGTGACTTTATTGAGTGGCGAGTCACAACCGCCACGTCGCAGTGTTGTTAAACAGACATTTGTGGCTTTTTGTAGGGAAAACGCTTGCCAGACGAAGACCCACCACGTCCTGGAACACTGCCGGCTGTTGATATACATTGGCAAGATGGTATCTGACCGATTAGCCTCGCGGATATTCGCAGTCACGCAACGCCAATTTGTTTCCCATGGCGGTGTAGTCGCCTTCGGAGTCCATTACAAGTGGTTGTGGCTGTCGAAATCGGACGACTCAGGTGACTTGTATTGAATTGATCAGTTTCCTAGGTTCTTTAGTGTGCCATGATTATGAAGTGCGGGTTTTTCTTTGTTCTTTATTGAATCCGTGTCCATGGGAGCGTCGCAGGTACGTCTTCAGCGATGTTCGGTGCAGGTAATGTTATCCTGTAGAACAAGGGTGAGAAGAAAAACGGACCGAGCAAACTGCCAACAGAATTGAACAGGACTATGTTTTTGTATAAATATAAAATTTATGGTAAAGTTGTGCTGGCTGAAATCAATGGAATGACCGATGAGCTGAGGCTAATGGTACCTATACCGCCAATGAATAGTTGCGATATGAGCGAAGAGAGACGCCAAATAAGAGAGGAAGACGTTAATGTGAGCTGAGATGCACGATAGTAAAGCCGAGAGGCAAAAGTCAATCAGAGACCAGAAATTCGGATTTCGGTGAGCGTTGCTAAGCATAGAGATAATGATTCAGACAAAGAAGAGTATCATAAGGTTGTAACTTATACCAATAAGAACTTGAGTCGATGGCAGCCGGTGCTCAAAATAAGAGAGGCCTTGGCTTGAGACCTATGGACATTTGGAGCCTCAGAGGACTGACTTGGCCAAAATGTTTTGGAATGAGACGCACAGAAGTAATGGTAACCAAAAGAGAACTGGGATGTTGCGCTGATACTAGTGATAACTATACCGCCATTGGACTGTTGCGATATAGACCAGAAGAGAGGCAAAACACGAGAGGGGACGTAATTGTGCGCTGAGAAGCGCTGAGAAGTTTTTAGATATAAATTATACGGCTTTCTTTCTATGCGCCGACACCCTTTTCTCATCTTAATGGTCTGCTTTCTTTGGACTACTATTTCCCTTATGATCAGGTTTTAACAGACCCAACGACCTGTTCATATCACTGGGAGGCCAACTACCGCTGCGTATAGCCACTTTTGTCCTAAACTGCTTCTTTTATGATGATACTCCCTACCTTATACTTAGCTATATTTGGCGGCCTAGCTTCGTCTTGCTGACTTACCTGGTCTTGTCTGAACGGTTTCTTGTTTTCTGACCTTGGTCGAACTTCTGAGATTTAACTGGTCTAGTTACAGCTGACACAACGCTGTTACCCTCACCTTAATTACACCACTAGACATTATTCACCCCTCTTTTTACTAACAAGGATGAATCATCACCTGAAGAAGGGCGGCGGCTTTTCCATTTCTCAATAGCACCTGTCTTACCGACCGTTTCTTTCCTTCCTGTGCTTTATGTTGCAATCCTTCTTCATTCGACGCTAACTTACATGCTTCTGTCCACTTTGACTTCTTACATTCCTACCTCTTTTGGACTGAGACAACGCGTCCCTGTCGCTCCTTCTGAGTGATATTCTTTCCCATAATCTGCACACCTCGTCCTCCTCTCATTGGTTCCATCCGATTGAGCATATGCGCATTAGAACCCCTCAAGCTCTCTTTTCTTCACATTTATTCCTATTTGGGAACAATCACCTATTCTCTACTGATCCGTTTGCTGCTTGCTTCTCGTCGTATTTTACCATTTATGATACTGATTTAAATGCGAAAGTTAAATAACAACTACACTTATAGGGGTACAATAGTTCCGCCATCGTTGCAATTGCTGGACTGCATTACGGACGTATCCGTTTCTTCTGTCTTTATGGCTGCTTCTGTTCGTTCCCTTTTATCCCGAGTTTGTCAGAGGTACGGAGACGCGCACCCAAAGCATGGTCCATCGTTCCGACAACAATACAAGCCGTACAGTTCTTTTATCTGGACATGAGTGGAAGATTATCAACCTTTTAACAACTTACTAACCGGACAAAATCATTCGGTATCCTACACGGAGACAAATTTTTCGAGGCTTGAACCTTTGGCTTCAGTTTGCGTAGCGATATCCCTACCACATTACTCTTACCTGGTGAAATACTTTTGTCTTCGGAATGCACGTTCTCCTGCCATACAAAGCCAGAACAATTGGTCATTGTGAGCTTTCCATCCGCGTTGACCGCTCAATTGACCGCGGTTTCCTATACATTTCTAATCAATTGTACTACATACCCCGGGGATCTGCGATGCTTTCTTGGAAAACAAGTAATATCCTTCGACACTTCAACAACAATACAATATATTTCAATGTATATTCCTCGAAGACTTCACGTGGTTCTGCAGAGGATCAACACGTCATATACAAAAAGACAAGACCTAGGAGCGCACTGGGCACCCGGCTAACGCATCAGCCGGCAGAAAAATGGGACGCGACCTGACTACGAATAACCGAGCAAACAAACGTTCAACCAGAATCATAGCCAGTTACATCTTTCCGTTTACTGGATTGGCAGCAGTGTTTCAGACCGTGGTGGGTTTCGCCTGGCAAGCGTTCTCCCTATAAAAGCCACAAATGTCCGTTTAACAACACTGCAACGTGGTGAATGTGCCTCGTCACCGAATAAAGTCACAGCCCATAACTTCACACTGGCTGGTAAACTAGCGTCACCATTCTAGATAGATTCGTTACGCTGGAACTTCTACATCTGCTTACTCTGTCGTCTTTTTGCTTTCTACGATATCACCGTTGACCTTGGCGTTACTTGTGCACGAACTCTCTGTATTGTCATATCTCCATTGAGTGTGCTCTTCAATTATCTTCCAATGGATCATTCAGGATTTTCAGTCTATTAGTAGCCGAGGTCCCAGTTTCACGACAGCCGAATTAATATTTCGCATTTTCACCATTGCACATTTCCAATTATGGACATAAGAACAACTTTATACTGTCATTTTTACAGTTGCCATAAAATGTATGTACAGTTGTACATATCTGATCATGCCTTCATGGGCGTGCCTCGTATAGTCGAGAATAAAATAGTTATTTCTTTATAAAGGGTCAAACTTCCTGAAAGCTCTGCGAAGAAGGCCGAGGCACTGGTTTGCTTCCTTAGCTGCCTTTGCAATCTACCTCAAAAGACCGAGGTCATCCTAACCTAGCACGCCGAGAGCGCACTCGTGAGAAGCTCGCTGTAACATCTGTGGTCCTAGACGGTATTGTGCATACTCTTGTGCCGTTTGCTGAGATCTTTGCACATGGTGACGTTGAAGTGCAGCATGTTCTGGATGGACCATGTGTACGCTTTGTCCCGGCCCTCCTGTAACACTGCGTGATCCTTCACGGCAGCTATAGTACGCCATACTTTTAGGTCGTCAGCGACTAGCAAACTGGTAGAAGACAGCATGCTCGCGAGATCATTTATGCAAACCAGGAACGGGCGGGCTCCAAGTACAGAGACTTGAGGTACGCCGCACTGAAGTTCGATGGATTCGGACAGGTTGCTTCTAACCCTCACATTCAGGTGACATTGCACGAGAAAGTCCCCTATCCAGCCCAGAAGAGGATCGTGGATTCCAAATTTCTGAAGTTTGTGGAGGGAAATGCGCTGGTCTATACGTCGAAAGCTTTGGAGAAATCCACGTATGCCGCGTCGACTCCTACACCAGCGTCCACAGATTCCATCTAGTTTACACGAGCAATCTAGTGGTTAGTGGTACAGGAGCGATTTTGGCGAAATCCGTGACGCTCCGGAACAAGCATTTTGTTGTTCTCCAGGTACCACATTAAAGCCTCAGCTAAATTAGACTCCATAACCTTGGAGATCACAGGAAGTATTGTCATCGGTTGATAGTTTGCTGATACAGCACGACTACCACTTTGTAACTTGGCGTGATGTTTCCGTGCTTCCACATCGTTGGGACCTGCATCCCTTTCAGACACTGTTGAACGAAACTTGCTAGTGGTCCTGCCAAACTCATGGCAGCGAACTCCTATGTAGGTACGATCCTGATAACGGTACAACTAGTTGTCGGGGAACGCATAAAATATGGTGCAAATTGGCCATGAACAGTAGAGCGGGGATTTCAAACAAGTATGTAGGTGTGTGCATCTACATGTTACTCGATTTTGAATACGCGCCACCGCAAATGGGCTTGACCGCGTGGATAACGTGAGAAGGGTTGAGCGACGTTCGTGTTGAGGGTGTGGTTGCTTGGCTTATCCTAGCGCCATAACTTTAGTTGGTGACTTGTCACATCCGTTGGTCGCAGTGCCGTTAAACTGATATAAGTAGCATTTTTAGGGAGAACAAAGCTAGCGCAACCCCGCCACTTACTGCAGCACCGTCGATAAACATTTGCTGGCATGTGGTGAACCCGAACCACCCAGCTAGTGAAACGGGGTAGTCATACTTGCCTTTTCGATTGAGCAGCCCGATTTTGCTAACAAGCCATAAGCAACTGCTTGGAAGCATAAAAGGCGGGTTCACAGGTTAGATAGCTGTGGGTTGATTCAGGTTTTTGTTGTAATCGGTTGTTTCGATGACCACGTTTTAGGCAGTCGAAGGCTGATCCAATCCCTTGGATATAAGTATCAGGTCTACTTGACCAGCGTTAGTAGACCAGATAGGTAGTGGGTGAGGGATTGATATGATCCACTTTTTTCTTTGTAGTTTCATACGTTTGCAGACCAACAGGCAAGGTGGAATCCATGGTAACTTTCCGTTCCTAGCTTCAAAACGCGGGGAATGGAAGAGGAACGGAAAGGAGAGCACCAGAGAGCATTTAGATAACCTGTGACATAATGTGGTTTGCAAGAAGACATCATATAAATTCTAACCTGCTGCGTAGGATACGGAAGAAGAAAAAGAAGAAGAAGGAGAAGGGATAATATTTATTTTGTGTTTTGCGACCATCTACCGGATCTATGCAGATGAAAGTGGCTTACAACCTAGAAGCAGGAATGAGTGCTTGAGTGAGAACAAAAAAGAGACGGTAGCAACCGATAGTAAATATGAAAAACAAAATAAGGAAGCCAAGAAATGGGATAAATTTATATGCACTATTTGCATTGCTGTTACGTTTGCAGGGTGGTAGGTGCCCATAGCAAAAAGGTATATAAAAGACAAGTTACCGCCTCAAGTTAGAAGTTAGAAGAAAGGATGCAATCAAAGCTTTGATGCTCAAACTCAGCAACCACATTCTGGGAGAAGCGCCAGAGAGTATAAAGGTACATAAGAAGTGCCATGTAGCTATAGGACCTTGACGGCGAGAAGCTTGAAACGGTGCTTTTTCAACTTTTGTTAGGTATTTCTAGGTTTTGCTACTATGCGGTAAAATAGTTAAACTATAGGGTTTGTCGTATTATCTTGTCTTTAGGCTGACGTAACATGGGCAGCGCTTGAATAAACACTGAGTACAGCACCTGACTTGTCACTTGCCCGTCAGATCCAAGGAAGACAATGCGAGCAAGGCGAGCTGTGCAAGACCTGCTACCAACTTGGCTAATCCAACTAAGCCACAACCTAATAATACTGACTCAGCCCCAACTTCTGACTGCAAGGTAATCCTACCCTAAGCACCAAAATAGGCACATGAAAAAATTAACTTTCTTGCGGTCGAATTGAACGCACTCAAATACAACCCCGCTGTACTGAGCGAAATCCTGGGAAAAATGAGGCCATTAGCTCAGCATTGGGGAACCAAACAGACCAATGGTGTGAATAAACGCAACGTAGCAGGGTAGATACCTACACACATTGCTAATGAATTTCCCGGACGAGTTCGTCGTACAAATAACCTAATGATATTCAATATCCCAGACAAAAGCAAAGTAGCGGAGGTGAAGCATTCCTCATCAAGCTCTATAACCTGAACCTGGCTCCTTCGAAATTAAACATTTACGAAAAGCATCCAAATGTAAATCGTGCCCCGTACATATCACTTTTAGAGATAAAGGACTAGCCCAAACTTTCATATCAAAACAATTCGTTATGTTAAGGGCAGCCAGGTTGGAGCCATTGTGATCAAGCCGGACAAAACACCCCAGCAAGGGGCATTTGCATCACCCAATAAACTTCCGCCTGAGCAAAGGGTGGAAGGTACACCAACCGCTACTGGATTTGCTACCTCACTCCCAGTATGTCTAGATCCGCCGCAACAGCAAGTAGAGGAAAATGTGACGAAGGCCTACTGCACTGAACTAACTTCATTTAACACAGTGCAGATGCTAGCCGTTTGCATCGTAGTGCACTACGATGCTGTTACTGGTCAAGCTAGGACTGATATAAATAAACCGATCGGTGCCGACATGTGAAACATTGCTGCAGTACCTCTGACAGAAGAAGTTATTTGCAACCCATCCAGCGACTCTATGACAAACATCCCACTGACTACGAAGGGACTCAAACAACCGCCCAAAAAGAAGACGCATTAAAAAGCCTGCCTCTTGCAATCTCTATTTGCCGAGACATCAACCCATTGAACGTCCCAAAAAGCAGGCAACTCCCACCCTCCGTGCTACCTAACAGGCGCGCACCTCAGAATACGCATGCGGCACCCTTGAAGATAATATCTAACAAATATGTACCCCTGTGGGAGAATACGACTACCACCAAACAAATGCAGCCCCCAGAAAGCCAAACTTGCTTCCAACTCCAATGGCTCACCATATAAACTCCAGTGTCCTCAGCCACATCCAGAAAATGCGCCACCCGCCCCACACCCGGTGGCGCCACCAAGAGCAACGCCACTGCCACAATTCACCGCCTCCGGCCAAACCAGTCTCTTAACCCGGAACGGTCCAATATAACATGGTCTGCTAGCGAAGCCACACCCTATTCCCTAATGCTGCCATTTCCCCAGTCCTACCAAGCTCACAGTAACTATAATGAACTGCAAGTAGCCCGCTACAAACCTGCTGCTTTTATACTACGGCGTGAAGTAACGAAACACACCACCCCACCATCGCTGCAATGATTAATCACCCGCGCCTTACAAGCGCAATGAATACTGAACTGCCTACCACGTCACTACGCATTCCTTTTCCTAGTTTATGTTACATGGCGGGCTACGGATCGCCACAACTCACGAGACTGTTGAACGTAACGGCTCACTACCATCTTTACAGGATCTTAAACATCCCAAAGTTGCCCCCGAGCCACCAACCCCACCAACACCTCATGTAGTCTCTGGCGCATTAATATCTAATTCCAGACATGGCATTCAGTAGCAGTCCTTATCAACCCAGGTGAACCTGCTCAAAAGTTCCCCGCAGCGCAAATCAAACACCCCGGCTTAACGGCAACCGAGCTGCTTGCTTCCCCTGAGACACCTCTTGCAGCACCTACGTGTGTAAATTCTACGCATCTAACCGACGACCTAACCAGGTGACTCACCATTGCATTTAAATATGCCATCAACCCTCTCCGAGCCATCGAATGCGATACAGATACCGCAGTAACCAAACCACATTTGGCCGAAGCGTGCCTCTCAGAGCTGCACACTCACCGTAACCCAGCGTTAGCATCTACTGCTTACTTACAACATATCCCAGCCAATACCTTGGGTATCGTCAATAACCTTTCCCACATCTACAAACCCATCCCCTCCGCGTCGTTCCTGCATGGTAACCGAGCACACTCACTCCTACAACCCGACCTGCTTTGCGATAAAGCGGGCAGTAAGATTTTGTCCGATCTCTGTAACCTTATAACACGGATCAACCCCTCTGAGACAACAGCAACTATACCCAAGCAAACCACTCAGATTGCTTCTGTCTCTGATAATGCAGCAAATGTTCACTACTGCAACGAGGCGCTCACTCTACTTCTCATTAACGCAAGGTCCATCAAACATAAGATGCACCTTATCAACCCTGACATTATCCCATCCGGCCCCCAGGAGGTGCTCATCAAAGAAAGGTGGAAGGATGCTAACACTCCCGATGCACAGCTGCGAATCCCGAGCTACACCTCCCTCAGCAATGAACGTACCAACCACCGAGGTGGTTGATGCTTCATCTGCGTGCGTGACGATTTCGTGGCGCCATCGTTTCCAGAACTTTTAATCAGCCCTGGCAGACTCGGTTTGTATTCAGAGTAGTAGGGAACTGCACGATCTCTTAATTGCCTGTCTGTACAAATCTCCACACACTACCGCAATAGGTATACGCAGTCTAGTCAAACTCTTCACTTGAGTATCCCTATGGCCTACTCACTATACGATAAGCTGTGGTGACTTCAACATGCTACACGTGGCCTGACAACCGCAACCTGCGCCCGAATACAGTGTGTTTGTGGACATCACGCATGCGTTTGGGTGGATATAAAACGTGCATGCACCCACTGGGCACAATAACACTTTAGATTTGCTTTTTACAAAAGGAGGCGCGCGTGCAGCTGCTAGCTTGATTGATAATCACCCTGGATGCGATCACAAAACAGTCAGGCTCACTTTCCAACTACCCATCACTCGTCCCCCAGTGGCTAGACCAGCGTGTCCTTTGCAGCCCTTCAAACAAAGCAAGTGGACAAACTTTGCTCTAGTTCTGAGACCTATCAGCTGGGATGTTTTCTTTCTGGCTACAGATGCTGACACTGCCTCTTTTGTAGTATATAGCAAACTTACTTACTGGCTGAGCATACTTGCACATATAACAAAACAAAAAGCACTGCAGCCGCCGCGGGATGAACCTCCCCTCAAACTACGCGTCAGGCATAAAAAGCTAGGTTCAAAGTACAGCATGACTCAAGAATGCTTCCTCTATTCGCATCAATGAAGTCCAGTTGGAGTGGAGAAGCTTACTTACTGCCACAAATCGGTCCGAAGACCATATCGCCTTAAACTCTGTCAACCGTATCAAGGTCATCAATTTGCTTATGAGGCGCAGAAGTAACCCAGCCTCGACTTTATTTACCTCGATTATTGGTCCACAACACAGTTGCCATTAACCAAGCTGAAATATGTGTGTTCCTGAACCACTACTTCTGCGACTATTCACCTCTGCTAGCCTGTTCCCTCCTCCTACTATTCCTAGTTGCACCAATGTTACTTTACCCGCAATACGAGTTGACCTGCGTACCATTATTCGGGAAATTCATAACCTCAAATTATCCTTCCACGCCGAACCTGCTTGCCTCCCATCGACCCTGCTACTCCTAGGTGGCCTGGATATCGCTGTCCTCATTCTTAACCTCTCCACTCTTTTAATGAACCATGGAACCTCCACCGCTGCTTGGAAACATGCAGTGGTCATGCCCAGGCACAAAAGGGGAAGCCGTCAAAACATTGAAAACTACCGCCCCATTAGACACACCCCATTCGCTTCACGAAGGACGGAAAGGATCGTCAAGGTATAGCCCCTACCGTACTTGACCCATCGTAATCTCATCAAAAAACCCCAACGCGGCCCTCTCACGTCTAACTCCTGGCAAACATACCAGCTAGAGTTCCTGAACAATGTTACCGTCATGGTTGATTGAAGGGAAGCTCTGGGCATCATCTCGGATATGAACAAACGTTCGACCGAGTCCTCAAAATTGACTGCTAGCTAAACTAGCTTTTTACGGTACATCGGAACAGCCGCATTTTTGTTTCACTTCCTATCTCTCCCGACAAAAACAGTCGGTGAGACTAGGAGACTTCGAATCCTTAACAAAGCCATTTACGAGGGTTGTGTTCCAGGGAAGCGCACTGGGCCCTGCAAGCTTCCTACTTTATATCGTCGACATATTTCAAGCCTTTGAATATGAAAAGGCATACCTGTTCGCCGACAATATCGACGTCGTATTCTTCGTAATTCCGGGTAACCTAAGGAGTGGTCTCCACAATATTCAACGTGACCTTAAAGCACTAGACACTTAGTGCAACACATGGAAGCTTGAGTTCTCTTCTGCTAAGTGCAGCGCGCTGTCGTATAGACGCATGGTACCCAACTATTGCACTAACGCTGAATGGCGCCTCACTTGCTAACTGTCAAACCGTAAAGGAGCTCGGCATACATTATTCAAGCTCACTGAATCGCTCGGGATAAGTTAGCTACAGTTTAGCAAAAGCCAGGTGCCACGTTGCTCATATCTGCAAGACAATGCTCGTAACCGAATCCAGACTCACTGTATACAAGATTTGCGCTGGACCTCTTTTGCAATATAGCGCAATAATATTACCAACTTCAGCATAAATGACTAACTAGCAATTGAGAGTTTACGACGCTCAGTCACAACGCGCCTGCTTTGTCCTTCTACTCTCAACTACCGTGAGCGCTGTAAACGTCTCGACCTTAAACCTCTATGGTTACGAAGAATGAGAATCCAACACACCTTCCTATTCCAGCCGCTAAACAACCCAAATACGAGCCGTGCAGGACTTATTCAACAAAACGATGACTCTCAGTATCCACTCCGCCATAGACTCTTACTCATTGCCCTACGTACAGCCCGCACCAATGTGCGTAGCAGCTTCTTTCTCTACAGATCCGCTCGCGTCCGGCAAAGGCTACCATTACAAGATTGTGCAGCCGTGAATACTGCGCTTTTCCGATCACTCTTAAATAAACCCTTTGTTACCCTGCCTACATGCAAGCTCTTTAACACCAATGTACAGGAGGATGCACTTTGGTAACATGGCCCAGAGCACCTCTAAATCAGAAAACGCAACACATTGGGCACAGGCCCCACAATCAACTCTTTTTACCCCCTGGCGCTCTCTGCGTCACATACATTTGCTGGTTGTTGAATTATTCTGGGACACCGTAGGTATCTACTGGCAACTAGAAGACGGCACAAAAATGCCATTGCTAGCCTTCGATACCCTCTCTCTCCTAGTACCATTATCAGTTCCTCGTCATGCCTACCTCCCCACTTTTCAGCTGCAGCGAGCCATTGTAGGTAGCCTACATCATTGCGCTAGGTGTCGCTCCTTAGCTGTCCAACTGTTATGCTCTTGGATGGTTTGCATCACACACCTGCTCTGCTTTGTTGACTTATTCTGTCACCGTAATTATCAACTAATACCTAGCAGGCTTAATGCGACGGCACTTATTGTCCACTGATGCTCCCTATTAGCACTATTGTCTGTCGTTCCGTATATATTCAGCACGTTTTCTGCAGCGATCCGTTGTAGGCTCCATACATCGTTGCGCACATCCGGAGCTACTAGGAAACTTTCCTTGTTTCTCCATCCTGTAAGCTTCTGGAAAGTCTGTATCACTCACCTTGGATAGCATGTTGATCTACTTTGGGACACCGTTTGCATCCACTAATGACCAAACTGCTTAATGGAGTGGCTACCTCAGGCCTTTGAACGTTTTCCTGGCGTCATTATCTGTTGATCGGCTAAACCACAGCACCTCTGTTTAGCAGCAGCTATTGGTTTTAGGCTCCATGCATTTCTGCGCATACCCGGAACTTGCTGCTTGGAACTTTCTTATCTCTCTAAATTTCATTCTTTGGGACTGCCAGCGTCACAAACATTTGTTGTTTGTTGAGTTATTTTAGGACATTAGGACTTTACTAGGAACTAGAATGCGTCATCCAGAGGCTATTGCTAGCCACAGACGCTCTCGCGCTTAGCACCATTATTGGCTCATCGTCTTACATTTGGCTGCTCTGTGTAGTACCAGCTATCCTTCGTAGGCTTCGTGCCTTTCTGCGCATATCCGGAGCTTGCTTGAGGCACTTTTATCTCCCCAACATATGTTCGGTGGTAGAGTCCGTGTTGTATACATTTGTTGACTAAATCTGAGACATTGTACGTATCCACTAGTAACTAGAATGCTTCGTCTAAATGCCATTGCTAGCCATCGCTTCTTTCCCTTCTAGTGTAATTATTAATTCTTCGTCTTACATTCATTACCTTTTTTCAGCTGCAGCGCGTCATGGTAGACAGCACACCTCTTTGCGCAAGGAAACTCTAGTAATCTCTCCAACCTATAAATAAATAAATATTTATTCTCGGCTATGCGAGGCATGCCCGCCAGGGGCTGATCAAATAAGTGCAATTATACAGACAGGTCATGGCAGTTGTAACAGTGACAATCGGAGATTGTTCATGGGTCTCTATTTGAAACTGTACAAATAGGACAGAAAGAATAATGAAGAAAGCCCATTGCCATGCGTTTTGGCACGTTCGTGTGGGTACATTCGATCTGCCATAAAGTGCAGTAACAATTCGGGCATGAATAGCTCCAGAACTAGGACTGATCAATTATAAAAGAGCTGGTGAAGAACATGCTCAACCGCGATTACACGATACGCTGGGTTCGTGTGAGTGTAGAGTAAAGAACAATGGCGAGTGCGCAGAAAATAATGTGGCGACGGAATATGCAGATAAGAAGGCGTCGGGGTGTATCCATCATGGTAGTATATAGGCATGGTCAGCTTGCTGGTGTGAGCATATTGGCAGTGACTTTATTTAGTGGCGAGTCACCTCCGCCACGTCGCGGTGTTATTAAGCGGACACTTTTGGCGTTTCATAGGGCGAACGCTTGCAAGGCAGAAACCCACCACGTCCTAGAAAACTGCCATCAACGCATTCGAACGACAAGCTGCAATTACCAATGCTTCTTATTGACCGAATATTGGTTCTGTTACTCGCAGTCAGGATACACCCATAATTTTCCCTGGCTGATGCACGGTGGGACGGGACTGTATCATCCATGGGTCCTGTCAGTTCCTGATGGAATGACACGGCTTGTGCCGTAGGTAAGCTATAAATCGAACATGCTGACAGGTTTTGTATTTGTCCTCGGTAGAACCGCGTAATGTCTCTGATGGGTATCCAGTAATATGTCGTTTAACCAAATATTAGAGAATGGCCAAACGCAACCGTTCAGGCCCAAGAAAGCTGTGAATTGTCCTGAATAATGAACCGGAAATCCTCCCAGACTAAGTTCTCTTGTTTGGGGACATTGGCATCCACGAACATTTGGACGGTAATAGTAATACGGACAGCTCCAGATGTGGTACGTGAAAAGAATTTCAGTAGTGTAAAGGGCCGAACCCCTTTGTTCTTGCCATAGTAAGCGTACTGTGTGTGAAGGAATTACGTTGGGATATTTCCAAATTACGTGCATGGCACGTGCAGGAAAATCTGCCCTCCGGTTGGATGAAATGACCGAGTTGTCACTAAATGTCAGCAACTCCGAATAAGCTATGCGAAGAAGAGGCGAGCTGAACCCAAATGTTCAGGCCTTAATATATTGGCATCCATCCAAGATAGAAGATAAGTGTTTTGTCCAGCTGGTAAGTACAAAGGCCGTGTAATGATTATCCATTTATTTTCAGATAAGGTAATATTGCTTTTGTGAGCAAGCTTCAAACATGTCTGCTTCCACTTCTCCAAACATAGAGGCTTCACTTTGAGATTCACCCATGACGCCGACAGCTCAGAGCCGTAGGAAATCCGGTGCTGATAACAAGCAGCTAACGTACGCATCAACTGCCTCGACAATCACACCGGGAGGGACACACATAGGTCCATTTTTGGTACCGAGCACGCGTGGCGCAAAAAAGCTTTCACTGTCAACTCCAATGGTGTCCTCTAAACAACGCGAATTGCCGGCAAAAAGTATAAAGCCAACACTTGCTAGACAAAACCACGCTGCATTAACTCTCGTGTGCACCAATGTTCCCGAATCCAAATCTTGTACAATAAGAGGCCAGTTGCAAGACGATCGCAACCAGTGGAGTTCCATCTGCGAGGCGATTGGCATTCGGGTTGAGCCTGCAATGCTGCAACGCGTAGCACGTCACCCGACCTCAGTGCACTCTGGTGAACCTCGAATTCTTCGAGTAACACTAAACTCAGCAGATGAGCGAGAGGCTGTCCTGCTCTCAGCAGTTCGTCTTCGCAACTCACCGAGCGGAGTACGCATATTGCCTGATCTACCTTGGAAAGATCGTCCAAAAGAAGCAGTTGACCAACGCGGCATTGCTAATAGAGATAGCAAGAAAACAATATTTGTTCATGGTGTTCCTGAGCTTCTGCATTCTTCTGATCACGATGCACAAACTCATGACCGAGAGCAGTGGTGCTACATCCGCGAAGCACTCTCTGTAGACAATGTTATTGCCAAATCCCTGACAAGAGTTCCGTCATCACCTAACTACAAGGGCTGCGGTTCAAGGCTAATTAAAGTAATACTACACTCCGAGGGAATGACGCAAGTTCTGTTGGATAGCTGGTTAAAGTTTCGAGCTAGGCTGCCAACAGAGATCCGGCTAAAAGCAGCAGGCGAACGACCAAAAGTCGGAAGCAATTCAACGGAACTTGCAAACGCAACAAATTCCTTATCTGCACAGTCCTGCGGAGAGACCGACACAACCGCGCCCACGGCACACAGGAGAACCGAGCACAGCACCAGTGAAACTTCTGTTCAGGAACGCTTAATAATGCCATGCAACACGACTGAAATACATAAACCAAAAAACGATTAATTGCCGGCCACCTAACGGCCGGCTTAAAAGCGAACACAAACTTGACATCTATCAATGAACTCCTAACGACAAAAGCCCTATCTTGCATGTATACAAACGCCCAAGGCCTTCTAAGCAAGTTGGCAGAACTTAGAGAACTCCATGCCTCACAACCGCGGGACCTCGTCATGATTACAGAGACATGGTTAAACCCTGAGATAACCGATTCTGAGATCAATTTACCCGGTATGTTACTGCTTCGGACCGATAGAACCGGAAGGGGTGGCGGTGTGATTCTTTATTATAATACAAACCTCCGATGTGAAGTTATCGACCAACCGGAAACCCAAACTCCCGATTTGCTTTGGTGCCGCTTATGGTTGCGAAACAAGGACACATGCCTACTAGCCGTGATTTATCGCCCACCAAACTCAACTTCGGAAATGGACTCCAAACTGAATCACGTTTTCCAGTTTGCTTTGAACAAGTCCTACACCCACATTCTTATCGCGGGAGACTTTAACGTGCATGACACAGAAACGTCAGTAACCGAAGGTATGCAGTTTAAAGCCTGCCTGCTAGAACTTATTGCTAACCACCCTCTTTACAACCACGTTACCTTTCCCACCAGATTTCGAACTGCTAACAAGCCGTCGATACTGGATCTTGTGCTCACTAACAAAGAACTCATGGTTGATGGGATAGTTACAAGAACACCACTGGGTCGTAGTGCTCACGTTCTTCTACTCTTTGACAATATTCGCTATGCGGAGTACCCTGAAAAGGAGGAGGATAAAGTGCATACTGTCACACACTACAATGTGTTGTCTAAGCTTGTTAAGGATACATCTTGGACTTTCTTAACCGAATGCCCCCAGATGTTGCCTGGGAAACATTTACAAAGACGTTTAGTACACTGGTAGCGCACGCATCAGAGCAGAAGTCCTTCCAACCTAAAAACAAGCGTAATTCATTTCTGAGGAGCAGTCCACGTAAATGTATGTCCCGGAGGGGTTTGGCATGGCGAGGTCACCAGGACTGCCCGAATGCCGAAACCTGGACTGCATAGTGACCCATCGTAACTTCTGTGTGAAGCTGATGCGCGAAGACAAGGTCACTCATTAGCAGATGTTAATGAAGCGATTCTGCACGAATCACAAACTCCTGTACAGGCACGTTAACGACCTTCGAAAGGTAAAGCGAGGGGTTCCAGCAATAATCACGGCTGATGGGTGCACGCGATCAGCAATGGAAGCAGCTGATCGCGTACGGCTTCATTACTCCCGAACTTTCCAGGAGGCAACGAGCACAAACATTCTCCTCATTTCTAATACTCCATCATCTGGTTTAGAAAACATCACCTTCACTGCGGAAGCTGTGTTAAAGAAGTTGTTATCCTTGCGTATCCACAGTTCTCCCGGAGCTGACAACATCCGACCAAAGGCTCTACAAGCAGTAGCTAGTGATCTAGCAGCACCACTGGCTAGTTTCTATCAGTGATGTCTAGAGAAGAACCGTATTCCACCAGTATGGAAGTAAGGTGTTATCACTCCTATACATAAAGGTGGTAGCCGCACTGATCCTGCCAACTACCGTCCAATAACACTACTTCCAGTACTATCCAAAGTGATGGAATCAATCATCGCAGACGCGCGGATGGAATACCTGGAAAGCCACAATTTATTAGCCCCAAAGCAACACGGCTTTCGTCAAAAGCATTCTTGTAATACTAACCTATTAATTGCACGTAATAGCTAGGCCGAAGCTGTTGATGATGGAGTAGGAGTCGATGTCATCAACCTGGAATTTTCAAAAGCATTTGATCGCTTAAACCATTGCATTCTTCTTCACAAACTTTGGAATTACGGCATTGGCGACCCAATACTGAATTGGATTGCCAATTTTCTACAAGAACGACGGCTAGTGGTGAGAGTCCAAGAAACATTGTCTGATGCATTCGATGTGGCGTGTGGAGTACCACAAGGCTCGGTACCTGGACCTCGTCTATTCTTGGTGTTCACTAACGATTTGGCGAGATCAATCACTTCCGATTTCCTAAGTTTCTCTGCTGGGATCAAGATATGGCGAAGGATCAGAGGACCGGACGACCATGAACGGCTCCAGCACGATCTTAACACAGTGTCGAACTGGTCAGTTCAAAAGGCCCTACCGTTCAATGTAGACAAATGTCGCGTTGTGCAATTACGCCATAGTCATAACTACACCTATTCACTTGGAACCAACGGACTGCAGAATAGCTCCCAGGAACGTGATCTTGGTGTGATCGTACAGAGCGACCTCAACTGTTCAAAACAGGCTGAGGTAACTGGGAATAGAGGTAATCAGCATGTCGGCATGCTGCGAAGAGCATTCAAGAGATTTGACCCATCAATCTTCCCAACGATGCACAATTCTTACGTGCGCCCGCAAGTTGAATACGCTATCCAAGCTTGGCAACCTTGGTTGAAGCGTGACCTAGAAGCAATAGAGGCACCACCACGGAGAGCAACAAACAACGTGAAGGGCCTGCGCTATCACTCTTACCACCAAAGGCTGAATTTGCTGGGAATTTTTAGCGGGCGCTATCGAAGGCTGCGCGGTGATCTCATATTACCGTATCAAATATTGAGTGACACCGACCACGTATGCCGCCATTTGCTAATACAGCCACAATACGCAGCTCAAGGGTAACTGCTTAAAATTGAAGGAACCATATAGCCATCTAGAGTGTCGAGTTAGGTCAGGTCACATGGACGATAGAGGCTTCTGCCTAAGGAGCGTCCAGTTCCTGTGCCGGTAAGTGAAGCGGCCCCCGGCACTTCGACGTTGGATTGTCTCTTCTTGCTTCTGCAATGGAATGAAGCAAGAACAAGAGAAATCTCTGCATTTTCATACGCCAGCATCAAAATACACTATATATACCAGTACAACTACAATAGCTCTGGAAAAGGATGCCTCAACAACTGTCTAAGCCCCTTTTGAAGGCTACTACGGTCTCGGACTCCACTAAATCAGAAGGAAGTTTATTGCAGTAGTTAACTACTCGGTTCAAAAAAAACTTTGCCCTGATA
Organism: Dicrocoelium dendriticum; assembly: GCA_944474145.2. NCBI lineage: Eukaryota > Metazoa > Platyhelminthes > Trematoda > Plagiorchiida > Dicrocoeliidae > Dicrocoelium > Dicrocoelium dendriticum. The sequence continues at coordinate 100,262,149 of OX104067.1, read as the reverse complement.
TGCAAACGAGCTCTATGATGTTTGAGCTTTAGGCGGTGGCCGCGCAGACGGTCTGACGTAGATAACTCAAACAGATGGGTGGAACAAATACTACTAAGTCCCTTAATGATCTTAAACGTCTCTATCAAATCCCCTCTCAACCTGCGCCGTTCCAAAGAAAATAATCCTAAGCTATTTTGTTCGTCGCGATCAGCCGACAATGCCACCGCTGTCAGCCGCATGGCAGGTGCCTGCATGGCAGTAGAGGATGCGTCGGGCTAAATCGCATTTAGCTAACAATTCCCGATAGTCAGCTACCGTCCTCCGTGGCGCAGTTGCATAAGCTGCGGGCTAGTTGGCAAGAGCCACTAGCAGTCATGGGTTCGAGCCTCCGCAGAGGACCGAAGGATGCGCACCACCGATGAGTCCCAATAGAGTAAAACGGCCGCCTGGTGCTTTTCCGGACAGCTGGTTAACATATCTGAATTGTCGGTTGATTGCGACGAACAAAAATACTCACCAAAATCCTTCCATTCATAAATACTCCTAAGCTACTTTGACGATCTTCGTAAGACTTCCCTCTTTGACCTTCGATCATCCTGGTCGCAAGTTTCTGAATTTCTTCTGTACAAATGATGTCACTCCGGAGGTACGGTGATCAGGCCTGAACACAATACTCCAGAGGTGGCCTGACCACTGCTTTATATAAGGGCAAGAATACTTCTGCTTTAGTGTTACTCAGCGCCCTCCTAAGACGAAATAACTCATGTCGTGCTTTATTGGCAGCATGGCGACACTATGCCGAAGGTTTAAAATTTTTCGTTACCATGACACCTAGATCACGGGCTTTGTCAGTACACCGCAATGCTAGAGATCCCACAGAAGACTGAACTGCAGTTCCGCTACCACTACTAGTCAATAGTTGACATTTGTTGGCATTTAGAGGTAGGTCCCATTGGTTTGACCAATTCGCCACAGTGATGATGTCCTTAGCCAATGTCGCTCGGTTCCCTCTACTGACTAGCTTCAAGTCATCTGCGAAGATGTAGCAGGGATCCTCAAGAAGAGGAGCCAGGTCATTTATAAACATAAGAAACAGCAATGGACCCAGAACCGAACCTTGGGGGACACCACTGTAGGCATGGCCAATACTAGCACTCGCTTCCCCAACGCTGACTCTGAATGTCCTTCTACGTAAGAATTCAGAGAGCCATAGTAATAGTTGAGGATGCAATCCAAACCATGTCAGCTTCTCAAATAAAAATTGATGGTGCACGGAGTCAGAGGCTTTATTGAAGTCTAAATAGCACCCTTCTACCAATATCCCACCATCAAGACAACGGGTAATCTCGTCAAAAAGCACAATAGATTGGTAAGACAAGATTTTGTTTTGAGAAAGCCATGCTGTTCCGATCTAATTAGCTTGTGCTCAGTCAAGTGCTCACAGATCCTGTTCCTTATAAGCTTTTCCAAGCATTTTAGCATGATGCTGGTAAAACTAACAGGTCCATAGTTAAGAGGCACCGACTTGGAACCCCCCTTGTGGATGGCAACAATACTTGCCTCCTTGCAATCACGTGGCAGCTTGCCTTCTCGAAGAGACTGGTTATATAACTCCGCTACGGGATACTGAAGGATATCAGCCAGCGGCTTAACTATGGCGGGATGTATGCTATCAGGACTAGCTGATTTATAAGGGTTCAAACTGGCCAGCACTGTGAAGACCTCTGACACATTGAGAACAAGTTCCCGCATTGTGTAGCTAGTTGAGCAGTGCGGTAGTGATGGCAAGGCTGACCCAGTATCTTTCCGATGCCGGCTTTGGTAGACACGTAGCAGCACTTTTACTTTATGGTCGTCCTCTACAGCCTGGGTACCGTCCTCCATTATTAGACAGCATACCACCTCTCTTAGAGGAGCCTTTGACTGGGCATAACTGTAATAACACTTGGGATTAATTTTCGCGAATTTAGTCAATCTAAGCTCATATGAGTACTTCGCCTGCCGCTGTAACTTAATAGCCGTGTTTCGACACCTTTTGTACTGTAGCCAACGTCGATAGCCTCGGGTTTCTTGATATTTTCTCCACTCAGCATTGCGCCTCTTTATCGCTCCATCAATTTTTCTTCTCCACCATTGGGGTTTCCCAAAATGTCTCCTAGGGCGAAGAGGAGCAAATTCGTTCAGCAACTGTACAAGTCCACTTTTACGTAGAAGCCACCTCTGTTCCAAAGTGACCTTGTCCTGTTCAGAGACCCAATTGATCTAAAGTGCTCGACCCCGCAGCTTCGTAAAATCAATACGATTTAAATCTCTTCCCATTCAACGGTGCTCTGCAAGCCTCGGTGTGTCCATAGAAAAGGTCAAAACACAATGTCGACGGAATTACCTTTCCCTTCGGGTTTGCAAACATTAGAGCGCACTCCAAGACTCAGTTGTGTCTTCTCCCATCTTGAATGTTTTCAAAAAGCGGCTAGGTGTTGCTCTTAGCTCCAAACATTTTGTTACCTAAACTCCCCTACTGTGGATTACGCCAAGCATGCTTTTCAACAGGATTTATGTATCAAATGGACCTAAGTGAGCGACCATATTTTACTTTCCTCACTCTTTATCTCAATGACCACTGCACCCCAGTTTCTTTCTGAACGTTTACGCTTGATAATTTATTTTACTTTACACTGATGTTACTTAACAAACTATTCATCTCGGCAGACGTTCGATAGTTGGCTCAGACATATTTTGATTTCATCATATTCACCTCAACCATTCTACGGGACGTATAAATCACCGGCTTTTATCCCGTGATAAATCATTGTTCATTGTTTCGTTGAAGCGTTGAGGTCAAGACATTGGACGTATCCTCGGGTTCGGGCCACCATTTCTGTGGAAATCTCGGAAAAGAGACAACGAACAAAGACAGGCACACAAACAGGCAACAACGATGCATCTGTATCTCAGAGAAAAAGATCAGTCGCAAACGTGCTTTCACAAATGAACCTCACAATTTATGTATCATTATAAACTAAATAGCTCATGTACATGTGTTCCGTAAAAATTTAGACTAGTCGTACCACGAACAATGACGCACCAGACAGCTGCGCGATGTCGGGGAGCGAGAGGTCGATCCGAAGAGTTTGTATTAATCGGTGGATTGCGACTAAGTCGTTTAATTAAGTAGTGAAGACGAGTGGTGAGGATCAAGGTTAGGAATGAAATAAGCAGTGATAATAAAGCATGAGCAAGTCCAGCAAAGTTCTGGGGGAAAGCAATGCTTTGGGTATGCAGCACTTAGATCATTTACGTCTCAGTAGTATAAATGAAGTCAAAAATACGGTTAAAAAATAGAATAGGGCAAATCACAGAGATGGCCATCCATTTGAAAAGCAATCAGAGACCAAGATAACGAAAAGGACAGAGTATGATTGAAAAAGCGTTAATTGCAAGAGTGAAAAGTCACCGAGGCTTTCGAGGGACTAAGCAGTCAATTAGGACGGTAGAAATAGGAAAGGTAACGTTTCATGATTTTAGAGAATTCGGAGTGCAGGGGGCCAATCAGGCTAGGCTCGAGGGGTCAGCCCGTTGAGATTGGGACTTATAGTGAAAGCAATAAAAGGGCCATAAAAATATAAAGTGAAAAAACCCAGCAGGCCCTAGACGTAGTGAAAACGTTTTGCTGCATCTGCAAGGACTGTACCGCTAAGTATTAGTAAATAAGCGTAGTTAGAGATGCTGACAGGACAAGTGCGTCTAAAAAACGGTAAGGTAGTGAAGCTGGCCGTCCGATTGAAAAGGGGAATGAAAACAGAAGGCGGGCCTAGAACACGTTAGGGTCAATATGAGAAAGGTTTACTGGTAAGGATTGGGGGAGCCCACGAGGCTTTCCAGGTGATGTAAACAAGACGTTGAGTCAGCCGAACCAAGGTTTACAACGTAGAATAACTCTGAGTAAAACTGGAAAACAAGTGGCGGATCTAGCGAGACTAGATTAGTCGGCGCGTAGGAATAGCACGTAAAAATGAAGGCAGGTAAAGGTCAGCAACAATAGATGGTGAGCGAGTCAAGCAGAATCTCCGGGAAGGGAACAATAGCGTTGAGTCTGCATAGTGTATACCACTTAAGTCAGAGTAGCATTGGAGCATTCAGAGAGAAAGAGGCTAGTCAGTGGGACTAGATCATCTCAGAGCAGTAAGATTGGGCACTTTAATTGAAGAAGAAATGAAAACAGAGCGCGATAATAAAAGTTAGGGTCAGGATGAGAAAGGTTTATTGACGAAAGATGGGAAAGCCCACGAAGCTCTCCAGGTAATGTAATCGGGTAGTTGAGTCAGCCGAACCAAAAACAGTGACGTCTTAGAAGTCTGAATGAATCCGGAGAGCAGGAGGCCGATCGGGTAGGACTTGATTAGTCGGCGCGTTTGGATAACGACATGTAGTAGAGGTAAGAAAAGAGCCAGCAGTAAATGGTGGGTAAGTCTAGCAGGCTCGATTTAAGGGGAACATCATGTTTAAACTGCGGGGCTTATACCGCGTACGTCTCAGTAGCATAATAGCGGACTAGGCAGGTGAGCCAAGATCACGGCCATGCAGTAAAGCCGGACGTCCGATTGAAAAAGTATTAAAAAGAGAAGGCGAGAGAAGAAAAGGTTAGGGTCGGGGTGTTATGGGTTTATTGATAAAGAGTGGAAAAGCCCACGAGGCTCTCCAAGTAGTGTAAACTTTACCATTAGGTCAGCGGAACTAATAGAATTGATGTCTTAGAAATCCAAATGGATTCAGTGAATACGGGGCCGACTAAGCGGTACTGGATTAATCGGCGCTTCGGGACTAGATCGTACAATGCAGATAAGTAAGAGGCTGTAACAATAACGAGGGAACAAGTGTAGCAGCCCCTCACAGTAGGGGTAACAGATTTAACTCTGAGTATTTTAACTCTGTTTTCCTGACTTATTCTGTCACTGTAGGCATGCACTAGTTAGTAGAAGGCATAAGCCGAATGCCGTTGCTGGCCACCCATACTCTCTAGCGAAAATATCTGTCGCTTCTTATCGTCCTTGCCTTTCTGCAGCAATTCATCGTAGGCTGCATGCCCCTCTGCGCAGACATGGAGCTCGCTAGGATACACTCATTGTCTGTATCACTTATATTCGCTGACTTGCTGCTGCATTCTGTGACACTATATATATATATATATATATATATATATATATATATGACCAAGCGTCTTATTGGAGCGGCAACCTCAGGCCACTAATAGCCTTTCCTAGCGCCACCATCGGTCGATTGTCTTAAATTTGGTAACGCTGTTTAGTAGCAGCTGGTAGTCGTAGGCTCCATGCGTCGGCGATTAGCAAACGCTTCTCTTCTCTTATAATGTCTGCATGCAGCCTGTCTGCCGCCTTACCACTAATTGATTTTTAGGTCTCTTTCGAGGCAAACTTCTAATTTTTTAAGTTTCTTATTCTGCGCTCGCTATCGTATTAGGTCAGCTACGTGCTGTACATTCACCACTCAAACCCCATCAGTCTCCTAATTTTCTTTTCCTACTTCCTGCGCAATTGTTGCTTCATACTAAACGGATACTTTCTTGATAACTTACTGGTGCAGAGCTCTTATCTAGGCAGGCGTTAGCAACCTACCCATCCTGCTGTTAATTATATAGGACATATAAGGTACTTTCGGCAAAATCATCGTCGCATGGTGTACATGATTTTGTCCCAACTGCAAACATTATTACATGACACTTTAACGACATTTTTCTCCGAACCTGTTCTTGTGTTCTTCGCTCGGTTGTCCCGCACTTGCCCCTTTCTACGAGGTCCGGAACTTCTTGGAGATCTTGGAATGGATGGAAGAACAGTTTCCGTCCAAGACGGACGTCATAAGTGACAATGAACTACATGGAGCATGGCTGTACACCAAAGGGACTCGGTTGCAATCACCACCACAACCGTTGTCCAGCACGGTGAGTTGGACACGTCTTTAAACTCCCGAAAATTATACGTCTGAAAAATTATGGGAGCAAAAAGTCTGAAAATTTGCGCACCTAGACACACAACAAGGCGATTATTCGTGATGCTCCCATCCTCAACCGGCCTCAACGATAATTGCGGCCCTGCTCAGGCTATCAGTCCAACCAACCTAAAAATTGGAGGCCATTTAATTGCGAATAACTGAGTATGAGTTTAGTCATTAAGCGGCTTTGCTAGTTACACCTTAGTGTTCAAAAGGTTTTACGGCAGTATTGCAGGACGTGGTGGGGATCCGCCTGGTTAGCTTTCTCCCTATATAAAGCCACAAATGTCTGTTTAACAACATTGCGACGTGGCGGATATAACACGCTACTGAATAAAGGCACTGCCAACAACTACATACTGGCAGGTGGACTAGAGAACTATTTAATCTTCTCCAGACCCGTACAACAATATGATACTCTCCGTCTACATGTACCGTTTCACTGCACTTATAGTGCCTTGATCTTTGCACTACGCACAATTAAAACCCTATACATCGTTACGAAACGTAAAGGTCTGTAAACCTTAAGCATGTTTGAATTGACTTGTCTCTATACAGTTGTGAATACACTATTTATTTATTTAGGGACAGAGAAGCGCTTAGACCTCAATAGCCTCAGAGTAGTCAGAAGGTAGCATAGGCTGGTTATACCGATTTACTCCAACACGGCCTATACTGAACCGTTCGGCAGGGTGAGGTAAGAGAAAGAATATGCTAATCAGGCTGGTATGCATAGGTTCATAGGACATAGTATGCTTGGTAGGCACCTAGTAAACGAGCGCTCGACATTCTCGAGCACCGAGCTATTGAATTTTTGCATTAGCAATGACTACTGAAGCGTATAGCAGAATATGACAGGCACAGAATTTTAAACTGAGAGTCATGGTTCCCTTAAGCGCATGGATTTGACGACGTATCCAACAATATCCTTAGCTTCTGCAGGATCAGCAATGTTTAACTTGCTTAAATGGTGCACACCGTGATCACAAACGGCGGAGCAGAGTTCTAAATGAGTACCGTTGAAGGGAAGCGTGTTAGGTGTTACAGGAGGCCTGTAGGCAAGAAACTTTTACTTTGCCGGGGATAAGTTAAGTTTCGATAAACCACACGAAGTGTCGCGTGCCATGAGGCCATTTGGAAGGAGGAAATGACTGTTGCACAGCCGGATTGGTGTTGTATATGAAAGGTCAAATGCACGAGCAAAGTAATATGGTTCCTTCGGTAAACGTACTACAGTAGTTTGTTACACTCCTAATTGGGTGAGTACCTTAATGTGTTCCAAGGAGAAGTGTGAACCACTAGGGAAGCGGAGACTTAGACGCTTTGTGTGTGTGTCTGGGTTGTATGCACTTGTCTGTTTAGACTAGCCGTCATGCCTGCTGACACCTCCTCTCCGCTTCGTCACGTGATGTGGCGAAGCCATAACGATTCGATCGTGTTTGTTCTCGGCTCCTCCTGCCGTGCTGTATGCTTTGCGTAGTTTCGTCAGCGCAGTTCGGTGCCACATGCTCCGTTTGTCTGATACTTGTGAATAATCCCCGGGCTTTGACTGGGCGGCCACCCTCCATCCGGTAAGTGCCTGGCCCACATGCACGCGTTATTTTTATCGGATGGGATAACGTCAGCTGCCCTCCTGATGCAGCGTTTATCTTCTCCCGTTCGTACGTTCCGGACTGGAGCAGAATAGTGATCTACTGGTACGTGGGCTGATATTGGTGGCGACCGTCTAACTCGTCGGAATTATTGGTTACAGTAATTGAAAGTGCAGCATACAACTTCGTCTGAAGCGCAGGTCAAACATACGTTCAGCTGGCGTTTTGTCTGTGGCTCGGTAGTGTGCGGTTCGATAAGAAAATAGTGCTTGTAGAACTGCAGCCTCCCAACCGGTACCAGATAAGCGAATAGTTTTGATACTTCCTTTCAAGGATCCATCGAACCGCTCCACCATGCCGCTTGTCGCCGGAGTATACGGCGTTGTACGTGAGTGTTAGGTAGCGTGAAGGTTAGGGAACAAAAAACGCACGGCTTATAAACTGCGGCCCGTTTTCCGTCACTAACTCCTCTGGTAATCCGAAACGTGGAAACATGTATCTCAGCCATCGAATAATCCTGGCAGCAGTCACTGCTCCAAACGACTGGACTTCCGGCCACTTACTGTAATTGCAGCACCCCACCAAACCGTTTCTTTGATGCTGCGGCGCGGAAGCTCACTGGACCCATGACGTTAAGAGCCGCTTGGTCTACGGTCGCATAGGATAGGCAATGGGTTGCATAGGGGATGAAACCGGCCTTGAACACTTGTCTGTCCCTTGACCTGAAGAGCAGTCATGAAAACGTTTTCTATTTCGTGTGACAGCCTAGGCCACCAGAAGCATGCGTCAACCCTACGTTTCGTACGAACGGCAGGATGACTTTTCTGTCTTTCGCCACACATTAACCATCCATCTAAAACTAAATGTTCGTGAAGCAACACGTGGTACGGGCGGAACGCACTTGTGATCTTGTTATTTTGTGACCAAGCGTTTAGCCGAAACCACTCAGCTCCTCTTCCTGATCCGCTTTCCGGAGTTCGTGCTTAGCTAATACTGAGCTTGGTTCATTCCTCAGGGAAGACACTAGTAATCTCCTATTACCATCCACATTAATTTTAGGTTGGTCGATTGGCAGTCGGTTGAGCCCATTCGCTACTTGGATTTTGTGTCGAGACGGAATTTAATTGGAAAATCTTATGCTAACAACCGTGCGTGCCAGCCATGTGTCCAAAGTAGCCAGATGCCATTCATTTCCCGAGCAAGTAAGCTAGTTAGCGCTGCTTGGTCTGTACAAAGTGTGAAGGCCATTAGAACAAGAACCTATTCCACTTCTCATCGGCCAAACCGCAGGCAAGTGCTGCTTTTTTCCAGCAGAGTGATAAAGCCCTGCAGCCAACAACTTTCTTTTAGCGTACGGAATAACTCTTTATGTCCATTTTGAGTTTGGCATAGTATAGTACCCATCCCAAAGTTTGCTGCACCAGTAGTTACAGTGGTTGGGCAAGTCTCGTCGAAAATCGCCATGGTTGGTGTGGAAGCAATGCGGCGGTTTATCTCGTCAACTGCCTTGTGCCAGGAGCGACCCCAAACAAGTACCCTGTTCTCCTTAGACAAATCACGCAGGGACCCAGCAATATTCGTGCAATCCTACCGATAACGTAGATTATAAGAACCCGTTCATAGGAAAAGCTTTTTTCAGTGGAGCTCTATGGACAAGAAGCCTCGGTGATGGCGCGCTTGTTAGCAAAGCGTCTTCATACGGTTCGTTGTTAAAAGGTGGTCCAGGAAGCCGATTTCACTAGCAGTACATATGAATGTTTTGAGGTTTAATCGGAGGTTAGGAACATATAGTCGATGTACCGCATCATGCAGTAGTGAATCATACTCTTCTGGAGCCATACCGAATATACTGAGGTCGTCCATGTATACTGGTTGTCCAGGTAAATTGCCGTTTGAGTGAACCATAAACTTTAACCAAGCTGCTGGGGCTAAACTCAAGCCCCTTGGAAAGACTTTGTACTGAAAAAGTCCGACCATAGTAAGGAATGAGGTCAGCGGCCTTGACTGCCTAATTAGATGCGTGTGAAAAAAGCCTTTCTTAGGTCCAAGTTTAAAAATCCTGACGCCGGCTAGATTGACTAATAGTCATCCGCGGTTGGAAGCACAAATTTTACTACCGTGACTTAACGTTTAAGGCCTGCATGACATTGCATAAGCTCACTATACCGTCGTACTTGAGGGCCGTATTCATAGGGTAGATCCATTTAGAACAGTTATCGTGTCCAATGCGACCATCTGCAATCGTTTGACGTAATGCTGACGAAACAGCCTCGCTTCTGGCTAAACGAATTGGACGTGGATGCGCAATAGCTACCAGTTTAGCTTCTTGCTTGAGACATATGCGATGAACGGAAGGAGCGCGCCCCACTGTTTGTTCATTTATGTTCGCGAACCGTAGTCGTAGGTCATATAGGTTAATTGCCATCCTACGCCTAGGAGATAGGGACGACGTGGCTCCCGGTGTGACCATAGCGCTGCTTCCGACTAATGGACAGCTATTTCCTCGGGTGAAGTACACGGCAACTGCTGAGTTTATGGCCCAAGCTGAAACGCAATCTAGTCTCGCTTAGTCGGCCTCATAAACAATGAATAAATTTGGAATTCTGAGACATCGCTTTTCTTGGTTCGGCTGACCTAATTGTTCTGTATCCATTACGTGGAAAGGCGCGTGGGCTTTTCCAAGTTTTACCAGTAAAGCTTTCTCATTCAGAACCTAACCTTTTCTTTTATCGCTTTCTGTTTTCCTCTCTTTTTCAGTCGCACGGTGGCTTTACTGTCCTACCCTGATCCTGCCTTACCTGACCAGTCTGTCTCTCTCAGTCTACTCCAACTGCTTGGAATTATCCGTAAAAATTCGAAGGAGAGGTCTTCAATGATTAGGAAGTTTATTGTCTTCCATCCGGACTGCCAGAATTACTCCTGCGATGCTGTTTCAATTTGTTTTGCAACTAAGCTTCCCTGTTTAGTCTTGCATGCTCTTTAGCATCAGTTCGCTTATCTGACCACTAGATTTATGATGGGACAAAAGCCGTCCCTTTTGCACCTTTGCTAAGAAATTCCCTGACTTCGTCATAGACATGGTATACAACTTGGAATTCCAAGTACCAGGGACCCTTGTTCCCTCACCTGTGAAAGAAACAGGATGCTCGTTTGGCGGAGGACCGTATCACCCTTGGAACCTGACCTGATCTCTAGGTACTAGTGACCACGCTCGCCTGTAGCTTATGTGCTCTGCTAGTCGTAGGGCAAATAATCGGCCTCTACGGGGTCCATATATAAGGCTCCCCAAGCAGGAAGCTGAGTCTGTACCCGAGGCCAGCGTCGAAGTAACGGCCTTCAGGCTTACAGTCTTTGGGGTGTAGGAAGTGATTACAAACAGACACCTAATAGCCGTGCGCGATTTTAACGCTTTGAACGCGTCTGTAAGTCGGACGGCACACCACCGTCAATAGTCTACACAGCTGCAATAGATTACCAGTTGTGTCGATTGTCATGTATTAATGCCAATTGCTAATGCAACAAGGATACTTGGTAACGTGCTATCGAATGAGCAGCGGTGGAAGCAAATGGTTCCGGACCTAAGGAATGCAAATTCCATAAACTAGTCAGACTTTCGTACCATTCAAATTATTCATCACTAGGAGAGTGAGCGCGTATATAGCTGGGAACCCAGCAAGGGTGAACACTGAGAAATGGCCTCGCCAGCCTCAGTAGAGGCCACCGTGACAGTCCAAAAGCAAGGTAAAACGGACAAGGGGTTAAAGAACACGGCAGTCAGCATAGGTATGTAAGAAGGAAAGCTCGCTCAAAGTGCGATTAAAGTGCACATTTTCATTCTCTACTCGATTAGTGGAAGTTCATCCGAACACCATAACATGCCGTAATTCGTGTACCGCCCAGCATCTCCGACTTGGCATCCAGGTTCCACGGAAATACTAAAAGCATTTCTTATTTCTCTGCCCAATGATTTCCAAAATCCCGAGATAACGCCTCTCAGCAGTGTGAATAGCAGGTTCCTAAACAAACGGAGCAGAAAATACACTTCCGCTGGATCGGCAACTGACAGCTGACTGTACCGTCTGCTTATTTCCCGCGAAATGTGGGCATGGCACAACACCACGCACGCCTCCGGATACACCTCCATGGAAGCGTTAATGAGTAGCGCGAATCGGTCTACCACAATAGTTCACACGGATGCCGTGCTTGGGGCCATTGCACGCAAAGCTGGTACAGCCTCTCAAAAGCTCTCCGTCGCCCAGTTTGGTAACAAGGCTTAAAAGATGACATCCTCAACCGCGTGGCCTCAAGGAACATGCAACACCATAGGATGTAACCGCCCTAATTAAGCTGATACGTCCAAGCCGCCAGTATAAGTTCGCTGTATCATGCAACCAGCGCAGGAATGCAAGTAGGCACGAAGAACTGGAATCGCGCCTCTAACTTCTCCCTCGCAACCTTACAAGAACCTTCGTTTTCCAACCTGATTAAGTATTGCATCTCAATAAACAGCTCGGCCTGACTCCGATGCCTAAGATGATATATATCACGTGCATCTATAAGACCAGCTTGCACCTTCTCCATGGAACAGCATCAAATCGCGTTGGAACTTCCCAATTGTTTCCTAACCATAAGTTATCATGCAACGAAAAGCTGTGGTATCATCCTGCACGGCGGGAGCCACGAAACGCAAAAACTGTACAAGATAAATAAGTCATATAAACAAATCACTTACACTGTCTTCCTTCCTTGACCAAAGGTATATAGTAATTACCCTCAACTTGCTCTAACCTTTCGCATAACTAAACACTATCTAAACTACATCAGCATGTTTACCATGACCGTACCAGGCATCCGTCACGAGTAACACTTCCGTAATGGCGGGAAAGGAGTCCACTTCCATTGTCTTCGGTGCTATCCGAAATCTTTTGGGTGGCTGCATAGGATACTCCTAAACCTAGTGTTATTACGGTGTGGGAAACAAAAGAATGGCATATTGATTTGCTTCCAGATAACGGTTATGAGAAATGAAAATGATGACAACATGTGTAGTTGAAGGTCACGGCGTAATCGAAAGTATGAAAACGGTTAATGCGGGAGCTGGGCTCTAACCAATGGCGGGAAAGTTGTTAGGGCCAAAGTGCAATGGAACAGCAGGCATCAAGTGTGCATTCGCACGACTTGGGAAATAATTATTACGCTTTCAATAATAAAACGGAATGCGCTGCGTATGATTATAAAGTGTTATAATAATGTATGGTTTGTACTAAAGTCGTTTACCGTGACCATGATAACGTGTCCCCGGAAATTCCAAAGAGAGTATCCGCAGTGAAGTACAGCTATTTCAAGGGCTTGTTAAGCGGTGAAATTAGTTAAGTGTCTAATAAACAACCCAGCCCCATTTGACGCTATCTCCACAATCACTGTTACGTAAACGTTTGGGTCCGATGAGAGTTACCGAAAAGAATCCTTTACCCTGAAATGATTTCTGATATTGATTCATCTTAGTAAACATAAGCCAATTTCAAGTGTCCTATCAAGGAAAAAGTGCTGAAACGTCCTAGGAAATGTATACTTCTGGCTTACGTCTCATGGTGTGCTGTAATGGTTCGTTGGTAATGAATTCTTATGAAATATCATTTTCTGTTACGGGGTAAGCAGGGAATTCGCAAAATGAAGCAAATGAAATCATTCAGAAAAATGAAACGGAAATGGTGGTGTTTTTGAAGCTTGACCGGTGGAGGAGGTCGCGAAACCATATTATTTTGAAATATGGACTTATATGGGAGAACTTGCAAAATCCATATGAGAAGTACACCGAACTGGGTACGGATCGACGTAAATTAGTTGCTGCAAAGTCACAACGGTAACGTGAACTCATAAGCAGTGTAGACTTGTGCACTCTGTTAATTATCTGCAAATTATGGGCGCGGAATTCATTTCGAAGTAATAAATTGCCGGCCATTCCGTAGGCATACTGCGCAGAGGTTGTTCAACCTTAATGGTATATAGGACTAGCATGATATATAATACAGTAAGTTAAGGTTACGTTTAACGCTGTGAAACTGCAGTTACAAATTAACTACCAGATATCCCAGATAGTTTGGGTGTATATAGATATCGTCCGATTTATATATTTATTCGTATTTTTATTTATTTGTCTATATTATGATTATATATGATACTATCAATTCTTAAAATTAGAACACTAGGTTATATCCATAAAGCTAGGTTCCTAGACAAAAGTCCAATATATATATGGTTATCGGCCTCCGGTTTCGGATTTGCCTGTCGCTATGGCCAGCCACGGGACGCCTGCGCCTATAGAAGGACCACGGCTGGCTTGCGCTTCACCACACACAGCAAGATGCACACATCTCACATCCAGTGTAAGCCCGAAGCAATAAGACCGGGAGGCTTATGAATGGCCTTCACGTTTCATCAACGGAGCCGGCTCACACTTCTCCAACGTGCACAGCAGGAGTATTCCTGTCGGTTTACTTTTGGAAGCATGTGTACCTGACGTACAAACGTCGGTGGCTTGGCTGTAACCAGCTCCGTACTCTTTGAGCCTAGCACGGGTCCAGGTGCGTGGAACTAGTACCACCAGCACATAGTAGCAGTCTCCTGGAGCCAGTAAACCAGGTGGACGGTGTTAAATTGGTAGAAACCTAGTCCACATGCACCTCAACAGCAGCAACACCTTTGATGGCAAGCAACCGCCAAGCACTTGAAAAGACAAGATGAAGTAAAATAAAACGAATAATGCATAAAGATAAGGTGACATAACTCTTCTCTAAATGAGTGTATAAAAGAGGATTGCGAAGGAATCCGCGATATGTTCATGAGGTCAGAAAGTATATTTTACGGAAATGTCACAAACACGAAAAGGTTATCGAAGTTAACTACAATTGCCTTAAGCGACGTGTGCAAGTCTATAGAAGAGAGTAATAGTAGACATTTATATAAGAAATAAAAGCGTTGCGACAAACCTGCAATTCCTCCACCTGAACTTATATATATATACATGGATACATGCAAACTATGCTAACGCATGTCCATATATTCAGATTTATTTTTTACTAATGGAATGTAGATGGATGTTTGCAAGTATGAGGTAAATTGGTAAAGGTGCTAACGCATTTGTCGATCAGTAAGTGCAGGCATTTCCTATGTAGGACGGCATCTTTCTTCCGTTGGATGTCAGCACTGGTAAGTATCATGCGGCATAATACCAGGTCATCGGCATCATGTGTGTCACCTGCACTTGCCAACTTCAATGTAGCCATGTGTACTGAGTTCGGGAAGGCAACTTGCACTGGACCTTTTCCAAAGGTTACTGAGTAGGTAAGTAAATATATATATTACGTAAGCGGAAATCTGCCTACGGTGCCACAATGGAAGAACACGGGATAAGTTGCTGCGTAATAATTGGTAGTATAACGTACGCTCATTGGTTGCCAGAGTTATTGTCCATATAGCATTGCTTGGCTAGCAGTAGACGCATGAACGCCGAGTGGGGAATTGTTATTATGCGTAACTGAGGCGCTTGCAACCCAATGGGGAACTTACCCAAGAGACCAGGCGCGCACTTAATAAGTTCGCTGCGGCAATGCTGAATGGAATGGAATGGGAAGTGTTGCGCATGACTAACAAGGTCCATAACAAAGCGAGACTTATGTAGTACTTGGCCTGCTGTTCTTGGGTGTGAGAGCTGTCTTTCGAACCACATAGGAATACTGTCGTCCGAGTTGGGAATGTTCAACGTGCTCATAACCCGAAAAGTGACAATACTGAAAACTGTTTAGTGGTTTTCGTACACGTCATAGAAGGGCTATGCCTAAGAACCGGAAGTGTGCTAGAGCTTTATAGAATGAAGTCTACCATTACCGACCCATCCACTGAACCAGCGGTCGCGTGGTGCAACGCATGCAAGCATTTAATTGGGCACTACTTGCTTGTAAGGATGCACGACAAGGCTACAGGACGCTGGGTGGCCCTGGAAAGGGACGTCGGGTCGTTCACGAAGTGATTGGAAAGCGGAAGCAGATGACAATCCTGACTAACCAGGAGCATGGAAACGTTGTGGAGGATAGTTGTGCTACCTAAGTGCCGGTTATGTTATACTCGGAGTGGGCTTAAAGTATGGAAGCATGTGCATACATCGTTAATTCGAAAAGTAATTGATTGGAACAGCACCACTCAATTGTAAACATGGGTGGCATGGCGGTGCGGCAGACGAATAACCGCGTGTGGCATGCGTGCAAGACGGTAAGCAAGAGGCACGGTAGACAAGTTACTATGCAATATACGTGACTCAGGTCCCTGCATATTTACATTTTCCCACATGTTCACTTACTGCAGCACTCATGAAGGAAGTGTAGTGGCGGGCGACATATGAATAAGCTGGTGGGCAAGTAGCGTGTTAGACGTGGTGCTGTTTGGTCGACGTGGTGCATGTACGTCCCAAGACACGGACATCAATATTACCGCAATGCAAGCAGCAACTATTGGCTCCACTTGCCTTTAAGACGTACTCGTAGTTATCCTATATTTGTCCCATAGTACCTTTTCATTATGGAGATCGGCGTAGCGGATATTTTTGGCTCCACAGACGTCCGCGGCCTGTGTTTTTGAGTCCATGTTTACAGTCATCTGTACCGCCGCTAATGAAACATACTTTAAACTTCATAAGCCTCCATGAACGTTGGTTACTTGCCAAGGTAAGTCCTGTGATAGCTGCAGCAACATCCCAACAATGGAAGTAGTAGCTGTTGGCTTCACATGAGTTCCTGTCGTGCCTACGTGGGTCCTAAACCAGCGGAATCGAACTGGCTACCGTCAAAGTATTCACCATAGACACGGCGCGCCTTCACCAGGAATATTGCTTAAGGGAATATAGATCCCATAACGGACGTCATTATCGCTACGAAGGAAGTCACTGACTTGTGCTAAACTGGTGCTTTAGGAAGCATGCACGGAATAAGTTGTATAACTGTCATTGGTACAAGGTATACGCGGGACACACGGAATTTAATTTTGTGGGGTATGGAATGCAAATGTTTGACATCTTTTTCGCTGCAGCACCGCGGAACTATGGCATTAAGTGTAACGCGGGCGTCTGTACCGATTCCAGATGTTCACATCATCAAGGGGAGCGGGTTCTGATATTTTGACCCACAATGCGCAAGTACTAAGAAAAAGTGTATTGCAAAGCGCGACACAAACACACAGGAAACAATATGCATAGACGTAACGCAAGGCTAACTTACAGATCCAAGTGGTACCGAGGAGGTGCACATCCAGGCAATCAGGGTGAACCTTTCGCAATACGATCAGGAGAGGATTATCCGGAAATAAAAGAGCCGTTGGATTCCTTGAGCAACTCATGAGCACAAAGCATGTCCATGCCATCTCGCAATTTGTGACAAGGGCGCATAAGAACGGGTGCAAATAGAAGAAAAAGGACTGCTAGTGCGGACCTTGTGGGCAGCTAATGTCACTTGAAGGTACTTTCCGAAATAAGGTGGTGTCCGTTTCTGCCACGCATCATTGCTGCTATCCACTGGTTTGCCGACAGGCTGAAGATGTGTTCTACATCAATAGACGTAGACTGCGCAAAGGTGAGGCAGGCTTACTGCAATGGTGTATGCAAGATGATGGTGGTCCTCAAGGTGCGTCAAGTAAAGCGGTAGCAGTGACATAGTAAAGTGACACATGGAAACCGATGGCTGACGGAATTGGCTAACCGAAGTACAGGAGCACAATGTGATAATGTTTTATGACGTTCTAACCATTCACAAATATCCGAAAGCTTGCGGGTGAGCTCGTAACTCACTCGTAACCCACAAAGCCTGAACACTGCGTAATGGTGTGTACACCGTGAAAAGAAGGGCATCACACCCTCCGATACAAGATTGCGTCACTAAACAAGAAACAAGAAGGCGCCTGTCTATTGGCAGTCTACACACCAGGTGTATATATACGGTGCACTTACTTGCAGTGATGCGGACGAGGGGTGCCACGGATCTTTACAGGTACATAGCATTTGGCATCCAGAGTTGCATGGCAAACAGGGGACGGCAGTGTGCGGTCCGACTTACAGACGCGTTCAAAGCGTTGAAATCGCGCACGGCTATTAGGTGTCTGTTTGTAATCACTTCCTACACCTCAAAGACTGTAAGCCTGAAGGCCGTTACTTCGACGTTGGCCTCGGGTACAGACTCAGCTCCCTGCTGGGGGAGCCTTAGATATGGACCCCGTAAAGGCCGATTATTCGCCATACGACTAGCAGAGCACATAAGCTACAGGCGAGCGTGGTCACTAGTACCGAGAGGTCAGGTCAGGTTCCAAGTATGATACGGTCCTCCACCAAACGAGCATCCTGTTTCTTGCACAGGTAAGGGAACAAGAGTCCTTGGTACTTGGAATTCCAAGTTGTATACCATGTCCATGACGAAGTCAGGGAATTTATTAGCAAGGGTACAAAAGGGACGGGTTTTGTCCCATCATAAATCTGGTGGTCAGATAAGCGAACTGATGTTAAGAGCATGCAAGACTAAATAGGGAAGCTTAGTAGCAAAACAAATTGAAACAGCATCGCAGGAGTAATTCTGGCAGTCCAGGTGGAAGACAATAAACTTCCTCATCATTGAAGACCTATTCGTCGAATGTTTACGGATAATTCCAAATAGACAACCCTCAACCATGTCGGTGCTTTTATCGACCAAGACAAATCTAAGCTTCACGGATGAAACATAAGAAGGATCTGCGAGTGCGCAACTTATTTGTCGTCAGGACAGTAAGGACTGAGTTGACGTACAAAGCAACGTACCCTGCGCGACGATTGAAGTTGCAGTCACAGCATCATTGTCCTCATTATACAAGCTAGTTAGAGGCGAGAAACACCCTAGCTACTATGACGCAAGACTTAAAAGAAAAAAGGAATAAATTGCAACAGGTACAAGCCAGTTGAGCTAAGGGTAACAAATGGGCTCAGGGGACTCTGGGCAATACCAACACCGGCTTGACCGGTGCTCAAAGCTGTATCCTCACCGGTGGCGCGCAATGATAAAGTGCTGCCGATGTCCCCTGAAGGGGATTGTACTGTTAGCACAGAGCTCGATCCTTGCAGGCCGGTCTCCGATGAGCAGTATATATCGAAGGAGTTCATAGTTGTAGAGATCGGATGGTAAAACCCGTGTCCGCTCCATCACCTCCAGTAGATTGACTGCATGACACGCGGTTGCTAACGTGTGTTACCCGAGGGATGGTTACAGCTGCAGCAAAAGCAACAAAATCCAGATATGCACAGCATGTACTTGTCCAATCATACTTTAAAACCTTCCACTGCCTGGCCATTTGCCCCACCTTCAGAGGCTGTAAAGTACGGGCAAGTGATGCCTGTGGACCGAGCTGTAGCAATGTGCGTACGTTGAGGCGGGTCAGTCTAAGTGTTGAGAAAGGGCTCCAACTGGAGGCCGATAAATTTAGCTTGGGTGCTGGTGTTTACATGAGCATGTCAACAGAACAGGAGTGACGCTACAAATTTACATGAGTTGAAACTAAAAGCCTATTAAAACCAGATGGGGAGGGACCAAGAATTGGGCGTTGAAAACTGGGTGATAAAAGTGAAGCTGGAACTGGACGATGAAAAAGCGTAA
This sequence comes from Dicrocoelium dendriticum, assembly GCA_944474145.2. Taxonomy (NCBI): domain Eukaryota; kingdom Metazoa; phylum Platyhelminthes; class Trematoda; order Plagiorchiida; family Dicrocoeliidae; genus Dicrocoelium; species Dicrocoelium dendriticum. The sequence goes on along the minus strand of OX104067.1, from coordinate 100,242,906 downwards.
GGAGGGGAATAAGAGGCTAGCTGCGTTTGAGCAGTAGCATCCAAATCCCTATCTACCCTGCTCGATGCAGCAGGTAGGGCACCGCTGCTTACCTTCGGCGGTGGCCAGAGCAGCAAGGAACTGTTTGAATAGCTATTCCCTGTATTGCCTAGGTAGGGTGCGGTCAGGTTGCCGAGGCCTTGATAGGAGAACGATTAGGGCTCTCAAGCAAGGCCTTTGGATCAAAAACCTGACCGTAAAGCAGCGGGTTGGGGACTGGGCTGCCAAGAGGCTGTTTTAAGGAAGAAGGAGCCGCTTCAATCCAACCCCAAACTGGATGACCAAGAGGCTGAGTTTGTCTGGCCCCTAACCATGGCCTAATCTGGCATGAGTGGTTTTGAAGGTGCAAAAGCACCACCCAGCATAGCTCAATGGCCCGTTGAGGCACGCAAACCATCCCCCACGGTGAGGTCTAACACCATTGCGCTGGCGCACACACCACAGTAGTGCGCAGGCTGATACTCACATTTCAGTCTGCTTGATGTCGATGGACGAGCGTATATCAGTGAATGTAAACACTTTTGCACGGCAGTTGTCAAAACAGGCGTTGACTCAGCAGAGCTTGTTTCACAGGATACGCAAATTATTAAAGATCACTCTATGTACTTGGTATCGTGAGAACGGGATCGTGCGCCACCGGAACCGGTTCTGGCGGGGACGAAGTGCACCGCCGGCTCACCACCCAAAACTCACTAAGAGTGCTTTTCTCCTGCTTCACGACTGGCTACAATATCGCACAGCCACCCGCAGTTTAAGTCTTCCTAAAAGCTGAATCTAAGTGCAAGCTGACACCAATGACTTTGCGGCTATAGGCTAAAAGTAGAAGAGCTCGGCGTACCTCGGGAGCTGACCGAGAAACAAGCAACCGCCTTCTCAGTCGAAAAGGTAAAGAGCTTGGTGCGTTTTCGCACAGTGACGCCGGAAAAGCCCAGCAGTAAACTTTGTTAAAGCATACCTTAAAAATGATGATCATCCAGCCTATGCCTCATTAGTAACACAGGATATGACAGTGGCGATACCGAAAATAAAGCTGCAATTAGTATACGAGTTCCAACAACGCGGAGTACTTATCAAACGCTCCGATGACGTTGGCGGTTTTGGAATACCGTCCGATTTTTATCCTCCGTCGTAAACGAGTCAAACTTGGATGACGTATGCAGTAGAAGTGGCGGGGAATAGGGCTCCAGCACCCGACGGACCTCACATATCTGCTTTGGGTTTTGCCACTTCTTACCCTTCTCTGCTTTCCTTTGACAAGGGCAGCAGACGATTGTCGCCCTGGATAACAGACGAACCGAACAAGGCATCTGCAGATTCCTTGCTAACAGTTATTTTACTAACTTGTGTACTGACAGCTGACTGTGAGCAAACAAATGCCGGGTCCAGCGAATTGTAACTTCCGCTGTCTCCCGACAGAGACCTAAGCAGTCCAGGAACTTAACAAAACAACCAGTTTTCCGTCCAGCGAATACAGCAGACATCAGGCTTCCCAGAGACCTCGGACGGCCGGTCACTGTCATAAAGACTCAGTGCTACCTACAGAGCAGGCAACACAACTGTGCTGTGTGTTCTTGTTACTAGCTATAATTGCATATTGTAGCTGATGCCAAAAAGTACAGGCCACATGGAACCAACGGCAACCAGTACCGCATGGCAGATTTTCGCGTCAAGTCTGTAATTGCTTTGAGATACTCCGCCTAACCATATATAACAAACCAGTAGTCGGAAGGTGGTCACAAAGCGTTAGGACTGCACTCACGACCATCTCTCCAGAAGATTTAGGAAACCAGATAACTGTTGCAAGCAACCGTTGTGAACCGGTTTACGGTGACCAGGTTTGCCATCGACGAAAGAACAAGTCGGAAATACCAAGTACCTATGTATGTACTGAAATGCACCCTCAAAACGTAACGGGCGAAAACGTCAGCATGAACTGCAAACAAATGACGACAAGTTCTTAGCCAAACAACACAACAACCAAGAAACCGAGGACAAGCAGACAAGTTCCACCGAACTGCATGAAGCAGAAGAAATCAAATTAAACGCAGAGGGGAGACAGAGGTTGCGATATGTCGACGTTTCGATTGTTCTCTTCAGTCGTAAACACCATACGAGTAGAAACACACAAGGGATTATATACATGGAAAAATAAGCACCACCATGCAAAATGGCACAGGCAAGACCATGGCAACCGAATTGATTGCCTCAGATGTTTCTGCGCAAATGGCCCAGGTGGCTAGACCTTAATTAACACTGTCTCACTAGTTATCAGCATTATCCGGTTTTTGTTACGTAATAACACTTGGAACGCTGTCTCGGCGTTCACGTGATGACTGGTGGTAATGAGATGCTTGGTGATAGACGACGCCGGGCTCCGATTGGTTCTCAGATTAGTACTAGGTTTTTGCGTAATCACTTGTCCCAACCACTCTGGCAGGTGTACAGATACACTCTGAGCTAACTGACGGTTTGCTCTGCCTATGTAAATGTCACCGCAACCGCGGGTGAACTGAGGAACAACGTGCGATGCCGGATTACCCTACGTGATGCTCTGGCGGTTATGAAGAACAAGTGCTCGCGTGGGAAGCCTGAGTCATAACTAAGCTATGGTGTAGATTCACTTTAGGGCGGACTGGAGCTTGCGTCCGATATCATTTTCCACATGGTCACCCTTGAACGGCAAAAACAAATAAACATCCCTTTTCTCAGTCGTCAACATCGGTGTTTTCACGCTGAGCAATCTGCTGTGTACCAGCGTAAACGTCTCAGCATATCCATTGGGAATTACGGTCTTGCGTAGAAATGCTTCTTCGGCTTGTAGAGTTTCGGGGCTGCAAAGACGTCCAGCCGGGTAGAAGAGAGTTCTTACTAAGCCGCAGTTGTATGCGATCGAAGCGAATCTTGGAAAATGAAGGTACTGTCTAGTTCAAGTCGATTTGCGGTGAACCGTGCGCTGCAACCTCCGCTCAGTCCGTCTCCTAATGAATATACCCAAAAGCGCAAAAATTGTGTTGTTCCACTTCATGGGAAACCGACAGATAACGCTGAATCAAATAGGCTGTCAGAGTGGTCCTGTAATTGGGCAAGGGCTTCGTATCTTGAAAGTCCTTTTACATAACTACCAGCCACTTGCTAACCTCATGACACTTGTTCATCAGGAAGCTTAAAGGCCGCAACATCAATGTTGGGCGCATGCATATGAAGTCAGCTCACACAGTGAAAACGCGAGAACTGCCTTCTTGAACCTGCGGCAACTTCGGTGATAGAAGGGATTCTCCTCCGTCTGATGGGCTGCGTGAACATCGGCATCAACAACAGCAGTACATCAGCCATTAGAACTGATGCTTCGCTGCCATACAACCATAACGACTATGAAATGACGAATGACAAGAGAGAGAGAAGCGGGACTTATCTGAAAGCCTTAATGCCCTAAGCAAACATTCAGGGTCAAGACGCCTACACCTTGTGCAGATAACCTACCGTCACAAACAGCTGGCTATGGTGTTAAGATAAGACGGCATCGACGAGTCAGCTTCCTTGCGGCTTTCACTGTCACGCGTCACAATCAGACATTAACCCGCAGACAACTCAGAACCAAACATACTTTAAACAGGCAATCCAATTAGGAGACGGCAGCAGACGCGCCACTGGTGTCTACTGTAAGCCATGTCCTGTAAAGTATTTAGCCGTGCACAAGGTGAGTCACGGAAACTCCAGCTCGGAAGGCAAAACGGACCAACGGCACCCAATTTGGTCGTCAGAGACTTCACTTCCCGCTGCCAAGTCAAATTCTGTCCACCTCGAGCCTTGCACCACCCTACACCTGGTAGACTGAACAAGGCCCTCCTAGGTAAGCGGTGACCAGGCATACGTAGCACCTGCCCAAGCTAACGCAACTTAATCAATGCTATCTGTTGTTCTAGGGAGCTAGCATAGTTATAACTACCCAATACTGGCCTACGCACATCATCGTTGCGGACAGGCTGGTTCCATTAGACGTCAGCGATGCTTCGCAGACAACGATGACCAAAGACTTGAAGGCACTTCAAGTCTGCAGACCAAAGGGGCCCAGTCACACTCCCATAGAGCAGAACGGCCCTCACTGTGTTCTTGTATACAAGGCTTTTCAGACGAAGGGAAACTAAATGCTGCCGCCAGAGATGTCGCAAGTCCAAGAAGGCAGCTTCTGCCTTTACATTGCGGCAGCTGACGTCAGTTTCTTAGCGCCCAACGTTGCTGATGCAGCCTTCAAGGTACGTGAAATGATCAACCACCACGACTTCCTCGTCAGCAAACGTCAAGGGGTCATCAAGTGGCTGGTGATCCTCTGGCAACACTTTGCACTCCGAAGCTGCGAAGTGCATACCAAATGATGGGACCAGTCTGAACAGGCTACATAGCGTTGATTGTGCCGGCGCAAAATGAATGAAATGCTAGAGAATCACACCAGCATAATATAGGTCAAGTAACCTTTCACCAGGCAGTACTTCAACGCCTCCGTGCCGCTCCGTGCTATCAGCCCGAGTTGTTTAGCTGAAATAACGTAGAAAACGGTGTTGAATAAACACTTAAAACGAAATTTGACTCTTGTCTAATTTTTTCTGGTCAAAGATATCTTGAATTGATTAAAGTGGTACTGGTCAAAGCGTCTTTGAGGCTTACAAGTAATTTTCCGCCTGTTCTCTGTTTTACTTCCCGTTTTTCACCGTGTTGTTGCTTTTTATGGCAGCCGTTTTACTATTGTATACGTGTTATAATTCTGTTCCGTTTTACACAATAACATGGCTAGTTTGCTAAATACCGAGTCGGAGGGACCCCTGGGGTCCTCCTTTGATGAGTCTAATCAGCTTGTGGACAGTCTAACTGTTCAGAGCCAGTAACAGACTTATCTGGCGGTATGCAGCGTGACGTTGCTGCCGGTTGTATCTCGAAGCATACAACTAGATCAGTACAAAATGCTATCATCTAGCGTTCACTTTCTTTTCAGCCGTGCTGAATGCTTCACTTAGAGATCGACGCGCCCGGCTAGCACCGGTTCCAAACTTACAGCGCTGGCTTCAACGTTTGCAGGTGTTGAAAAGGCGATAGCCAACTTCATCTATAAATAAATAAATAAATAGTTTATTCTCAGTTTCATAGAGACACACCAACGCAGGCATGATCAAGGACGCCTCGTTCGATACGAAAATGGATTTGCTTTTGGAACCCCTGAATATTGCGATTGTGGACACTGTACTAGACGACAACATTGCTGATGATCCATCCGGTAGGCTCTGTCACTCGGACAAGAAGTCGCACATCCTACCGGACACTCCAGGTAGCATCGCTGACTATCCTCATGGGCCGGTCAAAGTGAAGAAAAATAGGGTGCGTAAATACCAGAAGCCCTCTGCTAAACCCAGAGAATTAGTTACCACGTCATCAAAAAAGATGCTGTCTTTGACAGTCGTAAAGTCGTTTGACGGTTGTGCACAGGAGAACTTTCCGTAGATGCTGACCATCTCGGCTTCCACCCATCCAGCTCGTTCTGACGAAGTGTTGGTAATTGCTCGATGCGACACATGATCAACGGCTCTTGCTCCCATAAGCTAAAAAAGAAGCAGACTAGATCTGTCCGCAAAACTTCGAAAGTGCTTGAAGACCCAGGAACTAGTAAGACGCTGGAAATGGAGCAAAAAACCTATGCTAGCCTTCCTCTGACGTCGTTTGCGGAGACAGTCCCACGGCCAGTAGTAAAAACAGCTGGTATAAGTGTCGAATAAAAGGCACGTGGGGTAAACACTCCGCGCGGTGTCGACTCTTTCACGGATAGTAGTGTTATATTTCTTAACCTTCCTGAATCTGCGGCCGCTCTCCCAAGAGAACGCATGTTGGATGGCATCTAATGGCTCAAACAGTGCGTCACCAAGCTGCTTTCCCCTGGCTTCCCTGGTGTCACTGTCAGAAAGCTTACCAGGATGAGGAACGTCCTTATCTTTACGCTAAATCCGCGACCCCGACTACTTCGCGTAGTCCTTTCTACCCCGAAAGAACGCAAATCAATACTGCCGTTTGCATTCAAACTTAATGATAGTGCTGTCAGCGTTCAGCCAGACCTTCCACTAGAGGATAGCCTGAAGTGGAAGGAGGCTGTCAAAGACCTCAAAACTAAACGGGCGGCTGGTGAGCAAGGCGTCAGTCTGGTGGGTTTTCAGGTGGTCAGCCGGAACTTATTTTCCGCCCTAATGGATGGTTTTGTCCACTTCCTTGAGGTAGTAATTAGCAACGTGCGTAATCTAAGGAACAAGGTGTGTGAGTCACGTCTACTTGTAGACAAATTTCGCCCCGACAAACTTGCTTTCATGGAAGCATGCTTGTCTTCCGGTATCACGAACGATGAGGTACGTTTACCTGGCTACGTGCTGCTTAGAACTGATCGCACCGTTGGTCACCAAGTCGGAGGCCTTGCACTCTATGTGTGCTGTAACTTTGATGTGTTGAAGAGCTGCACAAACCAGTATTCGGATCAGGTTGTTGAAGTTCCATCGGCTGTTTTGTGCACTTCCTCAACCCAAGTGGTAATAAATAGGAGTCCTGGAAGTTCTTCCAGGATGAAACTTAACTTTGTTTGCACTCAGTTTGCGAATAAGTGTTTAGTCCTAGGGGATTTCAACCTCCTGAAAGTCTGTTGACCGATCCTTTTTGCAAATCGGCGGCAGCAACGTCCGGTGCATATATTTTTCTGGTGACCCTCCAAATGGCTTTGCACCAGTTCGTGGACTTCCCCACTAGATATATAGACAACCAAATACCATCTACGTTAGATCTGGTTTTCGCTAAGTCCCACCTCTTCGTGACTGATGTTTCATACGGTGCACCTCTAGGGTCCGGCGAACACGCATGCATATCGTTTCGGTGCGCTTTTTCAAGGCACCAACAGACCACCGTTGAATTACTTCCGGATATTTGGTGAGCGAACTTTAGTGCAATGCGAGCTAAGACTTCAGTTCTGAACTGTGACATCTCGCCGACTGAGTCTGTCCACATAGCCTGGTATGAAGTTAAGGTATAGCTTACGGAGGTCTCTACTCCTTATGTCTCACTCATAAGGAAAAGAGGCTTACCGGCACAGCCTTCATGAATATATACCACAGGCAAGTACGCACTCAAGAAATGGTCTAGATGCTGGCGAACTTAACAACCAGCTCCATCAGCTAGTGCCTACGCCAGTTATCGCGTGATTATAAATAAATGTAAGCAACATCTCAGGACTGTTCATCTCCAGTGCGAGCAGGGTTTAGCAGACTGGGCCGCAGCTAATCCCAAGAAGAGTTGCTTAGGTTAAAAGATGCAGCAGGGCAAAACTGTCTGTACCTGCGCTATCGCGAGCAGACGGGACCCCTGCGCATACTGAAGTTGTCAGGCTTTGTATACTTAATGATCAACATACCGGGGTCTTTGCTCAAGAAACCACTTTACCACAGGTTGTATTTGTTTCAAAAACTCCAGATGATTCTTGTTTAGCTGAGTTTAACATTAAGGGGACTCAGGTCTTCTAACTACTGTAAGGAATTAATTCCTCTAAAGCTTCCGGTCCTGATTCAAGTCATTGGAAACTGTTGCGCGTATTGAATACTGAGCTGAATGGTCCTCTCCCATGCGTGTTTTCAATATCCCTTGAGAGCTACGTTTTATCTTCGGAATGCGAGGAGGCAATCATCTGTCCGATTTTTAAGGCCGGTGAGAGCGCTCTGCCCGAGAACTACCCGCCTGTCAGTTTGACAAGCGTAATGGTCAAGTTGGTTGAAAAGCTGATAAGGGATTCAGTGGAGAACCACCCGAATAAATTCAACCTTCTCAGTGTTGCACAACATGGATTCCGCAAAGGCTTTTCATGATTGACTAATCCACTTGTAGCTCATGAAAGCTGCGCCGAAGCGGTAGGCAGTGGTCATGCTATAGGCGTGCTATTCGTGGACTTCTCGAAAGCCATGGACACTGTTCCTCATCTTCCACCCTCACAAATGTTGAGATCTTACGGTATATCTGGTCGCGCCCATTAGTGTGTGTCTACCTTCCTTGAGGGGTGGGAACGTTGCGTACGGGTAGAGCGTAACCCCTGGCTCCGGCAAGCTGTTCATAGTGGCATCCCGCACGGCTCGATATCGGGGCCATTGTTGTTCGCAATCTATGTAAATGACTTGCCGGGAGAGCTAAGTGTGTCTTCACGAATATTTGTTGAGGACCTTAAGCTCCGGAATATTGTGAATACCCCGGGGCTTCTGGGGCAATTCAGTGTACCTTGGATAGGCGCTGGGAATGTTCTACCTTATGGTTGATGGCCACAAATAAGGTCAAGTGCTCTGTTCCTCGAATTGGAGCTGCTAATCCTCCCACCCGATATGTTGTCGGCGGTGGTGAATTCCCTGTTGTCACTCAGCGGGTTCATTTAGCGGTCCTGCACTCATCAGCGTTTTATTCCTGCAATAATTGGAAGAAGGCTGCTTGTCCGGGGGTTTCGTATAATGTGCTATGTTAGACGCACTGGGCGTTGATGTGTGTTGTGTGTCCGAAACTAGGATCAATGACAATAACGGTGTTATTGAATTGACTGCACCCGGCTTATCCTCTCGTTATTGGTTGCACGCATCCGGAAACTCCGATGCAGCACTCACGGGTCAAGCTGGTGTAGATATCATTCTTAGCTCCAAGGCTGAGTCATCGTTGGTTGATTGGATTTCGGTGAACAGCAGTTTATGTGCAGCCTGTTTGAGGACATCAGCTAAGGTGCATTCAC
>OX104067.1:100211298-100233593 GCA_944474145.2 Dicrocoelium dendriticum | reverse complement strand
ATCCGCTTGTTAGACGTGTCCGTTTTCTTCTGCACAAGATTAGCTTGGCATTCCTTACAAACGGTCTTCAAAAATTCGCTCTGAATGCCCTGATGATGATGATGATGATGATGTTGATGATGATGATGATGATGAGGAGGAGGAGGAGGGGAGGAGGAGGAGGAGGATGAGGATGAGGATGATGATGATGATGATGATGATGATGATGATGATGATGATGACGATGATGAGGATGATGATGATGATGATGATGATGATGATGATGATGTGATGATGATGGATGATGATGATGATGATGATGATGATGATGATGATGATGATGATGATGATGATGATGAGGAGGAGGAGGAGGAGGAGGAGGATGAGGATGATGATGATGATGATGATGATGATGATGATGAGGATGATGATGATGATGATGATGATGATGATGATGATGATGATGATGGTGATGATGATGATGATGATGATGCTGATGATGGTGCCACTCTTTGGGCATCCTAACGGCCAATTTGTTTGTAAGCTATTCACTGCATTCGTCCGACCCCACATGGAATATTGTATCCAGGCTTGTCCACCACGTCTTAATCGAGACAAAATGAACTTGGATAGGGTGCTACGAGTCTGCACTCAGTTGGTGCAGGGTCTGCAGGGACAGGTATCCCGTACGCTCGCTCAGTTTGGGGATGTACTCAATGCACTACCATAGGCTAAGACGGAACCTGATATTCACTTCTCGTATTTTGACGGGTAAGATCGGCCTGAACTTTACAGGGCTATTTAATCCCGCTACTTTCACTAAGCTCTGCGGTAGCCCACTGAAACTGCGTAAACCATGGTCTGATAGGATTAGGACGGAAACTCTTCTGTCGCGCCGAGTTGTAGGTCGCTGGAATGCGTTTCCAGATCAACTAGTTAGGGAACCTAGGGTTAAGGGTTTTGTGCGCCAGCTCGATGCTCTTGGGTGCTGACAACAAACCTTTCCATTTTCCTTACTGACTCACCTTCACTTTTCAGTTCTTTTTAAGAACTCAGGTATTTTGGTATTCTAGTTGCTTAGCTCTTTCCACTTTCTCTTTTTGCCTTTTGAGCTTACTTTTTTCTCTTTCTTCACGTAACCGGCTCAGAAGGGGCTAATGGGTGTAATGCGGTCATTGTTTTAGGTTCATCAGTATTTCAAATTCTACCAAATCCCGGTTCAACTACCCGCTGAAGAAGAAACACTCACGGGATAATCCTATGGTTCAAATCCCGAGTAAACTTGTACTACGCGGCAACTAGATCTCTTGGCATGCCAAACTGATCGAGCTTTTTAGTTGAAATAACGTGAAAAACAGTGTTTGGATAAACACTTGAAATGAAATTTGACTATTGTCAAATTTCCTCTGATCCAGGTTTTCTTTGATCGTTTAAAGTGGTACTGGTCAAAGCGTCTTTGGCGCTTACTGGTAAGTTTTGCGGTTTCCCTTTACAATCCTCTTTTGCCCTTTTGTGGTCGTTTTACCGTTGTGTACGTGTTTTAAAATTCTTCTCTGTTTTTAAAACTTCATACATGGTCGTCTCGCTGAAAACCTAGTCGGATGGACACCTTGCGCCGTCGTTTGATGGGTCCAACGCAACTTGCGGCAACTCTCTCTGTTCAAGACCAGTTACGGATTCATCCGTTTTTATTCAGTGTGATGTTTGCTCCAGCTGGTATCACAAAAGTGGTACCGGCGTCCGAGCGAATTAGTACCATATGCTATCATCCAGTGAAAGGCCTTCTGTTTAGTTGTGCTGATTGTTGCGTTCGGAAAGTAAAGCTCCCGGCTTTCACCAGTGCTGTATTCAAAGTCCTGGCACCCAGGTACACCGTTTTCGAGAAGGCGTTAGCCGAGCTTGCCTCTCTTGCCTCTCTTAACCCTAAAGTGGACTTGATTATTAATTACCTGCGTATTGCGAATGTGGGCTCTGTAGCGGACTGCCCCCTGCTGAAAGTCTATACGTTGATGCGTCGTTCATCCTACCGGAACTTCTCGTTCACATTGAGATAAGTGACTCATATACCTCGGACGGCATCGTTGACTCTCTACAAATGGAAGGCGAGTCACGCACTCCTGGGCCGGAAAAGAATAAGCAAACGATGGCAAGGAAAGCGCATAAGCCTTCCGCCCTCAAACCGGAAGGTGACAAAATGCTCAAGAAACAAGCGCCTGATTTGGAAACACCACCTGGTGTTGCACTTCCCTCAGTGAGACAAGAGGTGCCGTCGCCTTCGGTCCCACCGATTCCTGTCAAAGAACCAGGTGGTATGGATGGTAGAGCATGTGGTGTAAATACACCACGTCGAGGCGATTCTTACACAGATAGCAGTGTGATTTTCAGAAACGTCACTGAACCCACTGCCGCTTATCCCATCGAGCGCATGTTTGCTGATCTTAGTTGGATTAAGGTATGCTTGACCATGCTTTTACCACCAGGTTTCCCCGGTGTTACTGTCATGAACCTCACCAGGTTGGGGAACGTTCCGGTTGGTCAACCAAATCCGTGACCCCGTCTGCTTAGAGTGGTCCTCTCCACCTCAGAAGAGCATAGGGCCTTACTGAGAGTTGCCTTCAAGCTCAGATGTACCAAAGTTAGTGTGCAACCAGACCTTCCGTTTGCGGATAGGTTAAAGTTAAAGGAAGCCATCAGATACCTAAAAGTCTGTCGTGCAGCTGACCAGCAAGGTCTCCGATTAGTGGATTTTCAGATGGTCAGCCTGTGGTCCTTTTCCGCCCTACCAGAAGCTATTCTACTTGCGCACAACCCAGGGCTGGTCGTGCCGAAGTCCACCACGTAGTACTTACTAACGTGCGTAGCCAGATGAAAAAGGTGTGCGAAGTGGGTCTGCTCGTAGACGAATATCGTCCAGGTGTACCTACATCCACTGAAAGGTAGCTGTCTGGGGAAATCACAGATGGCGAAGTATATCTGCCTGGCTACGCACTATCCCGCACTGACCGTTCCATTGGCCTTCAAGGGGTGGTGTAGCTCTTAATGTGAGTTATCAAGATGACGTATTAAGGACCAGCGTTTTTCATTCTCTCGATAAATCTGTTGAAGCTCCCTAGTCTTGAGTTAGTCTTCCACAATTCAGGTTACGGTTGTGTTAGCGTATAGAAGCCCCATGAGCACCTCAAATGGAATCCTAGAGTTTATACACACTCACTCTGCGAACAAGTGTCTGGTGCTGGGAGAATTCCACCTCCTAGAGATTTGTTGGAATAATCTATCCTGCAGTTCGACGCTGGGATCGTTCGGTGCGGAACTACCTTACTTGACACCGCAGGTACCACTACACCAGTTCGTGGACCTCCCCATAAGGTACATAAGCAATCATTAGCCGTCCATATTAGATCGCGGATTTGCTAAGTCGCCTGACTTTGTAAATAAATAAATAAATAAATATTTTATTATCTACTATGCGAGGCAAGCCAATTGAGGCATGATCAGGTATGTACAGCTGTACAGACATTTTATGGGAACTGAAGTTACAGTAGAAAAGTGTTCATATGTCCATGCTTAGAACTGTGCAAGGGTGAACGCAAAAGAACGATTTGGTTGTAGTGGGATCGGGATCCATTTGTTTGGACATAATCGCTCTGCCATATATCGCAGTCATACCTCGACAAATAATAGATAGAGAATCCTGAGTGATCCATTGGAAGATAATTGAAGAGCAAGCTATCCAGTATGATGATTCTAATTGATCTGCCAGTGTGAAGTTATGGGCTGTGACTTTATTCGGTGGCGAGTCACATTCGCCACGTTGCAGTGTTGTTAAACGGACATTTGTGGCTTATTATAGGGAGAAGGCTTGCCAGGCCAAAACCCACCACGTCCTGAAACACTGACATTAAATACGACTCGCCTCTTCGCGCTAGCGATCACGTTTGCTTGTCTTTCCAGTGTACCCTTAACAAGCGTTGCCAAGCTACTACCAGTTGGTATCCGAACATTTGGGCCGTGGACTTCCAAGCGATGCGGGATAAAGCTAGGTCATTGCCTTGTGTGATATCTGAGACATAAACTGTTCACATAGCCTGGGAAAAGCTTAAGGCTCACCTCGTCGACATTTCTGTATCTCACATACCACTGGTGAAAAAAAGGAATAGAGAGCGAAGCCTCGGTGAATAGGTTCCTCGGGAAAGGGCCTGCTTAAGAAGCGGTCTAGATGCTGGCGAGCATACCGAACAGCTCCGTCGAACAGCACGTTTGACAAGTATCGGTTGGTTTGAAATGAGTGCAAGCTACATCTTAGGTTGACCCAACTTCAGTATGAAAAGGGTTTAGCTAATACTGCCTCGAAAAATCCCAAGAGATTCTTCGCTTACGTTAAACGACGCTGTGGTGCAACCTCTTCCATACCACCATTGCTTCGAGGAGATGGGACCAATGCCTATAGCGACTATGACAAGGTATGCGTGCTTGGTGCACAGTACTCAAGCGTCTTTGTACGCTAAACAAATACGCCATGCAAAGAACTAGCTTCAAGTATCTCTGAGGACTGTTGTCTGGATGAAATTCCTGTAACTGCGTCTCAGGTTCTCCGGTTGCTGAGAGAGTTGAACCCAACTAAGGCTTCCTGGCCAGGTTCTGTTCATCCAAATTTGTTGCACGAACTGGCAGTGGAACTCGGTGGACCTCTGACTTTTATGTTTCAGAGGTCACGCAACGGCTGTGTTTTATCTACCGAATGGAAAGGGACAGTTTTCTGCCCGATTTTCAAGTGCGGTGGCAACGACCTACCAGCTGATTACAGGCCTGTCAGCTCGACTAGGGTGGTCGTTAAGTTACTTGAAAAGTTAGTACGAGATACAGTGGAGAACCATTTGAGTTATTGTAACCTGCTTAGCGTCGAGCAACATGGTTTTCGCAAAGGATTTTCGTGTCAGACGAACTTGCTGGTAGCTCGTGAGAGCTGGACTGTTGCCGTAGACAGTGGACATGCGGTGGATGTGGTGTTCATTGACTTCGCCACGGCCTTTGACACTGTCCCCCATTCGCGACTCTCACTGAAGTTGAGGTCGTATGGAATAGCTGGTCGCGCTCTCCAGTGGGTGTCAGCTTTTCTGGATGGACGGGAACAGTGTATTCGTGTGGGATGCAGTCTTTCGTTTCGACAGGCTGTACTTAGCGGCGTTCCGCAAGGCTCTGTCCTAGGTCCACTGCTTTTCTCTGTCTACGTGAATGACCTGCCGGAGGAGCTTGAGGTGCCATCGCTCTTATTTGCTGATGACCTAATGCTCTGGAATATTGTTGATATCCCTGGAAGTCCTGTGGCTCTTCAACGGGCTCTGGATAGACTCTGAGAATGGTCTGTCTTGTGGTTGCTGCCCATAAACCGGGCAAACGGTTCAGTGCTGCGTATCGGAGCGTCTGCTTTCTCCACAAGTTATGTGCTCAATGGGAGTGAACTTCTTCTCGTGACTCATAAGGTTGATCTAGGTGTCGTCCACTGTTCCACACTACACTCTGGCGACAACTGGAAGGCGGCTAGTAAAGGGTTCCGGATGTTGTGGTTTATCTGTCGTTCTTTTGGGACCCTAACCGCTGATGTGTTTGTGAAGCTTTTCTCAGCGTTTGTGCCGCTCCACCTAGAGTATTGTGTCCAGTTCTGTCTGCCATGTCTTGTCCGGGACAAAGTGGCACTAGAATGGGTTTTGCGTGTTGGTACTAGGTTGTTCGAGGGGTTACGAGGACAAACGTACACCGAGCGCCTACTTAGTTCGGGGATGCATTCAATGTATTATCGAAGGATTAGTGGGGACCAGCTCCTAACCTATTGTACTTTGACTGGGAAGGTTGACCCTAATTTGTCCTGGCTGTTCAGTCCTGCTAGATCATCTGGTCTCGGCGGGCATTGTATGAAGCTGGGCAACCCGCGGTCCGATGGAGTTAGAGCGGAGACACGGTAACCTCGTAGGGTCATTGAATGCTGAAACCTGCTTCCAGAAGATATTGTCAAGGAAGCTCCGGTTAACGGGTTTGAGCGTCAACTAGATGCTCTTGTGGGGCAACGTGAAATCTTTCCTTTTTCCTGACTAATTCCACCTTCATACTTTGATTCTCTTTTCTTTACTTTTCTTCGCCAATGGTATTATTCTCGTCTTTTAACTGCTTTCCTCGTACTTTTGACTTCGATTTCTTCTTCCTGTCTTACTCCACATAATTGGCATAGCAGGGACAGATAATGTAAGGACGGTAGGCATTACATTGGTGGACCAGGGTGTTTTTCATGTTTTTCGTTTTAGATCATTCAAGGATTCGGAGCACCCCTATCAACTCCTGGATCAACGACCCGAGCAAAAAGAAGTAAACGCGGGATCCATCGCATCGTTTCAGTCCTACCTGAACTTGAACTTGACCGCTTCCAACGTGACACCGCGGTGATTCATTACCGATTGTTATCCCCTTGAACAACAACTGGGGAGTTAAAATTGCCATCTACCTATAGTACTTCCCAAACGTATTTACCACTTATATATTCCATTTATACACTTCCGCTTAAGCTCGTTCGCTCAAATGACTTCCGAGATTTTGTTCAAGTCGTACGTCCGTCCAGCCTTAGAATATGGCCTACAGCTATCCGTCCGCTTTCGAATTTTGAGTGCGCACGGCTGAAG
The DNA here is from genome assembly GCA_944474145.2 of Dicrocoelium dendriticum. Classification (NCBI taxonomy): domain Eukaryota; kingdom Metazoa; phylum Platyhelminthes; class Trematoda; order Plagiorchiida; family Dicrocoeliidae; genus Dicrocoelium; species Dicrocoelium dendriticum. The sequence goes on along the minus strand of OX104067.1, from coordinate 100,226,946 downwards.
AATGTTCAGAGACCTGCATCAAAAGCTGTTCTGGGACTTCGCGATCTCCTGTACCCTATTCGAATCCATCAGCTAAATCTGCTCTACATCGAGCTTCGCCGTCGCGGGGGTGCTTCCATCTACACTAGGCGCATCCTCTGAAGGAAACTTGAAAGTGCGTTACGACAATTCTTCCGACAAACCCACGACTGTTCCACACGAAGTCACACATGGAAAAGATTTAAGCAAATATGAGAGAATTCTCATGGACGTCGCCCTATCCACTAGTAGTGTATTATTGGAACAACCTACCGGAAGAATTGCAGATGCGCCATCCGAGGAAAGTTTCAAGCGGCCCCTAGACAAACATCCGCTGAGAATGCTGAAATCTATTAGCTGTCACTGCAATTAAGACGAACATTCATGGAACGTCGCAAGGCAAGGACACGCATCAACCCCAGTATGACTTGGAATTGACGGGGCTGACAAGGGGTTTCCCTCCTGCTCCCTACAATTCATTGAAATCAAAAAAACAAGCAAACTTTTAGCCCGGCGTACCATACAGCCCTCATCAGCTTGTGGGCCAAACTGGTTGGTTAGGTTCCCGGTCCGATCGGTTTCGGATACAACTGCTGTGTTTCATCTCGCGTTCACCTTCGTGTCGTGCTTAGGTAGTGATTAAACATCCTGACAGCGCGCGACTGTCCGCGGAGTGTAGCGTGCTTGTTACCTAGTTTGTTGTGCGCTGAAGAGTAACTTCTCGCGCGTTCAGCGTCCGTCCGTCCATTGGCCCTCACTACCCACCGCTTTCTACTTTTTACATTCTGGCGTCGCGAGCAGGATGGCATAGAAGATAGTGGGTTCAGTCCACCGAATCTAAAAGCATAATTGCATGGAAATGCTCACTATTTTGTATCGGATTTCCGCCCGTTGCTGAGGCAACCATCCGTTTTGTAGTGAGCTGGAGATTGTCCTGTTTGTCTGTGAAAAATAATATTTAACATACATTTTATCACTCCGTACATAGACAACGTAGGAAGCTTGCGTGTGCTCAAGATGACTATGTTTGTTTGAGTCACACAGACGAATCGCCTTCGAGCGCTTCCGGCTTTTCCGCCACGAAGAGCGTTGCCGCGTAGTGGTTGGTGATTGTAGTATATGGATTGACTGTTACCGGTTATCACGGCGTGTTTTCCGTATCACTGTTTGAGCGTTTTCTCTGGAAGCTTTGTGTTTAAATTGATTGGTTAGCACTGAACAGCTATTGGACTGTGTTTTGTTGTTATTTCTACTGGCATGCCGTTTCTGCCGACCGAATTCCGCTTGCAAGCATTTTCACTTCTCACAGGCTTTGCCTGGAATCATAGTTTGACCATTCACGTTTTGTGTGACAGGGCTTGTGTCCCAACGCACCTGGAATTCCTTCTTAGCGCTAGTTTTGATTTGCTGCAACAATACCTATCATATCTATATAGTGGCACTTCTATCCAAGCAGAAAAATTGCTTTATTGATTCCCTACTTCACCTCAACAAGCACGGTTGACGGCCTGGCTTTTCTACTGTTATGATGCTCCCACTAGACGGAACTCCAAAAAGAACAATCCACTGTTTCACAAAACTTCTATCCTAACCGAAGAAAAAATCAAAATGCCAATAACCTTGCCGAAATGACGTATTAATCGCTGTCAACGAACATTTTACAACTGCTGCGGACCTTGGCTGTATTAATAGGTCGCTACTGACCTTCGACTTTTTGTATTGGAGGGTCACCTACCGAGGTTAGTGGTTCCCCATATCTTTTGCCGAGGTGTCAGGTGGTTTTAGGCACTTGCATAAAAAGGACATTCCGGAACGTTCCAAATAGATGCGATAATCGTTATTAATCAATTAATCGCTAAATAGTGGAATTCCATGGCAATTCTTACTTTCTCCCGGACACCTCCCCTCCTGAGATATCATCCGAGGTATAAGAGAGAAGCCTAGGATTAACTTGCAGTCTTCGGGACGATATTCTCTGTCTGTCGGTCCACCTCCTTGGCAGAAGCGCCTGAGAACTTTGTTCCGATGTTCTTGTTCTGGATTCGTTGCTCGACTTTGTGCAGTCGTCCACTGTTACCTTCGGCAGGTTGAAACTTTCCACCAGTAAATCGAACGGGAGGTCAGTAGGCCTTGCTTGTTCTGCTTGGCAAGATGTTGGCCGTAACTGGTATGCATGCCGTGACCAGATCTGTGCGCCCACCATCATGTCCTACATGACGTTACCGCGCTTGTTTTTGGCCGTCCCTGGCGTCCATTTCGCATGGCCCTCCCGGTAGTCGCGTACTAGTATCTTCTGTCAAAGCATAAAAGATCGCTTCTTTGCTCCATGCCGCCGGTTAAAACCCTGTTCCATTCTGCGGTTTCTTTCACCAACAGAAGACTCCGAGCGCGGTCGGATGGCGTCGAAAGGCATGCGGAGCTTCCGGTTCATCATAGCATGTGCTGGAGAAAATCCGTCCGGCGCTTGTAGATTCGGTGTTGATCGGTATAGGAAAAGGAACCGGTCAACCACCTCCTCTATACGTCCCTCCCCTTTTGATTTATGGAGAGCTCGCTTGAATGTATCGACAAACCTTTCTGCCTGGTCATTCGACTGTGGGTGAAACGGCGGCAAGCGAACGTGCTACACGGCGCATTGCTTGCAAAACTCCGTAAAAGTTGCTGAAGTAAATTGTGGGCCATTGTCAGTGACAATTGTCTCAGGGCTTCCGAATCTGCTAAAGGTTTGTCGCAGTTTCGATATGGTGGCATTGGTGGTTGTGTACTTCATAACAAATACTTCAGACCACTTGCTGTATGAATCCACTATAATGAGGAAGGTTTGGCCGTTGATGGGTCCAGCAAAGTCGACATGGATGCGGCACCATGGCTTAGTAACGTTTGGCCATGAACAGAGTTCTGCTTTTTGAAGCGCTTTCAAGACATTAGCATAATTTTGGCAGCGTTTAGCTATTATTTTTAGCTGTTTGTCCATGAAGGGCTAGTATACATAACTGCGGGCAAGCGCCTTCATCCGGTTGATTCCAGGATGCCCGGCGTGGAACTGCCAAATAAGACGCTCCTGGAGCGCCCTGGGGAGGACCACTCTTTCCGAAAATAGTATGCAGTCGTTTACAATAGAGAGCGAGTGTCTCCTCTGGAAGTACTGTTGCAACTCGGCAGATGGATATGAACGTGGCCAACTTGTTTTGGGGAACTGTGTAACTTTCTTGAGGATTGGGTCCCGAAGCGTTTCGGTTCGTACAGCTTCCGCGGTAACTGGTAGACCGTGCAACGCACCAGTTACCAGAAAGTTGACGTCAGGTTCACCTTCGACCGAGGCAATGCTTGTATCCTCATGTTCTTGCTGACGGGCATCAATTAGGCGTGACAGTGCATCTGCTTGGCCAGTGGAACCTGTCGACTGGTATTGGACGTCGAAATCATGCCCCATTAAGGTAAGAGCCCAAGGTTGTAGCCGGTTGGCTGTGTAGGCTGGAACGCTCTTTTTCGAACCAAAGCTAGCCAGCAAGGGCTTGTGATCTGTCAGAAGCTTGAAGCGGCAAACGTACAACATTTTGCGGAATTTCTTGACTGCGTACCCTATGGCCAATGCTTCTTTCTCAACCTGGCTGTAATTCTTCTCGACCTTCGTACTTGTTCTGGCGGCATGAGCGATTGCCTTCTGAGGTCCATCTGTGTACGTGTGTGATATTACTGCACCAATCACATGGATTGATGCATCTGTGATTAGGACAATCTCTTTGGAGGGATCGAAATGAGTCAAAAGCCAGTCTGAGGACAGCAGTGACTTGATGCGTTCGAAGGCATTCTGGCATTCGGATGTCCAGTTCCATGTTCGGCCTTTGGCTCATAGCTTGTTTAACGAGGCACGTAGGTGGTGCATCTCAGGCTAGAACGCGTTGTAGTCGCTGAAGAGCCCACAAAAGGAACGCAACGACTGTAGATCTGTTGGCGGAGACATTTTTCTAATGGCTTCTATGTTTTCCGGGTCTGGTCGACGTCCATCCTTTTGAGGATAAAACCGAGGTATTTGGTGATCGGCGTGAAAAATGTGCATTTTTCTTCACGGATCCGGAAACCGTACGACGGTGTGCAACCAAGCACTTCATCCAGTTGGGTAAACAGTTCTTTCGGTGTTCAGCCCATCACTATGATATCATCCAGATATGCAGCGGTTCCAGAAACGCCCGCTAGCATGGTGTCCATCAACTGGTGGAAGATGGCTGGCGCCGTTTTCACACCAAATGGCAAGCGGTTGTATTGGAATAGCCCACGATGAGTGTTGATCGTCAACAGCTCCCTCGAGACATCGTCAACATCCACTTGCAGATAAGCATCGGATAGCTCAAGCTTAGCAAAGTACTTACCACCATTCAACTTTGCAAATATATCCTCCGGTACAGGTAATGGGTACTGGTGGTCCTCCAGCGCGGCGTTGAGGCTAGTTAAAAAGTCAGCGCAAACGCGTACCTTGCCATTTGCTTTCTTCACTGCGACAATAGGTGCGGCCCATGACGAGTAGTTGACGACTGTAATGACCCCGGCACGTTCCAGTCGATCGAGCTCTTGCTCAACGGTTGACATGGCTGCTTATGGTACCGGTCTTTTGGCCTTGAGCACTTGTTTAGCACCTGGTCGCAAGTTCAGTGTCGCTTTGAATTTTGTACAATGGCCCGAGCCATCCTGAAAGACAGAGGCAAATTTGCGCTTCAGGATACGTGTCTTGTCTTCGACGGACTTTGATGATGTGTCTAGACTTGCTCGAACTCGGTTGCATATCTGGTTCAAGGGTACATCTAGCAGATTCAACATTTCAATCCGGTCGAGGCCAAGTAGATTCAAATTCGGCCGGTCTGAAATGTAGCAGGTTCCTGACATTCCCACGCCTTGGAAAGCAATCTTGCACTTGAGTTCGCCCACTAAGTGTAACACACCGCCGGATGCATACTGTTCAACTTCCTGAGACTCGACCATCTTCGGCACCTTTATGTGATTCCATGTGCTCCTGGAAATAATTGTGATGTCTGGGGCCGTGTCGAATTGCAGTTTCGTTGGGATCCCGTTGATTAACACATTGATGAATCGTCGTCTCGGTTTACATTCGCTTTGAAATGCGGCAACTATGGACAGAGACTCAGCGCCGTCCTTTCTAGAATAACACTAACAATAAGACTTCACTTTCTTCGACCGGACCTGAGTTCAGAAGTCCTCTGTATGCCCAAGCTTACGACACGTTTGACAAATGATGTTTGAAGGGACGAAAGCGAGCGAAATGCCATTCGCCGCATTATCAGCATTCTGTGGGCGGTTTGTTCGTCGGCTTCTTGAAGGGTTTGCTTCGGTTGCGGGTCCTGGCCTTTTTCACGAGTTGCACGGTATCTGGGGCTGCGAGACCCTTTCGTTTGACCATGGCAGTGTGTTATAATCTTCTCACTAGACGCAACTCCAAAAATCACAATTCACTGCTCCATAAAACTTGTAGCCCAACCGAAGAAAAACACAAAACGCCAATGACCTTGCCGAAATAACGTATTAATCGCCGTCAACGAACGCTGTGCAACTGCTGCGGACCTTGGACGTATTTGTGCGGAGCGTACTATCCGCCAGTTGGAAATAACATTTTTTCGGCGGTGTGATTCCGGTACACACGGTTGTAGGTTGTAGGTGGATTCTCCAGTGTCTTGGACATTTTACCATACCTTCTCGGCTTGTTCCTCTCTCCCTTTTCTCTGAGGTCGCGAACATCGGAGAGCTTCGGGATTGAACTGAGGAACTGCCTCCGTCTGGGATGGGACGAAATAACCAACAAGTACTTACCTGGACCATGGCCTCACTTCCACTCTAACTATTTGCACCCAACCACCGATGTCCAGTGAGGGTAGCTGGACACGAAATCTTCGCTCCCCGGCAAATATACATAATCAGAGATGACTTCATGTGGTTCTGCGAAGGATCAACACATCATATTCAATAAGAATGTTTAGTACCCGACCTACCAATGGACAGGACCCAGGAGCGCAATAGGTAACCAGTTATTGCATCAACCAGCGGAAAAAATGGGACGCAACCTGACTGCGAATAACCGAGCAAACAGACTTTTAACAAGAAACATAGCCAGTTACAATTTGCCATTCAATGGATTGGTGGCAGTGTTCCAGGACGTGGTGGGTTTTCGCCTGGCAAGCGTTCTCCCTACAAAAAGCCACAAATGTCCGTTTAACAACACTGCAACGTGGCTTCTGTGACTCGCCACCGAATAAAGTCACAGCCCATAACTTTACACTGGCAGGTCCACTGGCGTCACAATTCTACATAGGATCGTTACACTGGGACTTCTACATCTGTATATACTGTTGTCGTTTTACCTCCTACCATACGTTGCCCTTTTCCTTCCTTGTGTGCGGGCTCTTCCATTACCTTTCAATGGATCATTCAGGTTTCTCAATCTCTTATTAGCTGAGGTCCCGTATCTCATGACAGCCAACTTATTGTTTCGCATTTTCAACATTGTACAGTTCCAATCATGGATATATGAACAATTTTCTGCGTTACTGTTACAATTGCATTATACCGTTTGTACCGTTGTACATATCTGATCATGCCTCCATGAGCGTGCCTCGCATAGTCGAGAATAAAATATTTATTTATTTATTTATTTATTCTCCCAATTCCTTCTTTTTTCCGGTACTTACAGTGGACTTCCATAAACCATTTTTATATTCCGTTTCATCTTTAACAACTTACTGTTATATTTCAACTTTTCCACTTCTATTAAACTTCGCAATTAGGCATGGTACAGATTAGTTTTTGAATTTTTGGAGGTGCTGACCTCTTTACAAACACGTTGCGCAAGTACCCAATAAAACCCTTGCTTTATGAGAGCGCAGAAACAGGTTGTCTTAATGAACAACAGCCCGCATTCAAAGTCCCGCCAGTGGCGGATAGAACGGTCCCGTATTTGTGTAACACGCAAGCACGGAAGAACTCCAAGGGTTGAGAACAAAGTTCTATTACACAACACGTAGCCTCTACAAAGGTAATAAACATGAGGTGAATTGGAAGAAAGGAAGTTAAAGTTAACCAATGTCGTTGTGTTCTTGTGCTCCCCCGGTACTTGAGCAGGAAAGGCGCTCTGAAAGGCAAACGGGAGAGAGTGCCGTTATTGCAAAGATTCAACTTTGAACGCGCGACAAAAACAGTTTCGATTCTTCTCTACACCACACTCCCTCTAATCAGGCAGCGTCCCCGTTGCCACACAATAGCCGCCCTGAGCCAGCACCTCCAATTCAACTGCTACTTCCCCAGGCGTTTCGTTCGCCCCTCCACAGATTGGTCAGTTTTACTCCGGAATGGCTTGAGTCGATTGAAATGTACTATCATGAGTTGACTGGCAGGGTTGTTGGGCTCTTTGATAACACTGTCACGTCCGATATCACCCGCTCTATTATGTACGGCCCTGTCCACACATGGTGTAGCTTAACCGGAACTCCTGCTGTTGGTATCTGGTGCAAGTAAGCTTGGTCGCCAGCCTTCAAGGGAGCGCCGAAAACTTTCTTGTCGTAATAGTCGTTCTGTTGTCCATGGGCATTCCCAAGATGAAAACGTGCCGCTTGACGTGTTTGATGAAGCGAATCAAGGCGTTTGCTAACATACTCTGTCACCCATGAATGTGGCTGTTGCGGACTGGGTAAGCGGATGTCAGACGGTAATCGGACTTCTCTTCCGGTCCACATAAAAGATGGTGTTTGACCAGTCGAAGCGTGCACTGTGCTTCGATATGCCAGCAAGCATTTTGGTAACATAGCGTCCCACCCACTTATATTTTGCTCCACAAAGGCCTTCAGTAGCGATTTCAGCGACCGGTTTGTACGCTCAACTTGTCCGTTGCCTTGCGGGTGGCAAGCCGTCATTCGCGTCTTGTCTATACCGAACACACGACAAAGATCTTGCACCAACGAACTCTCGAAACACGAGCCCCTATCAGAGTGTAGCTGCCCCGGTGCTCCCCAGTGACACACCCAGTGATTCACCATCGCCGTAGTTACAGTGATTGTATCGGCTTGGGCGATCGGAATTGCTTCGCACCACTTGGTGAAATAGCCGACCATGGCCAAGATGTACCGATGCCCACGTGATGTGTCTGGTAGGGGAAAAACAAGATCTACTCCCACAATCCCGTTCGGGTAGCCTGCATTCATAGGCTGCAGTGGTGCTCTCCAGGTGATGGTCGGGTTCTTGAATGTGGCGCATGTCGCACACGTCTGGCAAAAGTTAGTGACGTCTCTCCGTTGATGTGGCCACTAAAACCGTCGACGTGCTGCAGCTTCAAGTTTGTTGATTCCAGCATGGCCCAGCTGTTCGTGCAATTCAGCTAACACTTCGGAAACTAATGATCGCGGAACTACGATTCTCCTGATACACTTTGGACCGAAATCAAACCCTAGCACATTTTCCTCAATGGAGAGTTTGTCCCACATCACCCAAAAGCATCGAGCCCCGTAACTTGTTCCTTCCATTTCCTTTGCGGTAGATTTGTCGCTCCCCAATCGTCGGTTGGCGTAGGTCGGTGATCCGGCTGGGTCCGTTGCCTGTGCCTCCTGCCAACTACCGTACTCCGGACTTTGAAGGTTAACTAGAGCTACGCGTTGTGTACTACAAAATGGGCAGTCTCCATGAGCACGAGTAGGACGTCTGGAGAGAGCGTCCGCGTTGGCATGCTGTGCACCAGGTCGGTGTCGGCACTCAAAATCATACTCCTGAAGTTGTTCCTGCCATCTGGCGATCTGTCCCTCGGGGTCTCCGAAGTTCTGTAACCAACAAAGTGACGGATGATCTATTCGTACCAGAAACTTCCTTCTTAATAGGTAGTGTCGGTTTTGTTTTATAAACTATATTAGGGCTAGCATTTCCTTCCTGGTTGTGCAGTAGTTCCGTTCGCTTGCACTGAGACTCCTACTGCTGTAAGACACCACTCGTTCTATTCCGTCCTGCCCTTTCTGCGGAAAAACAGCTCCAATCGCCTGGTCGCTCGCGTCCGTGTCTAGAATAAACTCCCCGGCATTTGGTGACGGGTCGGGGAAAATCAACACCGGAGCAGCACAGAAGGATTCTCGTAACCGATGGAAGGAATTTTGACATTCGGCGGTCCATTCGAAGGTTTGACCTTTCTGTACCAAAGTATTCAAAGGCGCAGCGATCTCTGAGAACCCATTCACGAATCGCAGAAAATATGAAGCAAACCCTAAAAAGCTGCGTAGTTCATCAACGTTGGAAGGGATTGGCCATAATCTCACTTTCTCCGTCTGACAAGGGTCAGTTCTAATCCCCGTCCCCGAAATGATGTGCCCAGGATACGATACCTCTTTCTTTAGTAAATGGCAGTTTGTTGGATGGAGTTAGAGGCCCACGTTTACTAGACGCGTTAGCACCTCCGCCAAATGGTTTAGGTGCTTATCTTTTGTTTCTCCGTGTAAAATGACATCATCCAGGTAAACGAGACCCTTGTGGGGCATCAATTCATGTACCACTTTTGGCATCAGGCGTTAAAAAGTTGCAGGGGCGTTAGAGAAGCCAAAAGGCATGGTCTGGAACTCATAAAAACCGGATGGTACTACAAACGCCGTTTCGGCTCTGTCGCTTTCCTCCACTTCTACTTGCCAGTAGCCGGAAGCCAAACCTAGGGTACTGAAACAAATTGATCTTCCCACTGCGTCAAATAGATCATCGATCCTGGGTAGGGGAAAAGCGTCTTTTCGAGTAATATCATTTAATCGTCTATAGTCGACACATAGGCGAAAACCACCATCCTTCTTCACTAGAACAACCGGGGCTGCCCATAGTAAAGTGGAGGGCCGTATTACCTTCTTTTCTAGCATGTCATCTATGAGCTTCTGCAATTCAGTTTGTCAAGGTAATGGTATGTGTCTTGCGGAAATTTTAATCGGGATCGCATCAACGGTGTTGATACGGTGTTTCACGAGATTGGTTCGACCAAAGTCGGTACTTCGCCAGGCAAATGCGTCTGAGTGGTTGCGCAATACGTCTTTGAGCCGCTTTAGTGTCTGCTCATCCGTGATTTGGTCGAGTGGGTGAATAAAGGCGTTAATGTATTGCTCACTGTCTAAGTAGTTCTCGTAGGTTGTAGACGCTTCCAAAGCACTATTTTTACAGGGTCTTAGCAGTACTGTACAGCTAGCAGTGATTAGTTGGCACCTGTCAAGGTCCAATAGACACTTCCACCGGCGCAACAGATCCATCCCGACAATAACAGCAAACGGAATTTTGTCCGCAACAATAAACTCCTGAGTGAAGCGATGTTTCGCGACGTCAACTTGTGCGGTTAAGCATCCTTGAACGGACAACAATTTTCCATTGGCAGCGGTTAATCGGCAGCGACAAGGCGCGCATACGCGATCGGTTAGCTGCTTAGCCAAGTTAGATCTGATTAGGCGCTTACATGCGCCTGTGTCGATGAGACCCACTACCGGAACACCTGCGATCTGTAATTCTGTTGTTAATGCTGATTGTTTGGCCGATGCACAAACAATGGCTGGTATAAAGTGTGAATGCAATCGGTGCCACTCACCTGGGCGTCCGTTATTGTAGCGAGATAATCCGCGGTTCGGTATTTGACGGCGGCGCCATGGGGAACCAGGTTGCGTTGGTCGCCTTGAGCTTGAATATCTTTGACGATAGTTAGGATGCCACGTAAATCGTTCCGTTGAAGCACGTCTGGGGCGTCCGGTTCCCCTCAACGCGAAGCACCCGGAAGTCGGCGTAGTCCTTGCTCTGTCGACCTGCTCCAGTTGTTCGCCAATCCGTAGGGCTGCATCCAACTCCTAAGGGGATGAAGAAGGATTTCAAGCTTAATGGATGGTGTCTGGATTCCTTCTAGGAGTTGCTCTAGTATTCGTTTATCACGCTCGTTTGATGACTGGCGCTCGTATGCGATGTCGGCCATCTTTCGGAGTTCGCGCACATACGTCCCAATGCTCGCTCCGGCCACTGGTATCGGGAGTAGAATTCTCTGCGTAGGGGTGCAGGTAAAGCAGGAGGGTCCACTAGGCGGCGCAAGGCAGCGAATGTCTCAGACGTGACTTCTCTTTCCAGAACTTTACTATCAGCAACGACATCAAAAGCATTACCTGACAGTAAGCCGGCGAGCACGCCTGAATTTTGGTTGACTGGGAACTGACGGAGGTAAAGCAGGACTTGTTTCTCCAAGCTGGAAGGCGTCATCCCTGGAGTGTAACGCTCCGGAGGTGGGATTCCATACATGCAGACTGACAAACTCGAGCCCGTCGACAATTTTTCCAAAGCACGAGACAAAACATCCAGGGAAGCGGAAAGTCTGGTAGTGGGGTCAACGACATCAGAATGGCTTTCATCATCAGACTTGTTGTCCATTTTTGGCATGAGCTTCATCAGACAAATGATGGTGGATTCCTGCTTCTTGTGACTTGGCAGGGTCGCCACTTTTGTAACACGCAAGCACGGAAGAACTCCAAGGGTTGAGAACAAAGTTCTGTTACACAACACTTAGCCTCTACAAATAATAATAAACATAATAAATAAATAAATAAAAATAAAATAAATAAAAATAAAAATAAATAATAATAAACATGAGGTGAATTGGAAGAAAGGAAGTTAAAGTTAACCAATGTCATTGTGTTCTTGTGCTCCCCCGGTACTTGAGCAGGAAAGGCGCTCTGAAAGGCAAACGGGAGAGAGTGCCGTCATTGCAACGATTCAACTTTGAAAGCGCGACAAAAACAGTTTCGATTCTTCTCTACATTTATAGGTCTCTACTGACCTTCGACTTCTGGAATTGGAAGGTCAGCTATCAAGGTTAGTGGTTCCCCATACCTTTTGCCGATGTGTCAGGTAGATTTTAATCGCGTGCAGAAAAAGAACATTCCGGAACGTTCGAATTCGATGCGACAATCGTTAATAATCGATTAATCGATAAATAGTGGAATTTCAAGGCAATTTCTTACTAATCTGATCACGCCCCCACGAGCGTGCCTCGCATAGTCGAGAATAAAATATTTATTTATTTATTTATTTATTTAGCTACCGGCAAGTATCCCAGGTCTCCTGACACTTCAGCTCAACTTGCTGTTCTTGGCTTGTTGCTGACTCCCCACCTACTTTGCTAATTGCTTCAAATTTATTTTCCCGTAGGTTTGTTTCCGTTTTTTCTTGTTTTCATTGGTACCCGGCCACAACTACATTGTGACTCCAATAATCGCTGAAATCCTTGATTTATTAGCGCTGATCATGATCTCAGGTGGATTACAAATGTACTGAATATACCTGTAACACTTTAGTCACAGAAGGGCTGGCTAGCCGAACAACCTCCTCGTGGTGCCAGCTGGGTGGTTCGCGTTTGACCCGTTCCAGCAAATAGTTCGGCGGCAGTGTTCCAGGACGTGGTGGGTTTTTGCCTGGCAAGCGTTCTCCCTATCAAAAGCCACAAATGTCTGCTTAACAACACTGTGACGTGGCGATCGTGACTCGCCACAAAATAAAGTCACTGCCCCGTGGGTATCCGAATAATCCTTTCCAACGCACGGACATCCATCTTCTACTCGAGCATTTCCGACGATATGAGAGTGAAAATTAGAGCAGCACAGTTACAAACAGGAACCTCACAGTTACACACACACACACAGCTACATAATTACATACCCCCTACATAAACACACACTGGTACGGCAAACATAACGTATTCTTGTACATTCTTGACCGCGCATTGTTGTCATAATGATCATGCCTGTAAAGGCGTGCCTCGCCTTGTCGAGAATAAAAACTTTATTTATTTATTTATTTAGTACGATAGGTGTTTACTCTGGTACCATACTACCTGTTCTAGGTTAGATCAAGGTTGCAGCAATCTTGTAGTGTTTATAGCTTGTTCATTTTTTGCGCTTTTCTCATTTAGTTTTTCTGTGCATCTTGTACAGAAAGGGAAGCTCCCGGCTTTCACCTGTGCTGAATTCAAAGCACTGTAGCGGACCGTTACCTAATGAGTTCTAATGCTGGGGCAAAGTGCAATCTTAGGCAAAAACACGAAATAGAGGACAAATCAATGCACTTGCGTTATAGTTCTTTCTTCAATCGATGTTAGCCCGATGCCGACTAGAGGTTCTAACACATAATCCGAGTAGTGGATAGACGTGGCAGCATCACAATCACAAGCAGCAGCAAAACCGAAAGCGGCACGACGCGAGCGCGTAGAAAGTTTTGTATTCAAAAGTTGCGAATTTAAACAACTGGTACAAAGTGATCGGTAACGGAAATGATAAAAACAGAGATAAATTACCGTGTAATCACAACCACTACAGAACTCTCCCTAGAGCTTGCACTGGTAGGCAAAGCTCGATATGTTGTTCATGGAACTTATTGTGCTAGTTTAGAGGGGAATGAAACAACACGACCTGAACCTGTGTGGACAGGGTCGCTTGTTTGGGGCACAGGGATTCCGGGGTTTGGAAATCGGTTATACGTTTGTCATTGGGCAACGGCCCAGGCACCGGAGGGTTGTGAGTGGTAGTGGTTGATTCTGTACCAGCTGACGTTGGCTCGACTTATGCGGGTTTAAGACAGTCGATGCTCACAGACTCCTTGGATCCATTCTTATCCAGGACGAAGTATTTCGGTTTCCGCGACAAGACCTTGAATAGACCTTCATAAGGCGGTGTCAACGGTCTTCGAACAGCATCGTTTCGGATAAAGACGAATGGACAAGTGTATAAGTCTGCATGTATACGCTGCTCGCGCGTGCTTCGTCGAGGTGAAGTCGGTTTAATGGATCGAAAATGGTGCTGTAGGCATTCAGCATAGGATGTAGAGTTCAGTTCGTCGGTGGTTCGTGCGTCTAGTATCATCTCCCCTGGGAGTCTGAGGGTGGTGCCAAAGACAAGTTCGGCTGGGCAGCATCCGATATCTTCTTTGACGGTATGGTGAACACCAGGAAAAATAGCTGGAAGGCGTTCAGACTAACGAGCATCAGGCTAACTAGGTGTAATGCCAGCTTTCAGTTGTCAATGAAACCGCTCGACAAGGCCATTGGCAGCAGGATGATATGCAGTCGTCTGGAAATGAGTACAACCAAGCAGTCGACTCAAGCCACGGAAAAGCGTGGAACTGAATTGAGATCCTCTGTCAGTAGTGACAGTGGCTGGCACACCAAAGAATGAAATCCACGATTCAACGGAAGCACGTGCAACAGTTTCAGAGGATATATCGCGTAAGGAAATTGCTTTAGGAAAACGAGTAAATCTATCAACGCAAGTCAACAGATAAGTGAAACCGTTAGAAGCTGGTAATGGTCCTCCTACATCAAGATGAATGTGTTTGAAACGGGCTTCGGGGAGTGAAAAAGTACCGGGAGTTGTAACAGTGTATCTGTGAACCCTGCTAGTTTGACAACTAAGGCAGGTTTTGGCCCATTGTCGGATGTCTGTGCGCATATTGGGCCAGAGGTAACGGTCGGTAATTAGCTTCACCGTAGATCGAATGCTGGGGTGCGATAATCCATGAAGATGGTCAAAGGCCGCTCGCCGGTAGGACTGTGGAACAAACGGTCTAGGTTTACCGGTGGAAATAGCGCAGTAGATTCTGGCGTCAGAATTGGGCACAGGCAATTTCAAGAGTTTTAACGTAGTGTTTGATCGAATCTGTGTTAATTCTGGGTCATTGGCATGGGCAAAAGACATTTGTTCTAGATCAATGGGTGGGCGTGAAAACTGATGGATGTGAGCACGGAATAATGCGTCGGCGACAAGGTTGGTAGGACCGTCAATATAGCGAATATCAACACAAAATTGAGAAAGCTAATCAAGATGTCGAGTCTCTCTAGGGGAGTAACGGTCGGAAGTTGCACGGAAAGCATAAACAAGGGGCTTATGATCCGTCAAGATAACAAAACGTCGACCCTCAAGGATGTGACAAAAATGCTTTACAGCCAGGTACATGGCAAGGAGCTCTCGACTGAACGTACTGTACCTGGTCTGGGCAGGTTGAGCTTTCCGTGAGAAGAAAGACAAGGGTCGAAGTTCGTTATCCACGAGCTGCTACAATACGGCACCAACGGCGGATTGTGAAGCATCTGTCTTAAGAATAAGAGTGGCGCTGTCGTCCGTTCTCAAATAAGCGAGTGATGTAACTTGGCTCAGCTTTTGCTTGACGGTGTTAAACGCTGCTCCGGCATCTGGAGTGAAGGTGAAAGTTTTGGGATTACCTTTGAGCAAATCCGTTAAAGGTTGAAGGACTGCAGCAGAGCATTGTATAAACCGTCTGCAGTAGTTAACCATGCCGAGGAAACGGCGCAGGTTTGTAACGGTTTGTGGCAGTGGATAATGCAGTATGGCTTGCGGTTTATCCGTCAAGTGGCTAATCCCGTTGGCGTCAATTCTGTGACCTAGGAAGTCGATGGAAGCTTGGCCAAATACGTACTTGTCAGGATTAATTGTGTTGCTATGATGTGCGAAATGTTCGAAAAGTGTTCGTAGATGAGTTAAGTGTTTGTCGGCAGAAGCACTTGCAACTAAAACGTCATCAATGTAAACAAAGACGAAGTCAAGCCCACGGAGAACTTGGTTCATGAAGCGTTGGAAGGAAGGC
>OX104067.1:100040767-100210802 GCA_944474145.2 Dicrocoelium dendriticum | reverse complement strand
ATGTTATGGTTTCTTCACTTGACTGAAATCCACGTAACACCCGGGCAATATCTATGGTGAACCAATAACCTTGGTAGCTGTCCTTACATTTCTAAATGCCGATGGTTTGTAAATGACCTATAAATACTGCCGATGTCCGCGGTAATTGTACAGTGTTTGTTGACGGCGATTAAAACGTTATTTTGTCAAGTTCACTACCGTTCTACCTTTTCTTTTTGGTTGGGGCTAAAAGTTTTGTAGTTGTAATGTGTTTATTTCCGGATCGCGTCTTTTGAGAAGCTTATAGCATGTTCATCACCATTTTATAGCTGTCTATCTAAAGCTCTTCCGGCCTCTCCGAAGGGCGGCTAGATTGAGGTCACTCTATGGTTTACTCGTTGTTCGCTCATCTTACGTCGGACATCTGTTTCAGACCGTTCTCCGACTTGCTATGTTCTGCGTTATTTCGTAATGGTGTCCAAGAAGCACTACCCTGTCCATTGCAGTTGGGATAATTTGGTCGAAACCGTATACCAATGGGTTATTCAAATCCTTACCTGATTTACCACCGTAAGAACCGTATGCGAAGTATTTGGAAGGATCTTGTTGGCAAATTATGTTTTGCTTAAGCCAATGTGGCTCAGCTTCACTTTACGGTGCAACACTTAGTATTCAAATCGTTTCAGCACATGTGACGTTTGCAGTTAGATTTTTTGAAGATGGCAGTCGCTATGAGTCTATTACTCGTTACATCCGCTACATGCGGCAGCTGCTGCATTTTTTACTGAATGGGCTGTGGCTTTCATAACCAAACCCTTGGCATTCTCTAGGTCAGTGCGTATCTACCCAGTTTATGCTTTCAATTTAATTTTACAAAAAGCATTTACCTGTGTTTGTACTACTGGGGAAGCATCATAAACATCTCACCGGTTAGCACCCAAGTGCTTTTCTTTCCGTCTTCGCGAGCAACTTACAATCCACTAAGCGTAATGCTTGAGAACACATTACATATTTTTACTCTGAAAATACTTCGTGGCAGAGGTGTTTTACCGTAAGCCATTTCTTTGTCAAACCATTGGACATTAATAAATATAGATGTGGACTATGTACATGGTTCTTTTATCAATGTGCTTGCGTTTTCACGTGCCCTTACAACATGCATCGCGCAGATTTGCTGAAGACGCTACCTGCTACTGTGCACGGAACTTTACTCATAAAAATGTGTACAAAACGAACTATACTATATTATTGGCAACAAGCATACCGTATAATTCTGTTCTTTCTTATCCCATCTAACCGAAGGCCCTTCTCTTCAGTTTGCCTTACCTTATTTAAGCGCTTGTGCTCACCGCTCCTTCTCCTAGTCTGCTTTATCTTCTCTTTCTGATAGACTTGAAGCGCGAAGCGAGCATTTGCCACTTGCTGAAACATCCACACATCGTCGAACTGTTGGAGACATATAGCAGCGATGGCATGCTGTATATGGTGTTCGAATAGTAAGTTTCACTTGGTGGTTGTTAGGTGAATGCGCTTGTCACACTGATGTCCATCCTGTGTTGCGGTAGGATCAGTCCACCCTGATGCACTTAACTGTCTTCACTGTGTACCTACTGACATGCATGCCTTTACACAAGCAACCTTTAACTTCAGCCCACATTTCATTGATTCGTATTCCGCAAGTTTGATGAACGATTTTCCCTCTCATTTCCGCTTTCTTTTCGAATACCACTTCAGTTAGGCCATTTTGCCACAAAACATTGAGTAGATAACTCGTTCGGTTACCTTTCAAGACTTTCGGTGTGTCATCGTGCGTTTGTTTGAAACTAAAAACGGTAATATATTTTGTATTCTGTGCGTTATTTATGTTGCGATGCTAACTCGGTCGGGCTAAGAATCAGATCCACACTGCACCGTTCATGGTAAGTTGATCTACTGCTATTCTCGTGTCCAGCCTACCGATTCGAAACGGCGATTGAGCCTACCGGTACTATCGCTATCTAGTTTTCTCCTTGACGTCCGGGACCAGCAGGCGGTTGGTCTAAAAGTCTAGACAACGCACACACTTATCATAGAGTATTATACGGTGGATTTTTATTCGTTTCTTTCTACATCGTCCGTTTGCGCAAAACCTTTTTTCGCTTCGTTTGTTCTTCTTCCAAATGAATTTTACAGAACAGGCAAGAAATATTGGGAACACGTTCCCCACGAAACACACACAAAATGTTCTCTTCGGAGGCTCCCGTTCTCACCGAAGCGCATCAATGTGCTATGATATTGCTCATCTCCGAATTTCGTGAGAAGACTGGCATGTCGCAGCAGTCAGCGCCTGCTTCATTCTCGTAATTACGGGCGACCTCCACGTATACTCAGCTTTCGCGCGACTGATTATGCTGGCTTGTCTGCAAAGCGTCGGCACGATGTGCCGGCCTATTACTGATACCTTTGACTTCATTCCTCTATGCCTCTGAGGCAGAGTAAAGTACTTGTTCGCCTAGGTTAATTTTCTAACTACTCTTGCTTCATAAACACAAACAACGAACCAAGAGAGAAATAATCGACAGTTACTAAAGCGTGTCCTGATAACATGCACTACCCGTGTTTATTCATCCCGTTGGTCTGTTCAGTTTGTAGACATTCCCATAGACATGAGCTGTGCCCCCATGGCACTATGGGAGGTATGTTAAGATAATCTTTTCCACTGGTGACCGTGTACGGAAGCCGAAAGCGGCCATATGTTTTATTGGATTCATGTTCACCCTCGGTAACTTGAGGACACGTTTATTTAACTTTTCCCTGCTCTTTTTTCCATGCCACTGCAATATGAGTTGTAATTTATTGGCGTGAAGCGGCCACAACTCTTCATGAGTATGTTTGTCACACGTCCGTCTGAACGAGAGTGCTATGGTATGCAGTGCGATCGCGCTACTCAGCCACCAATGAGCTAATTGGAATTCCATTCTTTCATCACTTGATGTATGGCTTCAAAGTTTCCCGCGGTTATATCTCGAAGATGAAGCCAGTAGATAACCAGCCAAAGTGAACGCTACTGGCTGTGTTCTATAGAGAGCAGAGGCGTTGCATGTGGGGCGGCACCTTGACAGGGAGCGGCATTTTTAGTACAGATGACGGTTCATACCAAGTGTAACTTCATCCAAGATATTTCCATGACTGAAAAGGTAAAATAATGATAATCGTACAGAGGTGGAAGGTGAAATTGCTACTGTAAACCTTGATTTCCGAGTAACAAAAATCAATTTTGTGAGCATGGATGCAGTGGAAAATGTTTGTACTGCTGATGCAGAAGATGCGCATGAAGTTGAAGAATTTGAATTGTGACCACACTTTGGCACGGTACTATCAACCGATTTTGTGGATGTCAGTCGGTGGCCTGTTAAGATTGGCCATGAAATTCTCGCTATGCTTATCCGGCTCGGATCGACTGTGATGCAACACGTCAGTCATGAATTCACTCCGTGGTGCTACCTGAAGTTAATACACATGCTGAGGTTAGGAAGCTAACAACGAACTGTATTTTTTTCGCAATTTGCGAAACGGTGAGCAATGATTACGAACACGGATGGTACATTCTTCGTTAACAGAGACCCTGTTTTGTTCGTAGAAAGTAGAAGTCACGATTAAACTGCACGCAGTAATCTGCCTCGACGGAGAAACGTACCCCGGTCCAAGGAATTACCGGTCCGCTGCTCTACCACTGAGCTACCTAGAGCTGACGATCAGGTGCGCAATCTAAGACATGATTACTGCTTGGTGCGCGACGTATTGCCAATGAGCTCACAGTATCTGTCCTGGTGTTGCAGATTGGCTCACTCACTCGTCACTTCCCAATGGACCGAAGTATCTGTCCTTCTGATGTCCAAAGGGCGATGGTAGGTTACTTGTGGATTTTTGTGAGTAGTGTAATGTTCGTAGAAAGTAGAAGTCACGATTAAACTGCACACAATAATCTGCCCAGTGGTAGAGCAGCGGACCGGTAATTCGTGGTACCGGGGTTCGATTCCCCGTCGAGGCAGATTATTGTGTGCAGTTTAATCGTGACTTCTACTTTCTACGAACATTACACTACTCACAAAAATCCACAAGTTATGGACCCTGTTTTGTTTAGATTGCAGGATGTTTTCAAAGGGATAATCTGGTTTTTCGACTGATGAGGATTTCAGAAACTGGTGGAAACTAAATCCAAAGGCATGCGAACAGGAATCAAATAAAACGCATGCTCAGTAATTCCTAAACCGCAAGGAGCTAGCGATCCGGTTAGTTGAAGGAAAAGCAATTGACACAATGAAGCTCGTACTTGTAGAAAAGAGGTGAAGCGAAATTCCAGCTAGAACACTTAATATCATCAACTCCCTCGCCAATTAATACGTGGCACCTTGGGTTCACCGAAAACGCATCCAAGATGACAGAGGAGAGCAAAAAAGTAAACAGAATTTTTCAGCCTTTGTACATTTGTTGGTCAGCTATAAATTTGTTCTTCGTGAACATTTTGTGACAGTTCATATGGGAAGAAAAACCAGCATTTTCTCTTTGTCGTCACACGTTAAAATGAATTAATGAGCATTTTGGTAAAACAGGTGAGAAAACCACTCATGGGTCAGTGTTCAGACCATCGAGTAAATGCGTTGCCTGCCGAGCGGTATCAACCACAACGAACGTGTCATCAATGTATCTACAGTAAAAATGCACATTTTGTTTGCTATCACGTAGCGTGATGTTCTTCAAGTGGTCCATGAAAATATCAGCCAGGACTTGGACTAAGTGGGCTATCTATGGCCCCACCACCTATCTGACGATAGATGAGTGAGAATGCAGTGAGGGTAAAGGTGTCGTTTCTCAGCTTCTCTGAGTCAAACTGCAAAAAGTGCCGAAGAAATTTCTGGTCTGGTTTTGAGAGAACCGGAGAAGAATGGAATTCAGTTTGATGACTGCTGTGGCCAGACCATGCTGGTGTGATGGCGGGCTACTAATCAGCCGTGTGCAGAGGCACCTGCAAAATCAACCCAAACTATCCGCCTAATTCGGCTTGTATACATCAAGCATATTCGACGGTCCATTCTGTTACATGTTTGACACCATGGACCAGTTATTCTCATAATTATTTTCATCCAAATATTGCTGGAATGTCTTGTTTCAAACCACCGGTCTAAGTATCAAGTGGCTGTAAAATTTAGATAGAGTAGTCGAGCAGTCGTTGTAAATATTGAGGTGAGGAAGTACTCGAAATTCATCACTTCTCTGAAACACTTAACAGAATAAGGAAATGCAACCATAAATTCAGATGTACCTTTACTTTTCATCACAATATTGTCGTTTCCGTTTATTTGATTTCTGAGCCGTTGGAGATCTGTTCCCATAGAAATCAATAATGCACAGATATGTCTCTAAACCAAATGGCTAGATCTGCAGCGAAGTTCTGTTAAGCCTACAACGTTAAGAGTTTGCCTTCAGGAAAGAGAATCTGGTGCACATTGCAATGGATGAAACCAAAAAGACCCCACTGAATTGACGATAAGCATGGAGCGTCGAATCCGCCAAAAGAAACGAATGGACAGTAAAGGATTTTCGATATATCGATGTGATCATTGCAGTTCACCTACGAAAAGGAATTGAACGATCAGTTGCCGTTTCTTGATGTGCTGTTAACTAGAAGGGCAGACGGCTCGATCCAACGGCAAGTCTACAGGAAGAAAACCTGGAGTGGCCAGTATACGAACTTTCACAGTTTCGTTCCGTTGAGATATAAGCGAAACCTAATTCGCTGTCTAACCACAAGTGCCCACAGGATCTGTTCTGAAGACAAGTTGGATAATGAGTTGACGCTCATTCAGAATTTGCTGCGCGAAAACGGATATCCTGATCGTTTCATTTTGAGGAACATGCAAAGTAAGCCCAACCAGTTACAGGTTCAGACAGCAGAGAAAAAAGAACTTTTCATACGACTACCCTTCAAGGGAGACGCCGCTGCTGAGCGTGTAACTAGAAGCCTTTCAACAGCTGTCAAGTCAACTTTTCCAGCAGCCAAAATTAGGTGTACCTTTTCCACGGAGCCACTCATCCGTATTTACAACAAAGACAAGTTACCGACGCTGACCGCTTCTATGGTAATTTATCAGTTCAAGTGCGCTTGTGGCGCTACTTACATCGGTCGAACGGCGCGGCAACTTTCGAAACGCATTAAGGAGCACCTACCACGTTGGTTGCGTCGAGGCGGTACTGGAGCTATAACTAGCTCAGTTATGGCTCATCTGGTTGATAGTGGGCATGAGGTTGACCCAGTCAGTGCCTTTCGAATACTGTACAGGGTCCCTCCACTCCAGTCGAAAGGCCTGCGCCTCCGGACCCTTGCTACTGCCGAGGCGATCAGCGTTCGGTTGTACCAACCTCTTTTGTGTGCACAAAAGAAGCTGATCGAAGCTGTTCAGCTACCTTGGCCAGCCAAAACGGATCCTTCGGACAGCAACTGCAATTGTGCAACGGTACCTCAACCCTAGTTTTCTGTTTGTTACTGGTTCATGCCTTTGATCGACACGTGATCAATCTCATTTGAACTCATCGTTAATCACCTTGTAATTGCCCATTGCGATTTCACCCATATGATTGTACAGGTCTGAAGATGAATCATCGAAAACAATTGTTCACCCTCAGTCTTTCGTTCTTGATTTGATTCTGTTAAAATGCGAATGGATGTCTGTCATCAATAGTTTGACTATTGAAATGCCATAGATTTCAGCAAATTCATGATTTTGCAAACAGAAATACTTTTCTTACACCGTCAAATCTGCTTGATGCTAACTGTGCTTGTCTGCTTACCGAAGGCGAGGAATTCTTTACCGAAAGTTTCAGGAAATGATAAAATGGATGAACCCTCTGAACTTTGATTTCATACAGAACTATCACCTTGGGGAATCTGCTGCGCATCTTACTTGCCCGTACTATTAATATTGTCAGCTGTGAGAGCACATTCTCAAAACGTAGGCTTGTAACGAACTACCCACAATCCTCAGTGAACCAGGCAAGTCTCACAGATTAGCCGTTCTCCCCCATAGAGAGCGAACTTGCCAATAGACTGAATTTTTGTTAGTATTATCAATATTATTGCTTAAAGTAGTGCACGAAAATTGTTTCTGTAAATTTTGCTCACGAGTATTGTAACAAAGCAAATACCTGCACTTACGGCAGTACTCTAAAATTTGATCTTTGATTGTTGTTATATCAAACGAAATATTTAAGATCTACAATGATTCGGAATGGCGTAGTTGCTACGCCATTGATAGAGAGCACTTGAAGTGAATGAGCACCCTTCACCGAGCCTTAGGACTAAGGATTTCTGTATAAAACTAATCGAAAGCGAAGTTCTATCGTGATATTAAAAGCTTTCATCGACAACCCACACGTTTATTGGTGTGAAGCGAGCTTTACCTAAGCAGCAACCTTCCCGTGCCCATATGACCAAGAATTAACATTACTAGATAGCCAGGTATAATCTTGCTATCACACAGACATGCAGAACCAATCGCTCCCATTCTAGCCTCAAACTGCTACTACGCAACCGCTCACTAACCCACAGCCTGGCTGAGGCATCTACCTTACCGCCACTGTTTCGCATCTGCATAGGTGTGAGTGAAGTCGCAGTACCGCTAGTCAACGCGCGACTGTTGGTGGTCGCGTGCCAGCGAAGTTAATGTCAGCAATTTCACTGGGACAACTGGATCTCATTCGTGCGGAACTTGTTAAGCATTCGCTTGACCCAACCGTTGTTCAAACAGATAACGTGACCAATGGTGATGGCGCATCCACCGTCACCGAAACGCGATAGAGTTGATTCCTACCATAAGAATGCTGAATTAGCTCGGTTTTCCGAGCTAACCTATAACTCTCCGTCGTCCTCCAACTGTCCTCGTTCTCGAGTCATTGCCATTCGTGTCGCAGCCTTGACGACGGTCCACCTAGTTAATCTATTCTACTCGTATATGGAGTATTTTCTCTCATTGGTGCTAAGCGTATGCGTTTCCATGCGTTTGCATTCTGTCTGACATGTGCACACATCTGTCGAAAGCCGAATGTTTCATGGCTTACTTGCTCTACTGGACACGTTTGTCATCTAGACTCCGCAGTAAATAAAAATCGGCGACCGAAACACAATCAACGGAGGTAACTTCTTGAGTGAATGTTCTTCATTGGCACTTCGAATGCGTTGCTTGCACTATCACCGACTTGCACCATTTTCGAGTTAACCGCTTTTTTACTGGCGTTTGCTCTAACTTTGCTTTCGATGCTAGACCACATGTTCAAGGCAAAACGGTTCAAGTTTCCAGTGAGCCCTATTCAACTTGGCGCCTATTTATGGAGTTTGCACTATTCTTTGTCGCAGTCACACCGAGCTCCACACAACGGACGATTATTCCCGCGTACTCTATTTATCTGGTCTTTGCTTTAAATGTGCACACCCTGATTAGTTAAATAAGCAGGATCGAATCGTTTTTTCTTCGTGGTCTTTCAACCTTTGTCGTCGGATAGACTTCTACTTGCCATTTATTCATTTCGGGACTGTCTTTTCTGCATTGCAGCATGAAAGGCGCAGATTTGGCTTTTGAGATCGTCAAACGTGCGACCGCTGGTTTCGTCTACAGCGAAGCAGTGGCGAGGTAGGTTGTTCTACCAGCTTTCACCGCGCTGGAATTTATTACTTAACCTCCATCTAATTTGCATCGGCCCACTTTTGCAATCACCCATCCATTTGCATCAGACTGATGCTTTGACCAGCATGTCTAGGGTTCCCGTATGTGGTTACTTCTAGTTCAGAATTGGATTCTGTGCCGCGATATTACTGTAGTCATTCACACCTCTTGTTCACGCATTTATCTTACATATTCGTTTTTTTATTTTTTTTAACAGCTCTTTTACGTCTTGGGCTTTAAGATCCTTTGTTTACTTATCGAAGCTAAACATGAAGGCCCAGTGCGATTCTCCTCTTCGTCCTCCTACCTTTAATGTGTCGCTTCACTTCTATTTACCACCTGTGAACATTATCATTTTTAAGAAAAACTGAAGTAGTTTATGCAGGGTTTTTCCCGTGAATAGGCCTGATGTTAACGTTGTGTCTACCCGGAGCGTCATCTTCAACAAGGCTTTCCGTTTCATGTGTGCAGCCACTATCTACGTCAGGTTCTGGAGGCTGTCCGGTACTGTCACGAAAACAACGTCATTCATCGCGACTTGAAGCCACACTGCGTCGTGTTGGCTAGTCAAGAGAATTCCGCTCCAGTCAAACTGGGTGGTTTTGGTCTAGCCATCCACATCGATCCGAATGCGGGTGAAATACCTGGAGGTGAGTTTTCTCCTCTTAATCGACTATTTCTAGCCCTGTTATGTTAATACCCACGTTTCAGTCTGCAGCACGCCCCACTTTTACAGATCCCTTTGAATAAGATGGCCGGTTATTTACCATTCTTTCACTGAGAGCTAGAATTATCTTCGCTTTACGTACTCAATACTCTCGCATTCGCCCACCGTTGAAGCCCACTACAGATCAAACCTATTTGCCACTGCGGAAGCATTACGCCTATGGCTGGCTAACAAGCCCCGACCTGTGTGTTCGGAAGAGTATGGCCCAGACATTTCAACTGCCGTGGCCGACCATCAAACGGGAAGAAAGTAACTGCGCTCCGCAAGACCACGTGACTTCATTCATGTGATTACTTGACCAGCATCATGGCCACAAGTTAAACTATCTAATCCACTGGTTCCTCCTTATACGTACAATTATAACCATTATAACATTAATGTATAGATCTGCAGATGAATTAATCGAAAACAATTGCTCACTTGAAGTGTCGTGATTTTGCCTCACTTTTTGAGCTCTACATAACAAATGGGGATCATTTAGGGGTCACTGCAGATAACTTAGAAACTTGTCTATGTACTCAACCATCGCAGCTACTACACAATCGATAGGATACTCTGCTGCTTTTTTAATTTTTCCTCTGTGTAGTCCGTTCTCTCCGATTCACGAAGACTTACTGCACGTTTATGTTCGACCAATAATGCTTCACTAGGTAGCCCCATATCTAGTGGACACCCATTACTAGTTAATCGAACACGCAAGGTGAACCGTAGCACTAGTATCAAATGCTCGAGTCATCTGTCGAGCTCACCACACTTGATCTATTGTGCTGGATTCTGTCGTTCTCATCAGGCGTCACTTGCGAAGAGTGCATCGGAAGCGTGTGGCGATCCATTGCTGATGCAAAACCAGGAACCAAAGGTGTCGATTTTGTGCAATTGGAAGCAACTTCCGGTTTTGTGCACATCCAAACCATGCATTGTGTTTTATGTGTGCCCCACTGTCTATAGTTTTGCCGTATCTCATTTGGTGTTTTGTTGCACCTATGGTAACCCATTTTTTCTACCACCGCCCCCACTCGAACATACTTCTCACTTTAATCGACCCGGCTCAATAGTTTTGTTCTACTGTTGGCAGTGCGAGCGATTGTAGTGAACTTCAAATCCGTGTAAATGGGAGGGCGAATGGCGTCGTCCGGTGGCCGAGTGGTGTCGGCCGGTGGCCGAGTGGTGTCGGCCGGTGGCCGAGTGGTTGGCACGTTTGCTTTCCAACCATAAGGTCACCGGTTCGAATCCGCGTAGGGGTGGGCGTCCTCGCGGTATACTCAGCCCGCGCGCGACTGGTGGTGGTCGCGCGGCAGCGAAGCGCCGTTACGGCGTATAAGCTGACACATTTCATTTATATTTTCATTTAGCCAGAACTACTATTCTACCCTTTTTATATTGTAACCCGCAAACTAAATGAAACAGCTGTTATTTATTTTGTCCTGGTCAAGGTATACAGTGGCCTATATCGTCATTTTACACGGGTCTTATTGTTTAGTTCCATCCCCAAAGTCGGCCTGATTTCATCTGTTGTTTTCTTATCGTTCTCACTCTTTGGATTCCTCAACCTTGTATTGCCCCATAATTCAATTTTTGGTTATTGTTGGATTTACTCGACAAACTGGTTCTTCGAGTGAAGCCATTTTACGATGTTTATCGTTCTACTACGGTCGCCATTTTCTGAACACATGTTAATACATACTGTGATTTCAACTGCATTTTTGCAGATTGTCCGCTCACCGTCGATCAGGAGATCTTTGTATCATTGCGTTCAGATCAATGTGGTACGTTCTCTTTCTGTCGGTTGTCACGCATGTGCATTTAATTGTTACTTCCACCGGCGACTATGAGTGTGGCAGCTTCCTGTCCCAGTCTTTTTAACCGAATTAACTTTCTTTACTAATCGTTCTATCTAACAGAATAATTTCAGTGAAAAGCAGACGTCTTCTGAGCGTTCATTGCCCACACTTGCAACATTTCCGTCTTGTTCTCTCTGATGTATCGACCACCACTAGATAATTGCTTTTCGATGAAATTGTTCATCAACGCGCATCGGAACTGTGCAGCAAGCGCGCTGAGTGCTCAACCATCCGTCACCTTACGATCATGCGCGCACCATTCATCCACTCGCTAACATACAATGCGTACGGGGCAGTCGCACATACCAACAATGACTCACAGTATAAACTACCTTGACGATGCTTCAACTTGTTTTCGATTAGCTTCATTTTACCTATCTTCATACATGGGTATATGAATACTGAGTTGCATCACTTTTTAAGCGACTATCCGGCCATTCGTAGTTTACCGTGTTCGGATGTCCCCACCACCAACAGTCGGATGGAGAGAACCATTTACTACACCTCAATGCATCAGCGGTCCCGTCATTGTGAGAACCATGAAAATAAGTTCGGGCGTGTAGGGGGACGAGTTATGCACCGTAATCCTTTTCGCTACACTGCACGTACCCCGAGTACTCCTGTCCGTCCTATCTTTCAGCCTATAAGCTAACGTTATCACAGCACTTTGCTTTTGATTTTTGAAACATTTTAACCCCAGAGATTTTGAGCACATGGAACCCATTGGCTTGAATGAGTGTTCCCATTCCCACTACTTTCGTATCCCGAGTGCGAATTCAGTATTTGAGCAGCCTTCGTGAATTCAGTGGACTGATAGTGTCTGCGTTGTATTCTTTGCTATGCTTGATTGTTTCTTCAATCCATGTAAAGAAACAAGTTCTCTGTATGTCTAAATAGCTAATTGAGTTAATGATGTCATCAAACACTGGAACTAGTGTAAGTGATCCTTGTGATGAGTACTTTTTGCTGGATAAATAACAGCTCCATTGCTCCAACTGTCATTTATACATCTGCTTTGTTGATACTGCCAAATAAGCGTGCTGCCGGTTCACGGAAACGCCACAAGTTGATGTCAGCGCGCAACGGACCAGGCGCCGTACCTTAACGCATTTTGAAAATTTCGGGGTGAGAGTAAAAGCAACTGCTGCTGGCGTTCGGTTGTTCCCCGACCTTGGGTATTTCGGCTACAGATGTTTCGTTGTCAGACTGGGTGAAATCAGCGGTACGGCTTCCGGGGCCACTTCCAGACCCAACCCGCACTGATGATGTCATCTAGCCTGGCGACGAAACGTCTGTGGCCAAAAATACGCAGCGCACAAAGCAACCGAACACCCTTATTTTCAACCCGAGCTACAAATATTCCAGAAACAACGGAATTTTAGTAAGCGTTCTATAGTCTGCGGTTATGACAGTAAAAGTGATTCCAACAGCACTCATGGCTGCCGTTATCTACAGCGGGTTACATATTTTGTTGACTTTGTGACTTAGCTGCGGTTGCTGGTGATGTACGCAGTTGTGATCACTCAGTATTGAGCAATTCATTGTGAGTCCCCACAAAACCTTTCTATGTCACTTTAACTCCGAGCATCTTCCTCATTTTCTGGCAGGGAACAGGGACGGCGATTTGTTACTGTAAAGTGGGCATCCCTTACTAGTCCGATATCATAATGTGACAACTTGGCTATATCAACAGAACTAAACGCGTTTCGATGAACTCATTATGTTCCTCCTTTGGTGACAGGCACAACTGCTTCTACCCAACCCTTCTGAGGAAGGTCAATGCAGCACCTACTGTTGGGCTGGGTCATTTGACCCTTCTACGAACGTCGGATGTATGACGTAAGGTTGGGAGGTTGTTATTTCGGCAGATCGTCTTGTGTGTGTACCGATAACATTCTCGTTTGAGAGGGATTCCCCATTCGACATATTAAAAGGAGAAAATAAATTTCAGCAACCTTCTAACCTTCCTTAATACGTGCTTGCTTTTATCAAGTGTTCATTAAGGCTTAGCTTAGGGTTAATGTTCAAGTGTTAGTAGTAGACGTTGACTTACTTAACCGGCTGGTGTAACATTATGAATTCGATCCTTACATAATGATTCCGTCCATAGTACATTCAGTGTCAGGGTTTGTCGGGCATGGATCAGGTCCTTTTTATTTCCTAATAAACTCACGGTGCAATCTGAAACTCGACATAATCGTCCTTCTGACATCTGGTTGGCGTATTCTCCATGCGGTCTTAAAGAAGGGTTAGTTGCAGCGTCCACCTAAATGCCACTGACTAATGATTGAGGCATTTTTCTACACGAAACGAAGGGTTTGTTACCACATTTAATCCATTTTCCATACTGAAGATAAATGTGTTATTTTGCTCCCGCCATCCATCTCCACAGGACGTATCGGAACCCCACATTTCATGGCCCCCGAAATGGTTCGAAGAGAGCCTTACGGAAAGGCGGTGGATGCTTGGAGTTGTGGTCTCCTTCTGTTCACCTTGCTCAGCGGTTCATTGCCATTTTATGGAACGCGTGACGTTCTCTTCACACAGATTGTATCGGGGAGGTACCACGTGAGTGCTTTCTAGTAGGGATTTCCTATATTTGATCATGTCGCAACCAGGATCTTACAACAAAACACCAAGTCACCTATTCTTTTTTCTTGTTACTGTTCATCTGACTCGGATATATTGGTCAGCTCGTATAATAATCGATTTTTCACTGTTACTCTCCAGCAGCTCACAAGCTAGATAGTCTTTTATCTTTTTGGTCCGTGCCTTAACAACCAAGTGGTGGTTGTAATGAAGAGTATTTTAACCTGATTATTTCCCTAGCCCTCGCTTGATTTGAACAAGTAGTATCTTTAGCCATTGCAATGTTCCCAATTCACTTTCATGGGGAAACTGGTATCGTACCCAAGTTTTCGCTTTGGACGCTATACCATTTTTCTAGCCTTTTCTTCTTCACTCCGCTTACAGTCAATCAGCTGGTCTTTGTTTTGCTCATCTAAGGTCTCTTTTCGAAATCCGAGTGTCTTTCTTTTATTCACTTGGTTTCATGTGCATCTTCATGGCTGGGATGCAACTCGGTCATCTGTTATCTTTACCTTCTCTTCGTTGCAGTTTCAACCGAAGGTGTGGAACATGATCTCAACGGAGGCCAGGGATCTCGTTATGCGTTTACTGGAACCGGATCCAGTTCGGAGAATGTCGATAGAGGAGGCTCTTCATCACCCTTGGATTAGTCAGAAAGCACGGGCTTCGAAGACGCATTTGCACGAGACTGTGGAGGAGATGCGACGCTTCAATGCGAGGAGAAGACTCAAAGTACACCATATGGTTTTCTTTCCCCCTCTTCTTTGGGTGCTTTTGACTCTTCTTCAAGCAAGGTTACTGATTACTCATGGCAGCAGTGAAGCTTTTCACTTTATTGTTTTTATTGTTACTTGCCAGTTCCACCCCTTTATGCCTATAAATCCTAATTGGATTACGCCAACCATTGGGCAACCACCTAAGGAACATGGGGGTCTGAATTTCTGTCTAACAATCCTTACTCATGTCGCATTAATTCCATATAATCTTTTCCTCGGGAGTCGTGCATTTTACCATTCCACGGTGTCCTGCAAAGCGATTTTTATACAACCCTTTCATACCATTAGCCTTTACAGTCCTAGGGGTCATCACTATTTTCCAATAAATCTAGGTCGACCTATACCTATATCTTTTCCTCCCCACCCAGTGGCATGGGAACTGAAGTTAAAAGATGTGCAAGCACTATCTTGTGTTTTATACCATGGCATGCATTATGGTATGTATATGGCAGTTACTAGGTAGTTATTCACACACGATGCCAACAGCTCACTTTTCAGCCCCCATTACTTCCTATGTTCTTCCCATTCTTCTTGTTGGCTGCTTCATGAGATCATCATCATCATTATAAACGTTAGCTGGAAGTGTAAAACACTTCGGCTACTGTGCCACAATACCTAAAAGAAAAGAAAGATACTAAATGCAATGATTACATCCCAGCTGAGCTACCAGCAACGGCTGGGCATCGTCCCAGAAACCTACTAGCCAGCTACTAAGCAACAAAAAATTATGTAAATTTAGTTTATGCTACGAACTGTAATGGTGGTTGGAGGAGGAGGCTAAAAGGGATTGGGAGGGACAAAGAAACTCATAGCACGAACGCCACTGAGTTCGGCTGCTAGCCATGTCGGCAAGTGTATCTAGCCAAACATGTTCGTCTTTTGGACCCCAACCAGGGAGTCGTGACGCTCCAACCGAGGCCAGCTCCGAAGTGAGGGCCTTCATTCATCTGGACCAAGTCGTCGCTTGGCCACCTCTCCTCTTCCATCCACACCCCCGGTGAGCAAACAACGCACATCGCGGGAGCCGGTGGGCTGGCATGCGTAACACGTGGCTGAGCCATCAGAGCCTGGTGCGAGAAATGACGCTGCTGGACGATTCATTTCCTTTTTGTCATAAATAAGGCATGGAACACGCTCGTTGCTCACTCTGTGTTCTCACCAGATGTGAGCCAAATTGCGAAGGCACCGATGGTCGAATGTAACTAGCCTCTTTATGTCCGCTGATCTAAGGGGTCAAGTTTCGTAACCTACAGTAGGGTCGCTGCATTGTACACTCTATCCTTTCAGGGCGAGAGAGAGTGATATCGCTCCGGCGCCATAGGTGGCGAAGGTTAGCAAAAGCACCCCGAGCTTTTGCTATACGGTTCGTGATCTCGTCTTCGATCCCAATGACGCTAATACAACTTCTCAGGTAGTTAAATTTCTGAACGACTTCTAGCTGATCCCCAGCGAGGGTCAGCGCAGGAGATGATCCCCGCCAATCTTGGAGGAAAGCTTTGTACTTCGAGGGTGTAAAGCAAAACTCGAAGCGACTGACAGCCAGTGATAATCTGTCAAGTTCAGCTTGCCACGTCTGGGAGCTGCCACAGATGAGTGAAATATCGTCTGCATACTCTAAGTCAAGGAGTCGTTCTCCTGGGAGTAGCTTTACACCTCGATCGTGTCCTGTAAATACAATCACCATGACTTCGTCAATAACGAAGGTGAATAGGAAAGGTGACAGCGGGTATCCTTGTCTCACACTGATGGAGTTATTGAAGGGTGGTGACAGCTTGCCGTAAGCCCTCACTCTGCCCGTGCTACGCGCATATAGTGCTCAGATAATATTTACATGTTTCTCGGGCACACCTTTCCTCATTGGACAGTCCCAAAGGGCACATCGATCAACCGCATCGAAGGCACCTTTGATGTCGATAAACACGACTACGGTGGGCCGCCAACATGTGTGACGGTGGTCCAACAACTGATACGAAGTGAGGTTGTGGTCGATGCAGCCACGACCCCGACGAAACCCGGGTTGCTCCTCACAAATCTGGCTTTCACGAACGCCAAACAATTTGTGAACGACTACAGACGCAAGTAATTTGGGCTGGTGCTCAGACTGCTTCCTCTATATTTGCTGCATTCCGAATAAGAGCCTCCTTTGAAGGTCGGAGCAATAACGGATCGGCTCTAGTCGGTTGGGACATTTTCCTGCTGCCACAGTTTCACTAGTAATTCGTGTAAATCATCAACAAGAGCAGGGCCCCGGAATTTGAAGAGGTCTGGATGTAGATCATCTGGTTCTGCGGCTTTGTTCATCCTCAACAGTCCGATCTCACGTTTGACTCCTGAGCGAGAGGACGGATCCAAAGGTACATCCCAGGGAGCAGACAAATCACTGGCCGATGAGGTATCGAACAATTCCGGCCGATTAAATTTCTTTCCAAAATGCTCAGCCCAACACTTCAAACGCTTTGACAAATTGTGGATAGGCTGTCCACTCTCGTCATGAATTGTCTCACTAATACCCGGTCTCCTGCTGCCAGTTTCCCGTATCAGACGGAATAACTGCCGATGATTACCAAGGACAGTGGTCACTTTCATCCCTAACGCACAATGAGACCACCAGGATTCGCGGTCTCACTTCAGTCTAGCACGGAATTTTTTCCGGAGCTCTTTGCGAGTTTCATTGTATTCGCTTCCAGCCGGAATACGCCGGCTATTATCGATAAGTTCCAGAGCCCGCGAAGAGACCCAGTGGTCATGTTGGATATTAGACTAACCACATGAGGATTTGTCTGCTGCTATTAAGATGTGGTGAACATGCAACCAGTGACCTTCAATTGTCTCCGGTGAGCGCTTACTCAATCCGCATGTCAGCGTATTTCGATACGCATTTAGAACAGCTGGCTACACCAGTTGGCTGGTGTCAATGCGCTCACAGAGTCGTTGTGGGCGTCCGCCAAAACGCATCCGCAGGTTAGCACATAGATGCATGGTCGGTGTCCACACATGTGCTCCAACTTGAGCGACAGTTCTGGATGCAGCCTCTCCATCGGTAACTGATTACAGTGTGATCGATTTGCGCCCCAGGCTGGTGGGCGCCAAGTCACCTCCGGCGGGTGCTGTGTCGGAAGTTAGTTCTCGCGAGAAATAAGCAGGCATCTTCACACAAATGAAGTAACCGCTCACCGTTATCATTACGGGAGCCTACACCATGTTGACCGCCCAGATGCAGTTCATCAGTGGACAACTTTCCAACTTGTGCGTTCAGATCCCCCGTCAGCACAACAGTGTCCATGCTTCTTCTTTGGCGAAGCAGCTCTGTCAGTTTGCGATGGAAGTCGTTTTGTACCGAATCATCGCTCCAGTTTGTAGGCGCGTAGACAGCGATGTTGAATAGACACCTATTAGTCCCGCGCGACTTCGAAGTTTTGAACGAGCTAGCTAATCGGACCGCACACATCCGGCTACTGATTGGGATCCAGTCAGTCAAAGCAGCTTCAGCCCGGGGACTCAGGGCAATGCCAACACAAGCTTGGCCGGTGCTCGAAGCTGCATCATCACCGGATAGGCGCAATGATAAAATACCGCTGGTGTCACTTGAAGGGGATCACAGAGTGAGCACAGAGCTCGAGTCTTGCAGGCGGATCTCCGAAAAGCAGCAGATATTGATGGAGAGGGTCTCTAAACTTCGTGCAAATGCTGCCTGTTGACCGATCTGAAGCACTGTGCGTACGTTGAGGTATGCCAATCTGAAGGAGGATCGAGGGCTCCAAATGGAAGCCGATGTACTAGGGTGGACCGCTATGTTAGACATGCGCTTGTCGACAGGACAGAAGTGACGCACCGCGCTTGCATGTGAGTTGAAACTGTAAGATAAACGTCTGGCAAAGCATGTTTGGGGGGGGGCAAGAACCGGGGGTTAAAAACAGGGGGGATACAAGTGAAGTTGGAACGCGACGAAAAGGGTGAAAAAGCATAAGAGAGTAAATAAGAAGACGGGAAGGCTTTAGCAGTAGCACCCAAACCCCTGTCCACCCTGCTCGGTGCAGCAGATATTGTGCCGTTTATTATCCTCTGCGACGGCCAGAAAACTGTTTGAAGAGAAATTCATTGTATTGCTTTAGCAGGATACTGTCAGGTTGCCCAGGCCTAGACAGGAGAACGATTAGGGTTCTCAACCAAAGCTTTTGCATCAAGAACCTGCCCCCAAGGCAGTGGGTTTTGGCGCTCGGCTACAAGGAGTCCGTTTTAAGGAATAAGGTGCCGCCCTCATTCCAACTCCCAACCTGGAGCTCCAAGTGGCTGTTTCCCTGGCCTCTAACCATTGACCAATCTGGTGTGAGTAGCTCTGAAGCTGCAAAAAAGCAGCACCCAGCATAGCTCAGTGGATCTCTATGGGACGCAAACCATCGCCACTCTGAAGCGTTCTTAAGGATTCTTAACATGTAGTTGGATGTCAGCCGCCACTTTCTTCTTAGATTCGGGGTCTTCACAGTCGATTAGTCTGTTTATCAGATATGGGGCTGTCGCAGAGTCACCGGCGCTGTTGCAGTCTTTCTCTTATTTTGATCCGTTGATTATGTTATTTGACCATTTTGATTCTTGTCAATTCCTGTCTACTCGTTGTTCTTACATCTATTGTCATTATCATCGTTATTTTGCTTAAGCGCGTCAGAGCAGTTGGTTCCACTGCACGTCGGTACATGGAACCGAGCTAACAAACTGAGCTACCCTATTATTTATTCTCTGTTCCTTTCATACATAAGGTTGCCTGCTTCGGGTAGTAAGCGTCCATTTTTACAAAACGAACAATGCTAACGGTTGGTCACAAGCCTACATGTCAGTGACTTGTATTTCATTCTAACTTTATAATTCTGTCGCTTGGTTGTAATCCTCTGCATAGCAAACAGTCGACTTGATCTCGTCATTTATTTTGGGCGATCAAATTATCTAGGAAGTTGTGATTTCTTCTGGGATACCTTCTAACTCTCATCCCCGCACAAGACTACTCACGGACTATCAATTACCTTTTCGTGTAAAGACTTATTATTTTCATAATGAAGTTGGATACCACCAACTTGTACCATACCTTGCTAAACCACCAGTCTCTTGATGCTCTGCACTACACTTACATCGAACCTTCATAGCACTTGGTTGCGCCGTTACCCAAACTTAGTCTTCGCATGTATTTTAGTCAATTATCTTAGGTTAGCTTTCTCCGTGTCTATCTTTTCAGAGTGCTATTCTGGCTGCAGTCTCTAGTACCAAATGGGCCAGTTTCTACACTGAAGGAGAGACGGGAGATAACCTGGATTCTCTGGAGGAGGATGACGAAGTTACTTCCGCAGGTAGTCTTTTTTTGGCTGCTATCCAACTTTTGTGATTAGGAGTTAATCTTTTTATCCACCGCAGACGCAGTATCAAGAGTTGGTAGCATAGTTGCTGTTTGACAGCCATTTTCCCTTTTCCTAGTTTCATAAATGGTTACATCAGGTGCCTGCCAAGCGACTTCGTGGTGTCAGCTGCGTGTTCCGGGATTGTCTCGGTCCATCGAATCGTTCGGTGACAGTGTTCCAAAACGTGATGGGTTTTCGCCTGATAAACGTTCTCCTTATAACAAACCACATGCCCGTTTAACAACACTGCGACAAGGCGGATGTGACTCATCACTAAATAAATGCCCCTTGCTTCACTTCAATAGAGCATTGTATTCCAGCTGCCAGATGCTGTCATCGTGTGGAGGATTGGGCCCCTGTTTGACTACTCACCAAACGAAAGGTGTTTGAGCTGAGCAATCAGTCATCGGCTCCCAATGGGTGTGAATCCATGGCTTCGCTCCGCTGCCTTGCGGGTAGGCTATTGAGCCAAAGGCTCGGGGTGGAATCTCCTAAGACAACTCCCTACTTCGTCTTAGGCAACTGGGTTG
The DNA here is from genome assembly GCA_944474145.2 of Dicrocoelium dendriticum. Taxonomy (NCBI): domain Eukaryota; kingdom Metazoa; phylum Platyhelminthes; class Trematoda; order Plagiorchiida; family Dicrocoeliidae; genus Dicrocoelium; species Dicrocoelium dendriticum. The sequence goes on along the minus strand of OX104067.1, from coordinate 100,190,280 downwards.
TATCGTGTTCTCTGTGAAAACCATGAATTTCGCAGTTGCTACTACGTTACTCACTTCTGCTGCCACTTTCTCTGCTACTCATGCTTCATTACACGCCAACTTTTCTCTTCTTGACAATCCGCAACTTGTTGAAGCTACTTCCAACGCTCGTCTCGCTGATATCCAGCCGTCATCTATCCTTTGATCCCGTTCTTCATCCCGCCTGGCAGCGTTCAATGTTCGCACCCTCCTACAGGTTGGACAACAGACTGGCCTGGCGCGCACTCTAGAGTCCCTCGCCATCGATATTTGTTGCCTTTCCGAGACTCGATTGCGGGATCTCAGCACCGTAGTTAAATTGTTGTCCCCGACTGCTCTTAAAACCACATATTACGTGACATGGAGGTGACATGGAGGCAGCAGCAGCAGCCGGCTCAGCTGGTGTCGGTATCACATTGAGTGACTAACCGGAGGCTGCATTACTCGACTGGTTTCCAGTCGACAGCCGGCTATGTTCGGTTCGGCTTCATGGCACATGTAGAATCAACAGACATCGTGAAGAGAAGCGCAATTTGTTTGTTGTTTCTGCCTACGCTCTAACTGACTGCAACTGCGCATCGGTTAGGGATGACTTTTGTCGTGGACTCCACAACTTTTTGAACAGCGCTGAAAAGTCAGATGTCATCGTCCTTGCCGGATATCTCAATGCACAAGTAGGTCGCCTGCTTCCGTGCGGTCGTCATTTTGATAGCAGTCACGCGCTTGATGAGAGTCGTTCTGCCAACGGTGCTGGATTTCTTTCATTATGCGAAGAACACCGTCTCTTTCTCTCAAGTACGAACTTTAGGCATACCAGAAGACGTGCAGCCACCTGGCATCCTTCTTTACCAATACAACCATGGTCACAAATAGATCACAGTGCAATCAGCTTTACATGGCGAGGTAGCGTCCGGGATTGTATATTGTTTTGGTCCGCCTACCTCGATTCAGATAATGCTTTGGTCTGCGCGGACATATGCATGCGCTTCGGCGGTTCCTCAAAACGAAAGCACCATACGCTCGACACCAACAGGTTAGCTGACCTCTTTATTCGAGCAGTTTATCAAGCTTCCTTGTCGCATGCATTCATTAGTACTCCACTTCGAGATGTCGAAAATCATTGGCATTTTCTGTGCGAAGCGATGCAATCTTCCAGTCATTCAATCTGCGTAATCACAAGGCGCGTTCTGAGGGGCTGGATTTCCGTCGTAGAGCTATCCCAACCGACTTAAATCGCAGTGCAATGCGTCACATCCTCAGCCAACAGCTTTAGCCAAGACTGCGTGCTTATCGCGAAACTTGGTAGTCCCAGCGTTCCTCAGAGATGGAAACAGCAACCCTCTCTGGAAACTTTAGCAATCTCTTCCAGGTCATTCAGACCACTGGTCACATAGTTGGCTCTATCTCGAGTTACTAGACTGTTGAGATTACCACTACTACTACTACTGGTCACAAAAGATCCGGTGTCAGTGAGGTTGTTTGCGATGTTGGCGGAACGCCGATCACCAACTTACACAGGCGCATAGACTGCTGGGCTGAACACTTCCGCACTCAATTCAGCTGGCCTCCTCCGCCGGCGAACCTAACGAGTATACCTAGTTGCGCACCCTTGGAACATCTCATTGGAATCAGCTACTGAAGCTGAGGTCTGTCTTGATCTCCGACGAAGCGATTCAAGTCTGCTGGCCCAGACGGACTTTCTCCGGAGCTGTTCAAGTTCGGTAGCGAAGCAATTTCAACCAGCTAACAGCTCTGTTCTCTAAGGTCTGTTGTGAAGAAACAGTCCCATCCGGTTGGGGGCGAGTCAATTATCGTCCTGATCTTCACGAAAGTTCCCGTACTCTATGCACTAACTACCAAGGAATCAGTCTAGTGTCCGTTGCCTCCAAACTGTTAACATCCATTCTACTCCGTAGACTAACCCCGATACGATAATTGCGCTCATGTGAAGAACAGGCTGGTTTCCGCCCCAACCGAGGGTGTATAGACCAATTGTTTAGGCTCCGCCAACTCCTTGAAGCGCGTCATCTCTACCACCGGCCTACTATCGTTGTTTTTTTAGACATCCGATCCGCTTACCACTCCGTCGATCTGCCAGTTTTTTGGCGTTGCTTACAAAAAGATGGAGTACCCGAAATACATCTCGCCATCCTTCGATCATTGTATTGCAATGTTTCAGGTAAAGTGAGGGCTTACGGCAAACTCTCTTCACCATTTGCCCTCACTATCAATGTACGACAGGGTTGCCCCATGTCCCCGTTTCTCTTCAATGTTCCGACCGAGGGCATTCAGGTTTCTGTTTTGGAGTTTCTTCCTATCAACCGTGTGGACGATTTAGATTATGCTGATGATATTGCCTTGTTTGGTGATGACGCACAGAGCATACAGGCTGTTTCTAAACCGCTTGGTGATTGAAGCATCAAAATCTAGCATGACCATTGCCATTACGAAATCTAAACTCCTGGTCATGGATTGGCATCCACCTGCCCCAGTGCCCACTCTTCAAGGTACGCAGCTTGAACAAGTGGACAACTGGGAAGCTGTGTCCCTGTTGATGATAGCATTGGAAAAGGGATTTTCCTCCGCATTGCCAAAGCTCGTTCGGCGTTCGCAAACTTGAGGCATCTGTGGCGACGCCGTGACGTTTCACTATTGTTAAAGGGCAGGGTCTACAATGCTTGTGTTCGCGCGGTGCTGCTGTATGGGAATGAGTCCTGGCCGACTCGTGTGAATGACTTGCGTCGGATTTCGGTCTATGACAATGAATGTCTGCGGAGAATAACTCGGGTGTGGTGGATGAATCATGTTGGCAACAATGATGTTAGACGTTGCTTCTTGGGTAACACGGAACTTCCGCTTTACGGACTGGTACCGCTGAGCCACGTTTTATGCATGTCATGCGAACGCCTACCCCGACGCGCTCTCTTCGCTCGCAATGGACCAGTCTGGAATCAATTGCGCGATGGTCAGCTCATCACGTGGCGACAAAGGATTAAAGCCCTGACTTTCAGTTTAGCTGTCGTAGGTCCCGTGCGTCCTCCTGGCTGGGAGATTAGAGATGAAGTACACCGCTGGCTGGAAACTCTATCAGACATGGCGCAGAACCGGGCCCATTGGAAAATGTGTGCAAAGGTTTGTCTTGATTTTCTTAATTTCCATCGCAAACATTAAACAGACAAAGGAAGATAAAACAGTGTGTTTAGTAACTTCCATCCTTTTTATTTGTGGTTTCTGTATTTATTACTTCAATTGCATGGTTTTCGCTGGCTCTACGTCAGTCTTATAGACTGATGATTATATTTATTTATTTATTTATTTACAGTCTGTTCACAGCTGAGGCTGATGTTGCATTCTTGATGCCTCTTCACCGCAGTTGGGCTAAACCAACTTACACTTCAACTAGGTCTTTTTAAGCTGGATAAATTTCATTTCACTTTATTTGGTTTGTTCTGCCTACCCGAATAGTCTTCTATTAACTGGCCACGTTGCTTACGCTAATTGCGCTTATCTTCGGTAATTTTGTTGCGTTTGTAGCATTTTTAACTAACTTTTGGACATTTTCCTTATCGCTGATTCGTTGCTACCCAACTTACTTCATATGGTAATTTAGCGAAGAGTTATGCCACCGTATCTGTATGCATTATTCGATTTATTTTATTCCATTTTGTCGTTTCAAATGATTGGCTGTTGTTTGATATCCCCGGTGTGGCTGCGCTTGATGTGCATGTTGACAAGGTGCCTACCTGTCTATTACCCACTACGTCGTTCATACTGGCTCCAGGAGACAGTTGGTCGTTGCTGGAGGGGGCGGGGTGCACGGTCCTTGTGGCGTGTTAGGATCAAAGAGTGGTTCCTTGCACTCACTGTGGAGCGGACTACTGTCCAGCCACCGCCTTGTGTGCGCTTGATTCTTTAAATACAGCGTGCTTGTGTTTGCCTGTGAAGGAGTGTGGGCCGGCTCCGTTGATGAAACGTGGCTCCCATCCAAATGCCTCTCGGTCTTATTCCTTCGGGTTTGCACTGGATATGGGGTATGTGGTTGGAGCTGTGGGTGGTGCAGCGCAAGCCACCCGTGGTCCCTATGTAGGCGCAGGCGTCCTGTGGCTTGCCACAGTGACAGGCAAATCCGAAACCGGATGCTGCCAACCATATGTATTTGTTTATTTATTTTTTTAATTTATTTATTCGCAGTCTGTTAACAGACATTGTGCCATCAGAACCATAGCAGAAGAAAAAGGTGCGAAAGATGGGAACATGAACTGGGATTAAAAATAGGAAACAATTTTTTTGGTTTTACACACGCCATTTTTGTATTTTTTGTTTTGTGAGTTTTTGGGTTTATTAAAGGAGGGATATAATTGGAGAACAACATTGATGCCACTGATGTCTGTTGCGGACCATGACGTCTAATGTTTCCAACCACTGCGATTCAACATTTCATGGTCCCCAACCTGGAAGACGGAGTGGTCCGACTGCCGCCAAACTTGAGGTTGCCTTCTTCATGCTTCTCCGCGTCATTGGCTGTCCACCGCGGCACTTATTCCAATCACTCCCTGGGAGTGCGATTAGCGCTCGACGTGGAAGGCGATGGGTTGGCATGCGCAGAACGTTCCCGAGCCAACGCATGCGATGTCGGAGAATAACGTCCTGAAGACTGGCACTATTTGCTCCAAGCACGTGATCTCTAACCTCTGCGTTGCTTACCTGATGTTGCCACCACACCCGAGCAATCATTAGTAGACAACGATTGTCGAAGACTGACAGCCGCTTCATGTCTTCCGAGCGAATAGGCTAAGTCTCACAGTCGTACAAGAGTACTTCACGGACGGAAGCATTGTACACCCTGCCCTTAAGCTTGAGCCTGACATCACGACGACACCATAGGTGTCTCAGTTTGATGAATACACGGCTGGCCTTTGCAATGGTGAGCGCGGGTTAAGGCACCTGCCAATCCTGGAGCAGCGTTTTACATTTTCCCGGAGTGAAGCGTAAGCCGTACTTAGACGCCTCCATCGCCAAGCGGTTCGTACACTTCCACACACAACAACGTTTTTGGGCTTATGTGTTTCTTTGTTTGAATCGGTCAAGCTGGCTATATCAGGAATTCGCCGTAGCGCATACTAACATCAGCTAATTAGCGGGTTTGTGTTGATGGGCGACTACATCTGCTGTGTCCAGTGTTGGAATTCGTTGGGTTCGTCTCCAGTTAGACGTCGGGCTCACTCCTTAAATCCATCCGTCCACTCAGATAGGACACTTCAATCACAGTGTGTGTGACCGAGGTTTACGCAGTTATACAGTTTGGACTCTTGTGTAATATCGACCTAATTTTTATACACTGAATTACCAGTTATCAGACTTGAACTGTTTTATTTACGTCATCAGGTGCACTCACTGTATACATATATATGATCACCCTTTTGAAAAGCTGCTGTTCTTTGGTGAGGAAATTATGGAACTCGGGACCTACTGACTCCTTGCTCACTGAACCACTGAAATCTGCAAACAGCACTTGGTACAGCAATGCTATATTAGTCTCTACCCCATCTAATTGAGGCTGAATCGAGTTAAAATTATATATTTTCTTAGTTTTTGTGCCTCATTGTGGATTCTATTGCTCCTTCGTGATTTACACAAATGGTTGGTGTGCTCAAGCACAGTTTGATTTCCCCTACCGTTTTTTTCATGTTTTCTGCTTCCATCAGCTGTGAGCGCCGTGCTGGACAGTTTAGAGGAAATGCAATGCTTAACTGGCTGTTCTGAAAAGGATGCAGATCTTTTTCAATCCGTGTTCGAAGATGAGCACTTACATTGCTTCCTTGAGGTTAGTCTCAATAAAATGTAAAAACATGCTTGTATTTACCCGAATTTATTTGCATTTCGTTCAAAAAACTTATGTATAGTATTCGATGGACATTTCTTTGCTGTGTTGTATTTGGTTTTATGTATTTTGTTGTTCCACAATAGGGAACATATCCCGCCCGTCGGAAAACACCCATTTATTTATTTGTTTACTGGTGATATGCATGTTGGTACAAACACATTGTAAATTGGCTCAATTTATATGCAGTCTCAGTTGTATTCCATTCTGCTTCGGCTATACTCCTTGTACTGTTTATTTCAGGTTGATGTTGCTTGCGACATACTTTTTCCCCGCAGTTGGACTACACCGACTTACACTTAATCTAGATATTCTTAACCCGAATTTGCTCACCTGTTATTCTGCTGCATATTCCGCATCAATTTTGCGTGTTTATTTGCCTTCAAATTTTACATCGATTATTTGCTATCTCCGGGGTGGCTGTGCTTGATATTAATGTTGACAAGGTGCCTACCAGTTTAACACCATCCACCTGCTTCGCTGGCTCCAGGAGACTGCTAATCTTTACTGGTGGGATGTGTCCCACGGTCTTTGAACCGTGCTAGGCTCAAAGAGTACGTAACTGCCTACATCCAAGCCACCGACTTTCGTACGCCTGGTGCACATGATTCCAAATTTAAACAGACCGGAATTCTCTTGCTGTGCATGTTGGAGAAGTGTGGGCCGGCTCCGTAGATGAAACGTGGCTCCCATTCACATGCCTCCCGGTCTTATTCCTTCGGGCTTACACTGGATATGGGGTGTGTGGATGGGCTTGTGGGTGATGCAGCACAATCCACCCATACTCCCTCTGTCGATGTGGGCATCCTATGCCTGTCTTATAGTGGCCGCAGTGACAGACGAATCCATACAAGGATGCCATGAACCATTATAGGTCTATCAACTTATGAGGACCCTATGGTGCGTTTGTTTTTTAATTTAAAAAGTGTAGCACTTGGTCCCTGGGAAACATTTGCTTCTTATCGGCGCTTGATTTTCCTCCGCAATACTCTTCATCTCCTAATTGTACTTGTTTCGATAGTTTCCAGCCGTCTTCCTCCATTTTCGCTAGGTTCAGCCGAATTCTTATTTTACATCCCTTAGTCTTCCTCGGTCCTGTCACCCGGACTCGCTTCAATTTCCGTGTATTTTCATGTCATCGTACATGAGCGGCTTCTGTTGCCTCTAATTCACAATTGGCTTACCTCGCTACTGATAACGTACCGGTGCCTTGTATCGGCGTGTCGCTACCTGTAGTTTTAAATAGTTAACGAAATCAATTGGAAAACAAGGAACTAGCAGATTCAAAATGATGAAAGCTTAGACCCCAACAAATCCGCGGGACCAGACAATGTGCATCCTGCGACTGTCATACCACTAGCTGACGTACTCAAACACCCGGTCTTGGAGCTCTGCAACACGTCACTTCAAGATGGCAGATCACCACAAGACTGGAAAGAGGCATCTGTACTGGAGATACATAAGGGAGGTTCCAAAGCTGTACCCGTCAACTATAGGTCTGTCAGCCTCACAAGTGTGTCGCTTAAATGTGTGGATAACCTTATTAGGAGCCGAATTTGTGATTACTTAGTTACTTATAACAGTAGGAATGGATCAACACGGCTTTGTCAAGAAGAAGTCATGTTTTACCAACTTGTGCTTCTTGGATGAAGTAACACGTCTTGGCTGGCCTGCCGAACAACCTTATGGTGCCAGCTGGGTGGTTCGGGTTTTTCCCGTTCCAGCGAGTGGTTCGGTGGCAGTGTTCCAGGACGTGGTGGGTTTTCGCCTGGCAAGCGTTCTCCCTATAAAAAGCCACAAATGTCTGTTTAACAACGCTGCGACGTGGCGGATGTGACTCGCCACTAAATAAAGTCACTGCCCCTTGCCCCTCCCTGAGAGGCATTGTACTTTAAGGGTGCGTTGGGCCCCTGGTCCTTCACGGACCGAAAGGCGTATGAACCATATATTTGCTCACCGGCTCCCAACGGGTTGCGACGCATTCACATCGCCCTGCTGCCTTGTAGGTTAGATCTTTGATCAAAGGCTCGGGGCAGTTCCCTCGAAGACAACCCTCCACTTCGGCCTCGGCAACCGGGTAGTATCACGCCCACTGACGAATCATGGACCACACCGCTTACTACTACTCCTGTTATGCCTATCTTCTGTGCTGACTCAACCGCTCAAACTCCACTCACAGATCACCCCACCTCCCGTCCTTCACCCACATTTACTCTTATGTCTTCTACGGTCACCGTCACAAATGACCCACGTCTCGCAGGTGATAGAAGCAACAGAGACTGGACCTTAACGTGGTGCGACGGTTTGCGTACCTCATTGACCCATTGAACTATACTGGGTGATGCCTCCGGGCACCTTGAGGGCTACTCCTACCAGGTTGGTCAGTGGTGAGAGGTCAGACAAAATCAATCTCCTGGTCCTCCAGGTTGGGGGTTTGAAATGGGATAGAGTCCATTTCTGTAACCCTAAATCACTGCCACCTCCCCGCTGCCTCGCGGACAGGCTTTTGAGCCAAAGGCTTTGGATGAGGACCCTAATCGTCCTCCTGTCTAGGTCTGGGCGCCCTGGCAGTATCTCAGCCCACATACAACCATGACATCTTCTTCAAACATAAACTTCATCCTGCATCGGCCGTCGCGCAGATTATCAAGGGTCGCCTTATCTGCTGCATACAGCAGGGCGGATAAGCGAAAACACGCTACTGCTGGCGCCTCCTTTCTTTTCCACCTGTTTCTCTTACTCCCATCCCGACCCCCATTACTAACCTTCCTTCAATAATTCCCAGCTTAATTGACAGCAACCGAAGTGCCACTGGAGTAGAACCATCTGCAGCCACCATCCCACAGCACCTATCGGCAGAAGTCCCTTATAAGGCCACGCTATCCCGTTTCCATGGCGACATTCAATGTTCGCACTCTAAGACAAACAGGTCAACAGGCTGCACTCGCACGCACCTTGGACACACTGGGTATTGATGTGTGTTGTGTGTCCGAAACTGGGATTAATGACCCTAACGGGGTTATTGAATTGACTGCACCCGGCTTATCCTCTCGTTATTGGTTGCACGCATCCGGAGACGCCGATGCAGCACTCACGGGTCAAGCTGGTGTAGGTATCATTCTCAGCTCCAAGGCTGAGCCATCGTTGGTTGATTGGATTCCGGTGAACAGCCGTTTATGTGCAGCCCGTTTGACGACATCAGCTAAGGTTGATTCACGAAGTAGTACAAAACGCTGTTCGTGATTTCCGCTTATGCTCCCACCGACTGCAGTTCAAATGCTGTCAAGGACACATTCTATGACGAACTGAACGCGCTACTACGCAGTGCTACTAGTTCAGATATTATAGTACTTGCAGGGATATGAACGCACAAGTAGGGCGTCTGAGCTCTTCAGAAGCTCAGCTGGGTGGTAATTGTGGGCTTAACTCCGAAGGGACTGACAACGGTGAGCGTCTGCTGCAACTGTGTGCGGAGCACCAGTTGTTTCTTAGTAGCACTGCTTTTAGACACAGTGGGCGCCGAAGTGCCACTTGGCGTCCTCCTGTAGCTGGCCAGCGATGGACCCAAATTGACCACATAGCCATAAGTTACAGGTGGCATAGTTCCATCCTGGATTGCCGCTCGTACTGGAGTACCTGTGTCGACTCTGATCATGCCTTGGTACGCTGTCGTTTCTCCATGAACTTTACCGGGAGGCGCACCAAGTGTCCCCTACGATTGGCAACTGAGAAATTGTCTCAGTCCTCGGTCAGGCAAGCCTATCAAGAAGCACTGTATACCGAACTTCCGCTGTCTTGTCCTAATGACACTGAGCTTCAGTGGAATAGGATCTCGGCCGCCATGCACGACGCAGGAGCATCTGCTTGTGGCACTATCCATCGTCACCGCACCAGTCACTGGATATCCGAGAGGTCGGTGAACCTGTTGGAATCTAGAAGGCACCTCCCGGCTGGCTCTGAACACAATGTGACCAGACGGGCTATTAGGCGTGAACTAAAGCAGAGCCTACGTGCTGACAAGGAAGCCTGGTGGACCAGTAGGGCTCAAGAAATGGAGGAGGCAGGAGCAGTAGGCAATTACCGCAAGCTCTTCCAGCTAATCCGCAGCACTGGTCCCAGAAAACCAGGCGTCAGTGAGACAATCAGAGACAGCGCGGGTGCGCTGATACACAATAAGGAGCGCCGTATGGCTCGTTGGGCGGAACACTTTCAAGATCAGTTCAGCTGGCCCCCTGCTCCCGGACCTCTTCCTACTCAGGTGATGCAGGACGAGCCATGGACGGTTAGTTTAGAGCCTCCGTCGGAGGCCGAGGTCCGAAACGCGATCACAGCCCTCAATCGTTTTCGTGCCGCTGGCCCGGATTCCCTCCCACCTGCACTATTTAAGGATGGAGGTGAGGTCCTCTGCAAAGCACTGACCTCCTTATTCGAACGTATCTGGAAGGAAGAAGTGTCCCGGCTAATTGGAGCGAATCGATTATAGTGGCAATATACAAGAAGGGCAGTCGCACAGACTGTTCTAACCACAGGGGTATTAGCCTAACGCCAGTTGTGACAAAATTATTGGCCTCGATTATCGTTCGTCGCCTCACTGCGGAACGGGAATCTCGGATTAGGGAAGAGCAGGCCGGTTTCCGCCCAGGACGTGGCTGTATAGACCATATATTCACTTTGCGGCAGGTGCTAGAGCAGCGCCACGCATACCGCAGACCGACAATAGCTGTGTTCCTCGATTTCAAGAGTGTGTTCGATTCAGTCGATCGATCGATTCTGTTCGAAATACTTGCGCGGAAAGGTGTTCCCACGAAATATGTGAACATCCTTCGTGCTCTATACTCGAACACTACAGGCCGCGTCAGGGTCTACGGTGTCCTATCGGATAGCTTTCCGACCACAAGTGGCGTTCGTCAGGGTTGTCCGATTTCCCCATTTTTGTTCAATTTCGTCGTGGATTCTATCATGGAGTGTTCCCTTGCGGAATCTCACGATGTAGGCGTTGAAGTGCTGCCTGGTGAAAGGTTAGTTGATCTAGATTATGCGGACGATATCGTCTTGCTTTTCGACGATGTTGGGGCGACCCAATCAACCCTGAATAGCCTGTCCAGAGTGGTCCCATTATTTGGTATGCACTTCGCACCTTCAAAGTGCAAAGTGTTGCTGCAGGACCACCAGCCACTTGATGACCCTTGACGCTTGCTAACGAGGAACTCGAGGTGGTTGATCAATTCACTTATCTTGGCAGCTGCATCAGCAATGATGGGCGCATAGAAACTGACGTCAGCTCACGCATTGCAAAAGCCAGAGCTACCTTCTTGAACCTGCGGCATCTTTGGCGACAGAAGGGAGTTTCCCTCCGTCTGAAAGGCCGTGTATACAAGGCCACAGTGAGGGCCGTTCTGCTCTATGGTAGTGAGACTTGGCCCCTTCGGTCTGAAGATCTGAGGCGCCTTCAAGTCTTTGATCATCGTTGTCTGCGAAGCATTGCTGGTGTCGGATGGCACCAGCGTGTCCGCAACGATGATGTGCGTAGGCGAGTACTAGGTGGTGATAATCATGCTAGCTCCCTAGAACAACAGATAGCACTGAATAAGTTGCGTTGGCTCGGGCACGTGCTACGTATGCCTGGTCACTGCTTACCTAGGAGGGCCTTGTTTAGTCTGCCAGGTGTAGGGTGGCGCAAGGCTCGAGGTGGACAGAAGTTGACTTGGCAGCGGGAAATGAAGTCACTGACGACCAAACTGGGTGCCGTTGGTCCGTCTCGCCTTCCGGGCTGGAGTCCACGTGACTCGCCTTGTGCTTGGCTCGAGACTTTACAGGACATGGCTCGCAGTAGACACCAGTGGCGTGTCTGCTGCCGTCTCCTAATTGGATTGCCTGTTTAAAGTGTGTTTGGTGCTGAGTTATCTGCGGGGTAATGGCTGATTATGACGCGTGGCAGTGAAAGCCGCAAGGAAGCTGTCTCGCCGATGTCGCCTTATCTTTGCACGATAGCCAGCTGTTTGTGACGGTATGTTGTCTACACAAGGTGTAGGCGCCTTGACCCTGAATGTTTGCTTAGGGCATTAAGGTTTTCAGGTAAGTCCCCCTTCTCTCCCTCTTCTTATTCTTTATTTCATAGGTCCTCATGGTTGTATGGCAGCGAAGCATCAGTTCAAATGGCTGATGTACTGCTGTTGTTGATGATGTTATTGGAAGCAACAGTCAAACTCCCGGTTTTCATTGTCTTGCGATCGCAATCGCCTCTCCACCGAAGCTCCAGCTGTTCTTCGACCTGGTTCTCCATTCATCGTCGCAGCGTTTATTGTTCGAACTTTGATGCAGATCGGACGACAAACATGTCTGGCCCGTACTCTTGAAACGCTTTTGGTAGACATCTGTTGCCTTTCAGAGACCAGATTACAAGACTCTAGCGCCGTCATCAGAATGGCCTGTCCGGTTAACTCTGACGGCTTTCCGGAGACCCAGAAGCTGCCTCTACTGGTCAAGTTGGTGTTGGGGTTGTACTGAGTGCCAGGGCTGAATCAGCTCTGCTTGATTGGATCCCAGTCAACAGTCGGCTATGTGCAGTCAGACTACGAGGTTCATGTAACGTAAGCAGGCGTCGAGACTTTAAGCGTGCCTTGTTTGTCGTCTCCGCCTACGCCCCTACAGACTGCAGCCCGGATGCAGTTAAAGATAACTTTTACCAGTAACTACATGAACTTCTGCGTTCCTCCAAAAGGACTGATATAGTCATTCTTGCCGGGGACTTTAACGCACGGGTTGGCCGCCTTCCACCAAGCGAGCACCACCTTGGAGGTAGCTTTGGTGTCGGTGGCAGTCGATCAGACAGTGGAGACAGACTCCTTGCTCTTTGCTCTGATCATCGCTTGTTTCTTTCGAGCACTAGTTTTCGGCAATCGAAGAGACACACTGCTACCTGGCGCCCGCCCTCAGAAACGCAAGAGTGCTCCCAGCTTGACCACATAGCAATCAGCTACAGATGGCGCGGAAGCATAACGGACTGCCGATCGTACTGGTCAACTTTTCTAGACTCCGATCACGCATTGGTTTGTGCTAAGGTTTGCATGCGTTTCGGAGGATTACCTAAGCGCGCTCACTACCGACCGGACGTCGCGAATCTACAAAACCCTACGATTTTAACCAGGTACCAAGCCTCACTGTCAACCTTGCTTGGCTCAACTATTGACGGTGATCTCGATTCGCAGTGGGCGCATATCAAAGATGCTTTAGTTTCCGCCAGTATCGACACTTGTGGAGTTGCCCGTCACCCACAGAAGCATTGGATTTCCGCCGACTCCTTGTCGCTGATGGACAAACGCCGCTTGATCCCAGCGGATTCCAGACACAGTGAAGAACGCAAATACCTTGGTCGAGAGTTGCGCAGGAGTCTGCAAATAGACCGCGAAGCTTGGTGGTGTGAACGTGCTAAGGAAATGGAGGTTGCTAGTCTCTCTGGTAATACCAGAAAACTTTTTCATCTCATTCGAGTCACCGAAGGTGTTCGATCTGGTATAAGTGAAACAATATGCGAAGAGGATGGTACCTTAATCACCAATCTTCAACGACGGTTGGAGCGATGGGCCGAACATTTTGGCTGGCAGTTTTGTTGGCCCCCAGCTCCATCTGCTACCTCTGGCGCTTGCGCTGGGACCGAGTGGTCTACCCCAACAGACTTTCCCTCTTCCCAGGAAATCGAGCAGGAGCTCCGGCACACGAAGCGTTATAAAGCCCCCGGCCCTGATGGTCTTCCTCCGGCTCTATTTAAAGATGGTGGCGCATCGCTGGTTCGAGAACTCACCGCTTTGTTCTCGAAAATTTGGTCGAAAGAGAAAGTTCCGTCATCTTGGGGTGAATCGATAGTCGTCCCTATCTTCAAAAAGGGCCTGCGCACAATCTGCTCCAACTACAGAGGAATAAGTTTAGTCCCCGTCGTTGGTGTCCATCATACTTCGCAGGCTATCCCCAACGCGCGAATCGTTGCAACGAGAAGAACAAGCTGGGTTTCGCCCTGGTCGCGGCTGCATCGATCTTTCACACTTCGCCAGATCCTCGAGCTCCGCCATGTGTATCAGAGGCCAACGATTGCTGTGTTCTTGGATATCCGTGCAGCCTTCGATTCTGTCGATCGTACAGTACTGTGGCAATGTCTACTGAGGGATGGTGTCCCCGAGAAGTTCGTCACCATACTGCGCGCTCTCTATAGTCTGACCTCGGGCAGGGTTAGGGCTTATGGCAAGCTTTCGCCTACCTTTGTGGTTTCTAGTGGAGTTCGAAAAGGATGCCCTATCTCTCTGTTCCTATTCAACTTTGCCATTGAGGATGTCTTGAAGAACGCTCCAGGCGATTCGTTGAACGCTGGCGTTGAGCTCCTCCCATGTAGTCGAGTTGTTGATTTGGATTATGCTGGTGATATCGTCTTGCTTGGTGATGATCCACACGTCGTCCAACTTGCATTAAACCGCTTGGTGATTGAAGCATCAAAATACGGTATGTACTTTTCGCCATCCAAATGCAAGGCTCTCTTCCAAGACTGGCAGTTGCCCCTGCCTGCACTCACTCTTGCTGGTGAGACAATAGAGGTTGTGGAGAGCTTTGTCTACTTTGGAAGTTGCATCACTGCTGGCGGGGCTGTTGGGGACGATATTTCGATGCGCATCTCGAGAGCAGGCCCCGTTTTTTCTAGGCTGAGGCATTTGTGGCGTCGCCACGTCATTCGTCTCTCCATCAAAGAGCGGGTCTATTGTGCAACTGTTCTTGCTGTACTTTTGTACGGATGCGAGACCTGGCCCATTCGTAAAGATGACTTGCGCAGGCTATCCGTCTTTGAGCATCGCTGTATGCGGTCCATTGCCCGTGTGTAGTGGCAGCACCACGTAAGCAATGTGGAAGTTAGACAGCGTGTCTTGGGACGTGGAAGCCACTCGCTCGAGGAGCTCATCTCACTGCATCAACTGCGGTGGTTGGGACACGTATTGCGCATGCCTGTCCAGCGTTATCCGCGTCGTGCGTTGTTTGCGGTTGCTGGACAGGGCTGGAAGAGGCGGTCTGGTGGACAGCCTACATGTTTTTGGTCCCCTGTTATTCCTCATATCCATAAATGACTTGCCACCTCTTTTTGATGACCCCTGTTACCTCTTTGCCGATGACCTGAAACTGGTTTGGGGGGGGGGTAATAGGGACACCTCCAAGTATCTATGTCTTAGGGGATTTGTCCCTTAACGCCAGTAAATGCCAGCTGCTGACTTCCGGCAATGATGGGATTACCGTGTAGACTTCTACTGGACCTCTAACATTGCAGCCTGTTGATAAAGCACGGGGCCTAGGTGTCACTATTACGAATAACTTCAAACCTTCAGCATAATGTCAGCATGCTGCCAACAAAGCACGGCCTCCTCAGAAGGACCTTATGTAGCACTAGATCGGAGGTATTCCCCCATTATATAAAGTGGTGGTACGACCCAACTGTAAGCAACAAAATTTGCTTGGAAGGTTCTAATGACGTGTTTCCACCGGGATCCTAGTAACATCAAATCCGGAGCTGGAAAACGGTACTATGTACAAATGAATAAATGAGCATATACAATAAATACCTTAACGATTGTGCTTCCAATCTCAGGACAATTACAATAACAGTCGTTTGGTCCGAGTCGACAAGTCCGAAAGACGATATTGCCGAGATGAAAGCGCAGATTGAAGCACTCATCAAGAAGTTTACCGATTTCACAACTTCTGGGAGTAGCTGCCGATGTCGATTTTCAAATCATCAACGTCCATCTTGATCAAAATCACCGTCGAAATCACCGCACCGAATGTCTTTCTACTGTTGGTACCATCAGCGATTTGGCCCGCAGGCCAAGTCATGCCGCCCACCGTATTCCTTCAAACGCAACACGCAGGGAAACGGGCCGACCAGCACGTAGGGGCGACGGACGTAGCTGGTCAACATAGTCGCCTATTCTTCGTCACCGATCGACAAACGGGAGTTCGCTATCTCGTCGACACTGGCGCAGAATTCAGCCTCCTTCCACGTGATCTCAACGACGCAACCAGAATGGTGACAGGTTCTCTACGCGCAACCAACTGCACCAGCATCCGCGTCTACGGTCAGTGCTCACGCACGCTTAACCTCGGCCTGCGACGCTCTTTTCGATGGGTATTCCTTGTCACTGACGTCCTAAGTCCCATTATCGGGATGGATTTTCTTCAGCACTTCGACTTGCTCGTCGAGGCTAAACCACATCGTCTCATCGATCAGACAACGAAACTTTCCGTCGCTAGAATATCCAGCGATGTAGCATCGCTAAGTCCGGTGTGCGCCACTGCCAACTCACCGGCCGGCAAAGATTTACTTAAGAGTTTCCCTGAAGTCTTCCGACCTTCATCCTCTCTGTCAACTGCAGCCGTAACTACACCGCATCACATAGTTACCAAGGGTCCGCCCGTTCCCGCCAAAGCCCGAAGACTGATTCCGGACAAGTTCAAAACCGCCCGTGCAGAATTATAGCACATGCTCGAACTTGGGATCGTCCGACCATCCTGCAACCCTTGGTCTTCGTCCCATCATATGCTCCCGAAAAAGTCATGAGACTGGCGACCGTGTGGCGATTACCGCGCTCTCAGCAACTTGACAATTCCGGATCGTTATCCTATTTCTCACATACGGGATATTACAGCTTGTCTTTCTAGCGCTCGCGTATTCTCAAAGATCGATCTGGTGCGAGCTTATCATCAGATCCCGGTTGCCGACGAGGACATACCATCTGCACTATTTGCGTTTCTACGAATGCCATTCGGTCTGAGCAACGACGCGCAGATATTTCAACGCTTCATCGACTCCGTCGTCCACCTCCGTCCACCCGTACATCGACGACATCCTGGTGGCCAGTTCTTCGGAATAGAAACACCGAACACATCTACGACTCTTGTTCAAACGGCTGAAGGCGCACAACATCACCGTCAACCCCGACAAGTGCATTTTCATTCACTCGCGCATTAACTTCTTCGGATACCAACTTGATTCCGTTGGTATCTGCCCTTTGCAAGACAGAGTCCAGGCAATTCGCAACTTTTCTCATCCAACGACTCTAGCCGTCATTCGACGCTTCAACAGCATACTCAACTACTATCACCGATTCCTGCCACGCTGCGCCGAGCTTATGCAACCGCTCACCGCTTTTCTGCGTGGACGCAACAACGGTAACGCTGATCTTACGCTTGAAGCACGAAAAGTATTCGAAGCTAGCAAGGAAGCACTCGCTTCCGCCATCATGCTTTATCACTTTGACTGGAACCCTGCAATCATTGTAGACGTCGACGCCTCGGAAAACGCAATCGGCGCTGTTCTACAGCAGTTTTCCCAAGGTAATTGGCAACCACTAGCGTTTTTTTCCCGATGTCTTCACACAGCCGCGTCGAAATACAGCACATTTGACCGCGAGTTACTCTCCGTATACTCCGCCAGTCGCCATTTTCGTCACGTTCTCAAAGGTAATCATTTTACGATCTCTACAGATCACGAACCACTCGTCTATGCTTTCCGGAACCCTTCGCCGCGACACTCTCCGCGTGAAGTTCTTCATCTAGATTCCGTGTCTCAGTTTTTGACGGACGTCCAACACGTGTCTGGCAAGGATAACGTCGTGGCGGACGCGCTTTCAAGAGTAAACTCTCTGGCTCCGACCGATCTGTCAGCTCTGACCGCTGCTCAGCCAGTCTTAAGACTTCATGTCATCCTGCGAAGAGTCCACGTTAAAGTTATTAGCTAGACCGCTTTCTTCGTCTACAGGTACAATAACCCGCGACGTCTCAAACAAACATCCACTTCCCCTGGTACCAACTGCCTTTCGCCGAAAAGTCTTCGTTACGCTGCACAACATCGCGCATCCTGGCATCCGCGCTTCAGTCAAGATGATTGCCGACAGATATATCTGGCGCAACATTCAGCGCGACGTCAGAATTTGGGCACGCAACTGTCTGACTTGCCAGCGAGCAAAAGTTCATCGACATGTTGCCGCTCTGATAGGACGCTTCCCGTTACTATCAACTCGATTCACTCACGTCCACCTCAACATCGTTGGACCACCTCCGCCGTCCAAAGGCATGGTCTACATTATGCCCATGGTGGATCGCGCCACTCGTTGGCCTGAAGCTGTTCAAATTTCCGACGTATCCGCTGAGACCATAACGCGTGCATTCGCCGAGCGCTGGGTCGTTTTACTTGGCTGACCAGCCACTGTGACTACCGATCGTGATCCACAATTCATATCGTCGACTTTCAACGACCTACTCAAAGTCCTCGGACGTAAACGCATCCGGACAACTGCATACCATCCTCAAGCAAACGGAATGGTGGAGCGCTTACACCGACAGCTTAAAGCTTCGCTAAATGTCACCAATGCACTTAGTTGGACAGAAGTTCTGCCAATGATGCTACTCGGTATTCGATCAGCATTCAAAACCGATCTCGAAACTTCAAGCGCCGAACTGGTCTATGGACAACCACTCCGATTATCAGGCGATTCCTTCTCTGAAAGCCCAAGCCCTCCTTGCTGCGACGCGCACTACGCTCAGCAGCTAGCCACGAGCATGCGCCGCAGTACGGGAACAGCATCGCAAGTCTTACGTTCCCAAAGATCTTCACCACTGGCCGTTTGTCTTCATTCGCATTGATGGTCTACGCAAACCACTCGAACAACCTTACGATGTTCCATTTAGGGTCCTACAACGTAAGGATCGCTTCTTCGTCATCGAACGCGACGGCAAGCGCGAAACCGTCTTAATCGAGCTCCTCAAAGTTGCTTATGTCGAACCAGAGTCGAACGACGACTCCAGTCCTTCGCCCTCCGATGAATTAACCCAACCAATGGTAGAGGAAACGCTTGCAGACAGCAACACCACAACCGGAAACCCGTCTCCTGAGCCCTCCGACTCCGCCACGTCTAAAATGGTTACTAGGTATGGTCATCGGGTTCACTGGCCGACACGTTTCCTACAACATTAGCTTAGCATTTTTGCTTCTAACAGCGTTTTCGGGTTTTCATTCGCGTCAGTACCCTCCGAAAACCGCAAAAAGCGCAATATATTTTGAAAACCCAAGAGCATCGCAAAAGGTTTTGCAACCAGTAGAAAAAACGGAGAAAATGTTTTGAAAACCGGTAATAGAGTTGTTTCCTTGACTTTTCGCTGCCTATTCGGTAAGTGCTTTTCCCGTCCATTGATGTCGCCTCTTCTGCATGCCTGACCTCCCCCGTTTCTTTATTTTCATGTTGCGAACCGGAGAACACTCACTCGTGATCAAACACGAGTGATCGTATGCTACGAACCTTCTCCCCCTTTTCTTTTATCGGCACCTTAAGGGAGGACATGGGTGGGAGCTCGCTAGGGTCCGATCGCCTGGTTCTCTCCCAGCAGCTGCATCAGATTTCACCACCTGGTCTCGCAAAAGGTTGGCCCGCGACGGACAGTCCTGACGTAGTTCAAAGGGTCACCCACTGTTCTCTTCTAGGAGAGGGGCTGTGTAGTGACTTGGAGATTATCATGTTTGTCTGTGCAAAATATTATTTAAAGTATAGTATCATTCTGTACATAGACAATTTAGGAAGCTTGCCTGTTCGCACGATGACTACGTGTGTTTGAGTTACGCAGACGAATCGCATTCGCACGCTTCCGGTTTTTCCGCCTCAAAGAGCGTTTGCTGCGTCTCGGCTGGTGACTAGACCTTCCCCTAGCTAGAACCATTTTTACGGATTTTTACGTTTCGACAATAAACCCATATCTCGTCCCTATATTTATCTTTGCACGACGTATCCTTGGGGCGGGACGAACCTAACATTATAATGATAGAACGATTCCGCTATAGTTTTCTATCCCGATGTTGACTTTACCAATTGGGAGTACCAGGTGTCGGTTTATTTGTCAGGCATTCCTGAAAAACACGCTGGCGAATTCATTCTCAGTTTTTTGAACGATGAAGCTGTCCGTATTTTTCCAGCAGTCGGTGTTTCCCCTAGCGGCCCCTCTGAAGTTTGGAACGCTTTACACCGCTTATTTATGAAGGCAGAACCATGGGCCATCCACAAAGAGAAGTTTGCTGTTCGAAAACAACTAGTGGGCAAAAGTATGGATGCGTTTTCTCGCGCGCTTGTAACCCTTGCATCGAGACGATGCCATTCGGTTTGACCAACGCCCCAACTACGTTTCAGCGGTTGATGCAAAAAAATCTGGAAAGCCTTGTATCTAAAGGTTGTTTGATTTACTTGAATGATATAATTATTCATGGCAAGTCGATTGAAGAGCACCACTATCAGTTGCGGTCGGTCTTGGAGAGATTGCGTCTTGCAAGACTCAAAAGAATCTAAGTACCATTTTCTTCGAAGCCAAGTGAATTTCTTGGGTCACATAGTCACATTAGATGGCATTAAAACAGACTCAGACAAATGTGCAAAGATCAAAACTTGGCCTAAGCCACAGCATCTTGAGGATTTACGAAGCCTTCTCGGATTTTCTTGATATTATCGACGGTTCATTAAAAACTTCGCTACCATCTCCGCGCCTCTACACCGTCTAACCGAGAAAGGCTGACAGTTTGTCTAGACCGACGAATGCGAACGTTCCTTCACGACACTAAAAGTGTGTTTGTCGTCGCCACCAGTTTTAGGACTACTGGACACGTCGGCAAATGCGGGACCATTCATCTTTGACACAGACGCGAGCGAGCAGGCGATTGGTGCTGTGTTGTCCCAGAAGACTACGTCTGGGGAGACGGTGATTGCCTGTGTAACTCGACGTTTGGACAAGTGTGAAAGGAAGTATAGCACAACAAGACGCGAACTACTAGCCCTAGTTAAATTTCTGAAGCATTTTCGACCCTACCTGCTGGGTAGGCCGTTTTGTGTCCGGACGGATCACCAATCCCTTCAGTGGCTACTCGATTTCCGAGATCCCTAGGGTCAGTTGGCCCGATGGCAAGAAGACTTGCAAGAGTACGATTTTACATATGAATACCGGCCTGTCAGTCTGCATGCCATTGCGGATGCGCTGTCACCGTTATCGGCACCCGATGAGGTAAACGTATTGTCGCAAGGGACCGATACTGATACAAGGTGGGCACAGGAACAAGCTGATGATCCTTACATATCGAATATTTACAAACGTCAGGTAGAAGGTTCACCGAAATCTACTGGCACAGAAAGGCGATCACGTCCACTAGACGAACGGGCTTTATGGGGTCATTGGAACAGTCTAAATTTCATTAATGGGATTTTATACCGCATGGACAAATCAGGTCCGAAACTAATCACACCGACAACGAAAGTGCCTGGAATACTGCAGAGTATCCACCTCGAATTAGGTCATGCGGGCCGACTGAAAACAGAGGCTGCAGTGCGCCAAAGTTACTGATGGCCGGGAATCCACACAGATGTCATGAAATTCTGCAATGAATGCGAGCATTATGCCACTGTCAAATCATATACGCCGACACCTCGTGCCCCCCTGACACCGATAATCACTACCGCTCTTCGTTAACGAGTGGGAGTGGACCTTATGGGGCCTCTTCCAATAACGAGGAATGGAAATCGTCACATTTTAGTTACGGTCGATTATTTTACGAAATGCTTTGAGGCTGTACCCATGAAGCATCAAGATGCGACAACGGTCGCTTTTGGATTCGTTCATGCGTGGGTCGCGCGTTATGGTATACTTTTATCGCTTCGCTCGGACCAAGAGGCACCTTCGAAACTTACCTTGTACTGGAAGTCTGTCGACTACTCAGTTAGAAAGACGCGAACTACCCCATACCATCCACAACTAAATGGGCTCGTAGAGCGCATGAATCGACCATAAAAGGGATTCTGCAGGCTTTTCTTGAGTAGCATCAATCAAATCGGTGGGATGAAATACTTCCGCAGTGTATGATGGCTTCCCGAGCATCGGTACACTCGACTACAAGCTATTCTCCGGCCTTCCTAATGCATGGTCAAGAGCTGCGACTCCCACTAGAGTTGTCGTCACCGATTCCCCTAGCGGAAGCTTGCTCCCTATCAGACTATGTAAGAAACCTACGTGAGTGCCTTCGATCAGCATTCGTGTGAGAGAACATACAGGAAGAGCGCAGCAACATCAGAGGGCGTGTTATGACAGACACAGAACAGGTCCTGATTACCACGTCGGAGATCGTGTGTGGCTGCTCCGATCGAATCCCCCTCCGGGCACATCCAGCAAATTTCATCGATAGTGGCAAGAGTCATACAAGATCACATTCATCCGTTCACCTTCTGTGTACGTCCTACGCAGCGTCACGAACCCAAATGCTGATGTCGTGACTGTACATTACAACCAGCTGAAGCCTGAAACACAGATCTCAAGGGATGTTTCGACAGAGGTTTTCCCCCCGGGATGTATTCCATCGGTTGGAGAGACCGTTGAGATTCCTGCTGAAGGCGGGGTGGCCACCTATCCGGATATCGAGGCACTGAAGGGCAGTACCTACTGCAGGAGAGGGGGTGGTGTAACGGAATAGAAACCGCGATGGTTGTTCGAATAGACAGCCATTGTTAACTTGTTTCTTTCCGTTTACTTACAGGTGTGTACGAACAGTACAACCTTGAACTCATGGAATATAACGCCCTGCTCCTTTGAATTGTTACTAATGAACCGGTTGCTTATATACGTGTACGTTTTGCCCCCTCCGTCGTGTATTGTACCCGTACCGGTTTCGGATACAACCGCTGTGTTTCATCTCGCGTTCTCCCTCGTATCGTGCTTCGGTAGTGACTGAACATCGTGACAGCGTACGACTATCTTTGGAGTATAGCTTGCCCGTTACCTTGTCCGTTATGCACTAAAGCGTAACTTCTCGCTCTTTCAGCGTTCGTTCGTCCGTTGTCCCTCACCACTCACCTCGTTCTACCTTTTACAGATCGGCGCAGTCAACAAGGATCCTGACGCAAACGCTGGTCGTTTTCTTTGCAGGACGAGGGTCGCATCTTCGTGAAACGACGGTCGCTTCTTTCTGAAACCATGGTAGCTTCTTCGTGGGACGATGGTCCTTCCTGTGTGGGAGGAGGATTGTTTTGGCGCGGGGTGGGGTGCGGCTGGGGAGAGACCACCCCCAAGCACACCGTTTGGCAGCAGCGGTGGTTGAGGTTCTGTCGGCCTTTTTCTCCGCTAGCCAGCTTTCTTGCAGTCCGACAAACCCACTCCAACTACTCTCCGAAATGCACCCTGCCCTGCGATCAATAAATAATAAATCACAAACGGCACCGCGGACTCCGACTTTCCGCGAATCTCCATTTGACCCTAACACCCACTCACTCGGCACGATTCTGCCCTACCAACTTCGATTCACCCGTCATTTTCGACTTCGAAGGTTTCTTTTGTCCAGCTTTCTTGGTGGAAGCTCTGTAGCGCCCCAAAAGATAACTATTATTTTTGTGTACAATTTCGCTGATGACCAACTGTACACTATCCTTGTTTTAATCTCCCTTACATTACGTCCATGTTGACATACATCCGGCTCGACACTTGACCGTCTTGTAATTTCCCGCGCAAACGTGTTGCTCTTGTCTCGTTTCATCCGTCCGCATTTTCTTGTGGCCCATCTAATACAGTCCGCTGTATCCGACTCCATTTGCCTTCTGATATCCGCGCTTAATTTCGCGCTCCGTCTCAGACTAGTATTTACTAGTCCTAGCATATCTTGGCCTTTCCACCATGGCCTGTAAGGGACAAAATGGAACTGAAGGGGGTTTTGCGGGTGGGTTAGTGCAAGGCTTACGGGGGAAAACATATCCCGACCATTTGCTTGGCGTGGGGATGTACTCAATGCACTACCGGAGAAATATACGCGACCTGATCCTCACTTACCGTATCCTAACGGATAAGATCTATCCAGATTTGTCCTGGTTATTTATTCTCACCATGCTGCCTAGCCTCCGAGGTCACCCCTTGAAGCTGGACAAACTGCGTTCTTACCAGATATGGACGGAAATTCGCTTGTCGCGCCGGGTGACTGAACGTTGGAACTGGCTTCCGGAGCACATCGTTAGGGAACCTACAGTAGAGGGTTTCGAGGATCAGTTAGATGCTCTTCGGCAGTAATTCCCTTTCTCCTAACCGCATTGTATCTTCAGCTTTCTGCTCTTTTTCCCGCGTCTTTTTATACCTTAGTATTATCATTTAGCCGATATTTCTCCTCTTGTTTTCTTAGGTTACACTTCACTCTTCTTTTCACTTCACATAAACCGGTATGGCAGGGAGTGCTGGGCAGCGAAATGTGAGCAGTATTTGGTTGGACAGGGTTTTATGCGTTCTTTGTTTTAGGTTTTTCTACATCTCAAGAAGACCTATCAATTCCCGAATCATTCACGGGATTATCCTATCGTTCCAGTCCCAACTTAATTTGAATTTTATCTTTCATATACTCAGTATGTCTTCTTGATTTCTAGCTTCCTGCAACCGATGGCGTGTCGTGCTCTTCACTATGTATTCAAGGTTGGAGATAGGGGAAAGTGTGTTGGATTCTTGAAAGACGTGTTGGGTATGAAGGTATGTTGTCACCCATTCAACTTTTGTTTTAGCTTTTGAACAATGTGTTATTTTCCAAATTTTTAAGAGACTGTCTGGTTCGATCACTGATTTACACCATCTTGTATATTGCTAAATCAGGTCAGGGTCTTGACGATACGTGTTTTGTCGTCAAGTCAGATTCTTTTCCATTGGGTTGCAGGGGTAGAATGAAGGTCCCATGTTAGTCCCATCAACTCTAGTTCAGCATTTGCAACACGCATGTCGTGACCCGGTAGTCTACTGGGAGCCGGAGTAGTCCCGGTAAAACTCTACGGTCTTGGTGTTTTATGAAGGTGTGTTCTAAAAGCCGTTTGAAATTTTCTTCGGTAAACGCATCGACAGCAGTTTCCGATAGACGGTTCCAGTCATTAGCTACACAAATGGATAGTGACAGCAGTGCGCATTTTCTGCCTCATTCTGAACAACTTCTGTCTTTGACCTCGTGTCGAGCTACCTATATTGCGCTGGAAAAGCTACACTTGTTCTTTCCCAATTCATCTTTTAGTATGCGCTTAAAAAGATGGTCTCCACTCTCGACAGCGACGACAATATTCTATTGAGAACAGATTCATCTGCTAAAGCCGGGGGATTAGGGGAGATCACAAATCCCGAAAACGGAATTAGTGTCACGCCTGTGTATCTTTTCGAATAACGCACATGACCAGTCGTTGCCCCATCACGATCGTTGGATGCCTGCAGCCAATAGCAGAAAGACACGCCGGGTCATTGATCCTGATTTCGGACACGCGACACACGCAATACCCAAGATCTTCAACCTGTGTACGAGTGCAGCCTGTTGACCTAGTTGTCCTAAAGTGCTGACGTTAAACGCAGCCAGGACACCCGCGCTATTTGCCCTTATAAGCTGTTGTCGATTGGTCTCCACTGGGTGGTGCCGAGAGGTAGCTTCAATTGTTTTGACTCCAGTGACATAATGTCACTGCTGGTATTTATAGAAGGAAGATTAGCAGTGGGCGTTGGAAGGGCAGTGAGCGAAACAGTAGAATGTTTTCGCTTATGCGCCATGCTGTATGCAGCAGTTAAGGCGACCCTAGATAGGCTGCGGAACGGCTGATGCAAAATGTGTTTGGACTTTGAGGAAATATTGATGGTTACATGTGGGATGAGATACTGCTATTGCGCCAAAACCTAGACAGGAGAATGCTTAGAGTCTTCGACCAAAACCTTTGGCTCAAAAGCCTGTCTGCAAGGCATTGGGCGTATCAACGATTCGGCTATACAGGAATGGACGCCATCCCATTTCTAACCCCCAATCTAGAGACAGCTCGTCTGACTTCAAACTTTGACCTACCTCACGGGACCAGAAGTCCCCACCCAGTATAGCTCAGTGGGACGACAAGGTACAGCAACCGACGCACTACGTTAAGGTCCAGTCTCGTGGAGACGATTTGCGTACCTCGTCAGGTCATTGCATTTTTCCTGGTCGCAAATGACATCGCGCCCAGCAGAAATCGATTCTCGAAGCGTCATACACATATCAAAGATGTAAGGCTAAACACACTTTTTGCATTGACCAGTGTATGACCAAAATATGCCTCATTGGGAAACCTAGGGGTACACAACTCCATCACTCCTCAGCGCCCGATCGATAACCCGCGTTGACTGAGTCTGTTATCTGTGGTGCGGCCATCTGGCGCGTGATGATCATCACGCCGACTTTTACTTTGAAATAAACGACCGACCCATGCACTAGAATCCTCAGAAGGGACTGACATACTCAAGAGTTGATGAAGTTCGCGATAAAGTCGTCCTTGGTCTAATACGCGGAGCTCACAACCAAATTGCGTCTGTCCTCACGATGTCTGCTGATTCTGCATGAACGTTGAAACCGAACTGCGCGCAGTTGGTTGTTATTTGGGAACCATTCCGGCAGTACTGCCTGGCCTTTGCCACTCAATGTCTGCTTACCAGCCAAGGCTGCTTCTGGGTAACTAGGAGATTTGTGACTCCACAGTCAGTGGGTGATGTCAACCTGATAACTCTGCTGAGGTCTTGCACTGGGTTTCCGCAGAGTCAGTAAACATCAGTGGTGTAGGGTTCCATTGTATGCGCTGCACCATTTTGTTACCGTATCTGTATTAGTGTCCGTACCTTGAGGAATGCTAGACGGAACGAGGATCGAGATTGAAGCAGGACCACTAGTGGGGATCCATGAGTATCGGTGATTTCGGTATTGGAAGCAGATCCGTGAAAACATAGTTTGGATGACGGAAAACAGTAGTTGTTACCAAATTAACACTTGGTCTATGTTTTGATAACGCAAGGGTATAAAATGCAGAAATAGTTGAGTACAATGCAGAATGAACTGTGATTCTTCCAAATGACTTGATGATACTCGGTTGTCCAGGCAGACGTAGGGAGTTGACGTAGGAACACGATCCTGAGCCTTTGCTTGAGCGGTCTACCCACAAAGGAGCGGAGCAAAGTTAGAGAATCGCACCTATTGGAAGCAATTAATTGATTATTCGCCCCATACGCTTTTAGTTTATTCGCTGCTCATTTCTCCCTACACTCAACATCAGATTGCTAGAATACAATGCTCCATCACGATGGGACAAAAGGTAGTAACTTTATTTAGTGGCGAACCATGCTCATCACTTTGTATTGTTATTGAACACACATTTTTGGTTTAATGGGAAAAAGGATTGCTAGATGGAAACGCACTACGTTCTGGAACAATGCCACCGAGCCATTTGTTGGAACCATATAAGCCTGAATCGCCCAGCTAGTATCATGATCAGTTGCTTGGGATAGACCACTCAGAATCTTATCACACGTTCATACACACCGGGATAACGCTTATTCCTGTTACCTTTACAAAACGCCCAATTCTAAGACTTAATCCGTCATCCGCGATCTGCCTACTGGACGACCATGTCATTCTATTCATTGATATGATGATATGGCAAAATCGGCGATAAAACAAATAAAAACTTGTTCAGTTTATTCTGTTTCGTCCTCATTAAAGACAGCCTCGGCCTTTACATAATAGTTTCGCTTTCGCACTCAATTCCACACTTATGGTCTTGAGCCGTTTCTTTTGCAATTTAACGCTCTATTCGACCTTTTCTCACTTGATTTCTGTACATACATGTGCCTCAGCCTCTTGGTCTCTTTTTGTTATGGGAATTCTATAGAACCCCGTAACGCCCTTGCGGTGGAATGCTTACCGTGAGTGAGACAGCCTGGTTTGGCTGGTAATGGGTTTGATGGAATCGTTAGCCGCTTCTTGCTGCCTCAGGGAGGTAATCGGGATCAGTGAAGAAACTGCTTAACGCCATAACCCTTAGTCAACCACCAGTGATAGAAGGGCGCATTTTTTTAATCTTGGGATCCGTTTTCTTGAATTTGCTTTATTTCCCTCTCGGCAATCACGCAGTATCCCTAGACGGTGCGCGACTGGTGGTCCTCGCGAGGCGGTAAAGAGTTGTCGCGGGGCGCCAGCATACTACTGCTGTCTTTTTCTACTTCTGATTTTGCGCAGTGGCGGGCTCCATTGCACAACAGGGTCGTTTGTTATCACTGCGGTTAAGTCCGAACATTGATGTTTATTTCTGTTCTATCATTTCATATTCTATACCCTACGTAGATTTTGCGTCATGAGGAATTCACCGAGGGCTGCGAAGCATCCTGTAACGGGTGAGTCTGTTCAAGGTTTCTCTTATTAATGTTCCAACCTATTCTAGGCCGTACGATGGGAAATGGAGCAAAACTATGGTTGGCTACGGTCCTGAAGATACCCATTTTGTTTTGGAACTGACGTACAATTACGGAGTTGGGTCTTATAAATTGGGCAACGATTTTCAGGTAACTGTGATTTAGGTCAACTGCTTACCTTCCCAGTACATTCGCATCGATCTCCCTGAAGCCTTCGATCGGGTAGCACGTGGCCATTGGCCCACATTATCCGCGTCGAATGAATGCGTGGAAGTCGAGATGCCTGGAGGATATCGTTTCCAAATACATAACCAAAACCCACAAGCGGATCCTGTCCGGCTAGTTGCGTTGTCTTCCTCCGACTTACAACGCTCGGTTGGTTCGTCAACCTCCTGTTTTTCGTGAATACTTTTTGTCCCCCTCTAGACTATTGGTCAGGGCTTTGCGGCATGCGATTGGTGTCTCGCACCTCGACGGATGCGACACTATGCTTTGAGCAGGAGCAATGTCATCTGAAACTCATCTCCATTCCATCTCAGGTAGAGCACGCTAGTGCTTTTGGTCGCATCGCATTTGCATGTCCTAGAGATCAGGTACGCCAGATTGTTACTTACTCAGTTTCCCACCTCATAGCTCTTGCCCATTCAACAGTTAATGGATGACAAAAAGCAAACAGTGCTAAAGAGACTAGTCAGTTTGGATACACCTGGAAAAGCTACCGTTGAAGTGGTCATTTTGGCTGATCCGGTGAGTTGTTCAGCAGAATCTTGTGCATACTTGTCTCCCATTTATCCGACAACAATAGGGCGACCTTAGCCTTTAAGTATTGCAACCGTGTTGTCATTTTCAAGTGCCCATGGACCAAATATCCCTTTCCCCTGCGAAGTTGCCTCTGCGTTCTTTGCCATCTTTGTCGGCTTGCTGTGTCCGATACGGCTACCTGCGAGGAGAACATTGAGCGGGATGTTAAACTCTTTGATAAACGGCTTTTCATTTTGTTTGACGAATGGTGTGCTGTCTGTACTTCAGCGCAGTCCCGATGAAGTGTTTGTCACGGCGATTTCAACATGGTACCCTTTCCATGAATGTTTTCCGTCCTTGTCACTGTTCGTTTAGATGACGTTCCTACACGGATCGTTTGAGTACACCCTTTACTTATACAGCATCTTGCATCCATCGCTCATTACGGTTGTTCCGTCATAACAGTGTCGATTAACGGTTTAATTCATTTATCTGAATGTATGGCACCGCTTTATTTGTCGATAAAATGCGGTTTGGTTGGGAAGTAACTTCGTTTCCCATTCTTACAACTATCATTTTCACTTTTTGTATTTAACATCCTAGATGGGATGGATTCGTCATGCCTCCTTCGGTGCATCACAAGTCGATTTTGTCCGTTAGTTAAGCACGCGTCATCTTCTACCATTTTGCCAGGCGCATGAGATAGGGGTCTAGTCTGAGACGTATATTTGTTCAAAATTGCGGGTTATAACTGCAGTGCATTTGTATGGACAGGAACTTAACAACAGGTGCAGTATCATCTGGGTTCTGGCTGTCTGATTTAGTTATAAGCCGCAGGTAACCGGTTAGCGAATAGAGACAACAGCGCATCCAAGCGACAGGTTATCTCCAGGTTTTAACCCTTCAACGATCAACAGTCTTGACCCAAAATACTGTCGATGAGCGTTAAACAGGTGGCATCAATAGTTATTAGGTAACTTTTTAGGAGGTCACAAAACGGAGTAGAGACAATTTTGTTACCGACCACGGTGTGTCAACAGTGTTGGGCGGCATTATCTGTTTAGCAGCCCCACCTACTTGCGACATCAGAGTCATACATCTTTCACAAATTTTATCATCTATTGAGGAATACTGTTGTACAGTTGTGTTTAATACAGTTTGGCTGCGTATGATTCATGTCAAGAAAAAGACGTTATTTACCTTGTCCCTACACACGGATGGCAGTACGGGGTTGGTTTGCCAACCAACACCAGTGCTTGCTTTTCTGGCATCAGTACTACTGCGGTACGTAGCACCGATGTTGCATTGCCGCGCAACCACCACCAGTCGCACGTGGGTTAAGGATACTGCGAGGGTCGCCCGGTCCCTACGCAGGCTCGGACCCGCGCTCTCACCAACCCCTCCCATAAATTATCACAAACACCCCCACTCCCCCCCCCCCCCCCCCACCCAACCACCCCCCCCCCCATCCCCCCCAACACACCACCCACCCACCATCCCCCCCACCCACCCCCCCCCCCCCCACCCCCCCCCCCCCCCCCCCCCCCCCCCCCCCCCCCCCCCCCCCCCCCCCCCCCCCCCCCCCCCCCCCCCCCCCCCCCCCCCCCCCCCACCCCCCCCCCCCCCCTCCCCCCCCCCCCCCCCCCCCCCCCCCCCCCCCCCCCCCCCCCCCCCACCCCCCCCCCCCCCCCCCCCCCCCCCCCCCCCCCCCCCCCCCCCCCCCCCCCCCCCCCCCCCCCCCCCCCCCCCCCCCCCCCCCCCCCCCCCCCCCCCCCCCCCCCCCCCCCCCCCCCCCCCCCCCCCCCCCCCCCCCCCCCCCCCCCCACCCCCCCCCCCCCACCCCCAAAACACAACCAAAAAAAAAACAAACACCCCCCCCCCCCCCAAAAAACAAAAAAAAAAAAAAAACACACAACCCCCCCCCCCCCCCAAAAAAAAAAAACCCCCCCCCCCCCCCCCAACCCAAAATATAACCCCCCCCCCCCCCCTCCCCCCCATTATATTTATTTTTATCCCCCTCCCCCCCACCACCCCCTCTGGAATAATTTCGGGCGTTCAAAAAGGAAATGATGTTACATTCCGTCACTCACGCATACCTGCCACTCAATCTACCATGTTCAGAAGCAAAATACAGCATTGCGCACGGATTCACTCAGGGTGTCTGAACTTTATATCATTCGCAGAGATACGGGTTGCAGTCTGAGCGCCAAATATTATCCTCATGGTGGAATAATTACGTGCGCTGTACAAAAATTCGCGCAGCATTCCAATGATCGCTGTTGGTCTGTTCCCAATGAATCCGCCGTATTTCTAGACGCAGAACTTGTGTGCGCACAACCGCCGTATTCGATGCCGTAAAATAGCTCCAGGGACAGAATTTCCATCCAAATTACTACTGTATTCAAGCTCCCAGGAGATAGATACGTCATTTGCAGATGGCAAATACCTACTGCCTCGGTGTCTCATTCCAACACTCACATGGGTATAGGAATGAAACTCTCTATGTAGCGTGGCGCATGCGCTTCTTTTACTTTGCACTAAAAAACCCACAAATTCTGAAGAACAAGTATTATGACAATCAAACAGCACAACCACTACGGGGAGTCACTTGTCCCTGCGGCGACTTTGATCTGCGGCCTAAATTGCTCGCGCTCTTTTATGCGCTGGAACCATCGGCGAATTTTGTTCACAATCACTTATTCCGATGTTCCTGCGAAACCTTTTCGAATTAGCGCATCTATACTGAAAGCTGTGTATTGCAATTACGCAGCGTACCGATCATGGCACGGGTCAGCGGAGTGCCGCAGGTGCAAAACTTCGCATTGACTCCACGCCAGTTTACCTGGCGTACCAGAGAATTTGTCATTAAAGACAGCAGCATGCTGCACACACAGTCGGAGAGGGAATTGCCACCGAGCCGCTCAAACTACGTCATCTAAAACAATTTACAAAACCATGGACTGTACTACAATGTGCTCATAAGCTACTGTTTCTACTTCCCACATTCGCGCGACTTCATCACAATCCAATTGTTTGTTTGCTAACAATCCTCACTTTCCGTTACCCGATTCATGTGTTCAACAATCTGGCTGCGATTCCGGTTGCAACGCGGACCACGGAGTTCAACCGTTCTATCTGGCGTGCTTCAACGTTCGGACACTCATGCAGATTGGATAGCAAGCCGGTCTATCGCACACCCTAGTCTCTAAACCTTGATGTCTGCTGCTTTACAAAAACCCGGTTGCAAGATCCCAGCACTGTGCTTATACTGACATCCCCCACTGACCACGTAGTCAGATATCACCTGCGTCTTTCTGGAGATCCAGAAGCAGTCTCAGAGGGTTTGGCTGGTATAGGTATAGCACTAAGTGGCAAGGCCGAGGCGACACTATTGAATTGGTTCCCGATTAACAGCCGACTATGTGCAGTTCGGCTTCGGAGTTCGTGTAGAATCAACAAACATCGCGAGGAGAGACAACTTGTTTGTGATCTCCGTGTACGCTCCAACTGACCCCAGTGGCGACTTGGTCAAGGACGAATTCTGCCGGGATCTACATCAGCTTCTGACTAATGCTAAATTGTCGGATGTCGTTGTCCTTCTGGGGATTGTAATGCACGGGTTTGCCGCCTGTTACCATACGAACGCCACCTTGGTGGTCACGACGCACTCGATGAGAACCGCTCTGATTACGGGGAGAGGCCTCTCACATTGTGCGAAGGCAACCATCTATTTCACTCGAGCACTAATTTCAGGCGCACGAAAAAGCGTTGCGCGACGTGGCGTCCGCGTTCGCCAACACAACCGTGGTTTTAAATTGATCACACTGCAATTAGCTTCAGATGGCGAGGCAGCGTACTAGACTGCAGGTCCTTTTGGTCCACTTTCGTTGACTCAGATCATACACTGGTCTGCGCGAAAATCTGTATGTGTTTTGGGGTCCCGAACCACGAAGCAC
Source organism: Dicrocoelium dendriticum (assembly GCA_944474145.2). Lineage (NCBI taxonomy): Eukaryota > Metazoa > Platyhelminthes > Trematoda > Plagiorchiida > Dicrocoeliidae > Dicrocoelium > Dicrocoelium dendriticum. The sequence continues at coordinate 100,157,436 of OX104067.1, read as the reverse complement.
CGCAAGATTGATGTAAACAGATTAACTGATTCCTCTGTCCAGGCGAGCTGTCAGTCTTCACTGGCATATGCACTCAGTTGCAATCCACCGCAAGACGTGGAGCAACATTGAACTTGTATACCGAAAGCGATGACTATATCTGGACAGTCAAGCTACGACCTAACTCGACGCCCGCTAAACGCTTGGATCTTTGCTCATTCTCTGGAGCTGTTCTAACCTCGCAAATATACCCCTGCGAAATCAGGTTGCAACGAGCTGCGCCGTTCTGCCAACCGGCTGCTCAAGCAAAGCCTACGCAAGGATCGCGAGACATGGTGATCTGAGCGTGATTTAGAGATGAAAACCGCTGCTCTCTCTGGCAACACTTGCTAACTTTTCCAACTCATGCTTTCCAGTGGCCTCAGGAAGCCTGGTGTCAATGAGGTCATTTGCGAAGTGGATGAGCCTTCAATCACCAACCAACGGAGGCGTATGGACCGTTGGGCTGAACACTTTCACTCGCAGTTCAACTGGCTTCCACCATCCATCAGTACATGCAGTACACCTTCTTGTTCAACCTGGCTCATCCCAGTGAATCCACCCAGCGAAGCGGAAGTCTGCCTCGAGATTCGACGCTTGAAGCGGTTCAAGGCTGCCGGCTCAAACGGACTTCTTCCGGAGCTGTTCAAGTACGGCGGTGTGGTGATCATTAACCAGCTGACCTCGCTGTTCGCAAAAATGTGGCATGAAGAGAAAGTGCCTTTTTCTTGGGGCGAATCAGTTATTGTCCCGATTTTCAAGAAAGGTGCTCGCACTTCGTGTGTAAATCATCGCGGGATCAGTCTTATTTCGATTTCCTCCAAGCCATTGGCATGCATTCTGCTTCGTAGACTATCCCAAGTATGTGAACCCTACTACCGTGAAGAACTAGCTGGTTTCCGTCCCGGCCGCGAATGCGTGGATCAAATCTTCATGCTCCGCCAGCTCCTCGAACATCGCCACATTTATCACAGGCCCGCTATCGTTGCATTCCCACACATAGGTGGCGCTTTTGACTCCGTTGATCGACTTGCTTTATGGTGTTGCTTGCTAAAGAACGGTGTGCCAGAGAAATATACCGCCATCTTACGAGCATTTTACCTTCATACATCGGGCACAGTAAGGGTCTATGGCAAGCTTTCCTCGCAATTCGCTGTCAATAGCGGTGTGCGACAGGGCTACCCTATGTCCCCATTCCTCTTCAACTTCCCAATAGAAGACGTTCTGTCGTGTGCTCTAGAAGGTTGCCAACATTTTGGCCTAGAGCTTCTATCAGGTGAGCTCGCGGCCGACTTGGATTATGCTCATGATATCGCCTTACTTGGTGACCATCCTCAGAGTATTCAACTCATTCTGGATCGTTTGGCGGTTGAAGCATCTAAGTATGGCATGAGGTTCGCCCCATCGAAGTGTAAAGTACTACTCAAGAATTGGCTTACATCAATTACTGTGTTCACTCTCGAAGGTGCACAACTTGAACAGGTAGATAGTTTCGTCTACCTTGGCAGTTGTTTCTGCAGACGTCGCTACCAACAAAGAAGTTTCTCTTCGCATCGCTGAAGCTCGATCAGCATTTGTCAATCTGAGGCACTTGTGGCGCCGTTGCGACGTCTCATTCTCACTAAAGGGTCGCGTTTACAGCGCATCTGTACACTCTGTGTTGTATGGGAGCGAGTCCTGGCCGATTCGCATGGAAGACATGCGTCGTCTTTCTGTCTACGCTAACGGTTGCTTAAGGAAGATTGCTCGTGTTTGGTAGCAACATCGAGTTAGTAGTAATGACGATCGACGTCGCACCTTGGGGAATGAGAGTTTTCCCTTCTCAGGAAAGATGTATCTAATAAGTATCTAAATATTATCGTATTATTGTACGCGCGTAGCTCAGGCAGAGTGAGTGCTTTCGGCAAGCTGTCGTCGCCCTTTAATATCTCCAGCGGCGTGAGACAAGAATGCCCGCTGTCACCTTTCCTCTTTAACTTCGCTGTTGACGAAGTCATGGAAATCGCGTTCACAGGACACGACTTAGAAGGTGTGGAGCTACTCCCAGGAGAACGACTTCTTGACTTCGAGTATTCTGATTATATTGCCCTAATCTGTGACATCTCATAAACGTGCCAAGCGGCACTGGACAGATTAGCACTGGCTGCCAGCCTCTTCGAGCTTTGCTTTGCACCATCGAAATGCAAAGCGTTCCTCCAAGATTGGTCTGGACCGCCCCCTACGCTGACCCTTGGTGGGGATCAGCTAGAAGTCGTTCAAAAATTCAACTACCTTGGAAGTTGTATCAGCGCCCGTGGGATTGAAGATGAGATCACGAACCGTATAGCAAAAGCTCGGGGCGCTTTTGCTAACCTTCGCCACTTATGGCGTCAGCGCGACATCACTCTCGTCCTGAAGGGTAGAGTGTACAATGCAGCAGTACGTTCGACCCTACTGTACAGCTGCGAAATCTGGCCCTTTAGATCAGCGGACCTGAAGAGGCTAGTTACGTTCGACCACCGGTGCTTTCGCAACCTAGCTCACATCTGGTGGGAACACCGCGTAAGCAACGAGCGTGTTCGACGCCTTGTTTATGGCACAGCAAATGGAAATGAACAGCTCAGCACCGTTATTTCACGCACCAGGCTCCGATGGCTGCGTCAGGTGTTGCGCATGCCAGCTCACCGACTCCCGCGACGTGTGTTGTTTGCGCGCCGGCTGTGTGGATGGAAGAACAGAAGGTGGCCAAGCGATGACTTGGTCGAGTGGAATGTAGGTCCTCATTTCGAAGCTGGCCTCAGTTGGAGCGTCTCAGCTCCCTGTTTTGGGTCCGAAAGACAATGAACACGTTTGACTCGATACAATTGCTGATATGGCTAGGTGCTTAGCTCAGTGGCGTTCGTGCTGTGAGTTTCTTTGTCCCACCAATCCCTCTTATTCCACCCCCCCCAACCACGATCTCATTATTTAGCATTTTATAACTTTGCATAGTAAATTCTTTTTCTTTTTGCTGCATAGTAGCCGGCTGGCAGCTTTCCGGAACGATGCCCATCCGTTATTAGTAACTCAGCTGGGTTGCACCTGTTGCATTTTCTTCCCTTTTTTCTTTTGGTATTCCGGCATAGTAGCTGAGGTGTTTCCCAACTCTAGCTAACGTGTATAGTGTGTGTGTGTGTGTGTGTGTGTGTGTGTGTGTGTACGCGCCACTTGAGATGGCTCGGTCACGTCCTACGCATTGCACCTGCGCGTCTACCGCATCGCGCTCCATTCACTGGTCAAGGACCTGGCTGGAGGCGACCGCGTGGTGGTCAGCCTTCCACATGGCGACAGCACATGAAATCGCTGACGTCATGTCTAGCCGTTGTTGGATCCGTACGTCTTCCAGGATGGGGACCCAAAGACGAGGAGTGCCAATGGCTTAGCACTTGAAGACATGGCCCGCAACCTGAATCTGTGGAAGAATTGTGTACAGTATTATATTGATTCACATGTTTAATACTTCAAACATTGAAACTGACAAGAAGGAGAAAGATCAGCACCACAGTATCGATGTGGTAGCGCGCCAGTTTCATCGCGACCATTGCAGTGCGTTGCCCGGAGCGCTCACTCGAATTCCGGTCCAATATTGTGCGCACATTCCAGCACCCGATGCTGAGTGGTTTGTGCGCAAGCATACGATTGCATGGGTGGGCAATCGCACGCGAGGTGTTGGTTCTGCTTCGGAGGTTTGCTTGAGGGACTCCACTCGGAGCCTTTGGCTTAATAGTTTCATCCACATGACAGTGGATGATTTGGAGGTTTGCTTGAGGGACTCCGCCCGGAGGTTTGGCTCAAGAGCCTGACCCACAAAGCAGTAAGGGCTTACGGCATGCTGTCGTCGCTCTTCAATGTCTCCAGTGGTGTGAGACAAGGATAATGCTGCCACCTTTCCTCTTCAACTTCGCCACAAACGAAATCATGAGGATCGCATTCACAGAACACGACTTACGGCGTGAAGCTGCTCCCAGGAGAACGACTTCTTAACTTGGTATATGCTGACGATATTTCCCTTATCTGTTGCAGCTTGCAGACGTGCCAATTGGCACTTGACAGATTAGCCCTGCCTGTCAGCCGTTTCTGGCTATGCTTTGCACTCTCGAAGTGCAAACCTTTCCTCTGAGATTGGCATGGACCGCCTCTTGTGCTGACGCTTAGTGGGTATCAGCTGAAGTCGTTCAAAAATTCAACTACCTGGGAACTTATTCCTACACCCTTGGGATCGAAGACGAGATCATGAACCGTATAACAAAAGCTCGAGGCGCTTTCGCTAATCTTCGCACCTATGGCGCCGGTGCGACACCACTCTCTCTGAGTGTACAATGCAGCCGTCCGTCCAGCTCCCCTTTACCGCTGTGAGACCTGCCCATTAGATTAGCAGACATAAGGAGGCTAGTTACGTTCGACAACCGGTGCCTTCGCAGTTTGGCTCACATCTGGTGGGAACACCGTGTGAGGAACGAGAGCGTTCTACGCCTTGTGTATGGCACAGGAAGAGGAAATGAACAGCTCAGCACCGTTATTTCACGCACCAGGCTCCGATAGTTGGGCCACGTTTTGCATATGACAGGTCACTGACTCACGCGATGTCCGTTGTTCGCGCGCCGGTGGGTGTAGATGGAAGAAGTGGAGGGGTGGCAAGTGATGACTTGGACGAGAGCAGTGAAGGTTCTTACTTCGACGTTGGTCTCAGTTGTAGCATCTCTGCTCCCTGGTTGGGCTCCGAAAGACGATGAACACGTTTGGCTGGATACACTTGCTGACTTGGCAAGGGGCCGACGTAAGTGGCGTTCGTGTTGTGTTGCTTTGGCCCCTTCCATCTTAGGCTCCCATCCAACCCCCATTTCATTACTTAACGTAATGCAAATTGTCCATAACAAACATTTTTGCTGCATAGTAGCCGGCTGGTAGCCTTCCGGAACGATGCCCATCCGTAATTGGCAACTCAGCTGGCGTACACCAGCTTTTTCTTCTATTTGCTTGTGTATCGCGGCACAGTAGCTGAGGTTCTTTCCGCATTTAGCTAAGCTGTATAATGATTATAATGATCAGTGCTGTAATAGCGCTTAGCACTTGGAACCTGTGATAAACTGACGCTTGCAGCGTTCTGTATCGGCTCAGTCAGCAGTGTCTTCGTAACCGTTTAGTCATATCATCCCAACGGAATAGTTAACCCAGAAGCAGTGGGAGAAGGCCTGGGCGGTTGCTTTGTGATTTATTTGATCATAGGGTTAGAGAGTAGAATAGAGTAAACCTGACGCACGTTTTGATGCAAAGAACTCACAAAGGAGGTTCAATTATTTTCTATCACTGCCCAGAGAGTTGTGGTGTAAAGATTTTTGTGGGAAAGCTAACTTTTTCGCCATCAGGCATGGCTACAAGCTGGTTCAAAACAAAGGTACCAATGATAACCAGAACATTAAACACTACTATTATAGGATGTATGCATGTTGTGATATTTGCCATTGTTACTAATAATTGTCAGTATGCTTCTCACACTCCTTGATTGGCACGAATTGTTTTGTACTGGAGCGGCCATACCATTGCATACGTAATGCATGCGCAAGTGAATGTTTTTGTTTGTAGAGCCTCAACATAGAGACAATATCATCATCATCATCATCATACACGTTAGCTAGAGGTGGGGAGCACCTCGGTTACTGTGCCGCAATACAGAAAGAAAAGGAGAAAAAAATGCAACTGGTGCAGGCTGGCTGAGCTACCGGTAACGGATGGGCATCGTTCCGGTAAGCTACCAGCCGGCTGCTGTGCACCCAAAAAAAATATTATGCAAAATTATATCAGGCTAAATAATGAGATCGTGGTTGGAGGGGTGGATTAAGAGGGATTGGTGGGACAAAGAAACTCACAGCACGAACGCCACTGAGGTCGGCTCCTAGCCATATCAGCAAGTGTGTCCAACCAAACGTGTTCATCGTCTTTCGGACCCCAACCAGGGAGCCGAGACGCTCCAACTGATGCCAGCTCAGAAGTGAGGGCCTTCATTCCTTTGGACCAAGTCATCGCTTGGCCACCTCTCCTCTTCTTCCATCCACACAGCCGGCGCGCAAACAACACACGTCGCGGAATTTGGTGAGCTGGCATGCGTAACACCTGACGCAGCCATCGGAGCCTGATGCGTGAAATAACGGTGCTGAGCGGTTAATTTCCTTTTCCTGTGCCATAAACAAGGCGTCGAACACGCTCGTTGCTCACGCGGTGTTCCCACCAAATGTGAGCTATATTACGAAGGCACCGGTGGTCGAACGTAACTAGCCTCTTTAGGTCCGCTGCTTTAAGCGGCCGGGTTTCACAACCGTACAGTAGGGTCGAACGTACTGCTGCATTGTACACTCTACCCTTCAGGACGAGAGTGATGTCGCGCTGACGCCATAAGTGGCGAAGGTTAGCAAAAGCGCCACGAGCTTTTGCTATACGATTCGTGATTTCATCTTCAATCCCACGGGCGCTGATACAACTTCCAAAGTAGTTGAATTTTTGAACGACTTCTAGCTGATCCCCACCAAGGGTCAGCAAAAGAGGCGGTCCAGACCAATCTTGGAGGAACGCTTTGCATTTCGATGGTGCAAAGCAAAGCTCGAAGAGGCTGGCAGCCAGTGCTAATCTGTCCAGTGCCGCTTCGCACGTTTGTGAGCTGTCACAGATTAGGGCAATATAATCAGAATACTCTAAGTCAAGAAGTCGTTCTCCTGGGAGTAGCTCCACACCTTCTAAGTCCTGTCCTGTGAACGCGATTTCCATGACTTCGTCAACAGCGAAGTTGAAGAGGAAAGGTGACAGCGGGCATCCTTGTCTCACGCCGCTGGAGATATTAAAGGGCGATGACAACTTGCCGTAAGCCCTCACTCTGCCCGAGCTACGAGCATATATTGCTCGGATAATATTCACATACTTTTCAGGTACACCTTTCCTGAGTAGACAGTCCCAAAGTGCATGTCTATCAACCGAATCGAATGCACCTTTGATATCGAGGAACACGACAATGGTGGGCTGCCAATATATGTGACGGTGCTCCACCAACTGACGCAAGGTGAAGATGTGGTCAATGCAGCCACGACCTCGACGAAATCCAGCTTGCTCTTCACGAATCTGGCTTTAACGAGTGCCAGTCAGTCTGTGAAGGATGAGAGAGGCAAGCAATTTTGAGGCGATGGAGATCAGACTGATTCCTCTATGGCTGCCGCATTCCGATCGTGAGCCTCCTTTGAAAATTGGGGCTATGATGGAGCGGCTCCAATCGGTTGGGACAGTCTCCTGCTCCCACAGTCTCACGAGTAACTCGTGTAAATCATCCACAAGAGCTGGTCCCCCGAATTTGAAGAGGGCTGGAGGAAGGTCATCAGGTGTTGCGGCTTTATTTAACTTCAACAGTTTGATCTCACGTTCGACTTCTGAACGAGAGGGTGGATCCAAAGGAACAGCCCACGGAGCAGGGCGATCACTGGTCGGCGAGAAATCTAACAATTCCGACCGATTAAATTGCCTTCCAAAGTGCTCAGCCCAACGTTCCAGGCGTTTTGATAAGTTGTGGATAGGCTGTCCACTCTCGTCACGTATAGTTTCTCTAACACCAGGTCTCCTGCATAGAGACAATAAGTTTTCTACTGGGACGGAAACCAGCTTATTTCTCTCTGAGTCCATTTCCATGAGGACCCGTGAATCACCGTAGTATACTCCAACTAATTAGTTTAGATGTAGTAATGATATCCATTGACACCTTTTGCATATAAGGGTGGGAGTTCATAACCGCCGGTCAGGAAGCGCTCCCTATTTACACCGATTGGTGTCGAGCAGAGTGGATAGAGAGTTACTGTAGAGCTGTTGCCTTTCCTCAAAATGATTGGAGTTTCTCGGGGTAGAATTCGTTGTCTTACCTCATCAGCACCATCTCGTTTATGGCTGCGGGTTGTGTTTTGGCCTCACAGTGTTCGTTCGGACGACCCAACTGACCATTCTGATACAGTGTCAGTGATGGCAGCTGAAACCGATCGTGAGTGGTAACGGTATGATACTGGTAGGCAGATGGCCAATCGAACACCACACAGCATTTCGCGGAGTACTGAGCAGATGCAATTTAGCCCAAAGAAAATTGGGCATGTCATCGGAATCGGATAGGTCAGGGGAGCAGCGAGCGGTCAGCACACGCCCACATCGAGATCTGCGAGACCAGCCAGCCAACTGAGCAAACATTCACTGAGTGTGCAGGTGATCAATCAGACACCAGCAACTCCCAAATGCACAGAACCAATTCAGTTGGGCGAAAAAGCGCATTCACGTGGGATTCGGAGTGGCGGATTGATTTGCCAGCCCACGAATAAACTGTACGCACGAGTCAAGGTTTGCTGTGGCACCAGGCCAAGGGAGGGAGTGTGTGACCAGACGGACGAGTGCCCAACCGAGCCACTCGTACAATCCACCCGGAGGGTCAGCAAAACAACTCGAGGTAATTTTAGACGGGATGAATTTTGCGAACAAGCGTAAACCAATGGAAATGGAGTCATCGACATACTGCAAATAACTAGGATGAGCCAGGGGAACGGATTCATGCAAATCATGTTTATACTCTATAAATATCCATGCGTTATCTTACTATACGACTTTGTGATCGCGGCCCAGTCTACTTGATTTATGGGTGGGCTACTCGACAGTGTCTGTGAGTTTCTCATCATACCAAAGTGATTTTGAATCGGCTTTTTATGTCACTATGGCGTAATTCACGGGAGCCTTTCTTGCACCGTCCTGTGAATTTGTTTCCAGTAAGCATGATCTCTGTCTCTGGACCATCTGTCATACGCCGTTTCAAGATGTTTCGGACGTTGAAGCTGACTTGCCGAAACAACTGCCTTTCGTGTTACACTTAAACTAATGAGACCCTTAGAAACTTATTACATATTCGGATCACTCGGAGTGGTCTGACAAGCATCTACGGCTACTTTATGCACATCGCGTTGGTGGATTCCGACTTACGTCTTCCGTTTACTTCTTTCTCTGGCAATATTGATCTTTTGCGGACTGTGACTGTTGACTAACAAGTGCGTTCGAAATTGAGTCCTTCACTGAAATGGGGAGCAGTTACTCACCAAGGCCTTCCGTGGCGGAGCTGTACGTTATTGGGTGCGTCTTTAGGTTGCGGATTGGGGAATTCCTTCCTTGCGGAAGTAACTGTGAATAAGTCTCGTTTGCCTTGCAGGCGAGATGAATAAGCAGTCGCGGACAATCAGCGTCTCATAGCGTGGGGAGTTCTGGGGTGATCACCTGGTTCTCCATCAAATACCACAAGAGCTCGTACGGCGCTGTTTCCTAGCCAATTTGGCTGGCTATAGGGTCGCTGACCACTAACTTCTGTAACCAGAGGTGAGCATATAACGGAAAGCGGGTGAACAACCTTGCTGGCCACCGGCTTCTCTGTGGACTGCTACTGAACACAAAGAAGGCAAAGGAGCCATCCGGATGTTAACGGTCTTCCTGAATCGCCCCGCTGCCTTGCGCATTAGGTCTTAGGACCAAAGGCTCGGGGTAGGGTCCCCTAAGTCAACCCTCTTCCTCGGCCTGGGTAACCGGGAAGATCTCTGCTCACACAAATCATTAACCTTCTAAACTTTCCAAATCCTTTCACTGACTACCCGTTCCCCCCTTTTTATTGTTAACTATGTGTTATAGCACTGTCAATTGTCCATTGGTCAAGTGTTGAATAATATAACATAAGGGGTGGTCGGATTCAATGCAGTTACTCCAATTAAACCGAGAACCTTGAACTTGATTGTGTCATATGTAGCTGATGGTGATTTGATCAGTCGGAGCGCAACACAGCCCTTCACTAAGTGGGTGCAATGGTGAGTGGGTACGGACGTCTTATTTGGAGATATAGATGTTATAGTCAGCGCACGGCAGATATAGACCTTCTTCATTGTTGGTACGATGACCATCCACTGCGAACCGACTCCAGATTGGACTTCGATAATCGACCGAGCTAAGCATTCATGTCAATCGCAATCGTCCCTACACTCACTTTTGGTGAATCGAACATTAAAAGAGCGCTGCTAACATCTTGGTTCGCCTCCGGGCTCCAGTCGGTGGGAGCACAGACCGAGGGAATAAAAACCCACTTTGCTTTCGACTGTTGTTTACTGTGATGACGTTTCGCAGTCGAATCGCACAAAGGGAAGTTAGCTTTTCACCTCTTGCCAACTGTGACGTTGCAACTGCCATGAACCATAGACACTGTATGATCGAATATGCGGATTGTTCAAGCCCCGTCATTGTGGCAAGTTTGTTACATGCAAATGCAGTAGGGCGCTGTTTTCCTACATGCGTTTCTCAGAGTTACCGCCCACTCTGACTCAAGGGCGGTGTAGAAAAAGAAAAGTGACATCCGCAGTACGCCGGTACGCACTACCGATGCTCCGCTGCCGCGCAACCACCACCAGTCACGCATGGGCTAAGGATACTGCGAGGGTCGCTCGGTCCCCTAAACAGTCTCGAATTTGCGATCTCAGGATTACAAAGCAGGCTTGTGATCCTTAAGGCAACAGGCCAGCAGATGTAAGGCTAGAGAAAACATCCCGCGGTATCGCATTGTGCGGACGTTTGGAGACCCCATGTGGAGTCTCACTCTAGGTTTGTAGAAAGTCTTAGTGTGTCCACCAAAGTCGACAGAGGTAACTTGCCGGCTGTCATCATCATACTTTAGATAAAGGTGAGAAACATCTCTGCTATTTTTACGCAGTGCTTACCCTCTGCCACGCGAGGGAAGTGATCGAAACGAAAGAGAGAAGTTCACCGGTGGTTGCCTTGTCCGCAGAGTGTGCTCTCCGGCTACCCATTCCGAAGGAGAGATTCCTTTTGCGCCTGATTACGATCTGTATCTCAAATCTGATGCACACGAAAGTGAGGTTAATATGCTTTACTTGGGTGACACCACCCGGAGGTTTGTATCGAACCTGCGATTGTAGCTCCAGGATGCCACTAGGGAGAACTTTTTGGACCGGCCGTAACGGCCTCAGAAGGTCCTGAACTAGTTTTGCATGTTCTTCGATCTTCAAAATTTATACGCCTGCGACGGTAGGTGCGTTTTGTCGAGTACGTATCTCTTTGCCGTGATGCTATCTGGTTCTTAGTGAGCGGAAGTATACCATTGAGCATTGGGGGGGGGGGTGCTCTCTTACCATCTACGACAACTCATGTCGCCTATGCTTCACGCCAATCGAGCTGCGCTTCAAAGCGTTATGGTCTCAGTAAGGTTCACGTTAGATGGGTTTCCACAGGCTCTTATATCTGGTGCGCCGGTTGTTTGCCAGAACATGCGATGCTGCTGTTGAAGTGAACAAGTTGGATAAGGATACCCTGAGCATTAAGGCGATTGCCAATAGCGCAAACGCAGATGACATTTGTAACATGTGTGCTTACACGTGGAGTGAACGTTTCACAGGTGTTTTTTATTGGTGGGTTATGGACATGTGCAGTGTTCTTTTATGCAGCATAGGCATTCCGAAGTTGTGCATTCTCGCCTGTATTCATTTGCGCATTTGGCTCGTAATTTCCTTCGGCAATTACAAAGTCAGGATCTCACCGTCCGGCTCCGGGTTCTCCAGTCCCTAGCACTAATCTGTACTTTTTTCCACTTACGACTGAGTTTTAGTCCGATAAAATCCTCGACCTCAAACATAGATGAAGATGACGCTGAGGCAGGTTGTCTGCTCAATATGGATGGCTCTAAAGACACTTGGATTGTCACCCCGATCCCTTGAGGCACGCAAACTATCGCACCAGACTATCCTGATTGGTGGCGATGCTTCCAAGTCGAATGATTTAACATTCCATCTGCACCCAAGGCCTCGACTAGCGTTATCTCATTTCTTATTGGAATCATTGATTGTGCGCAGTACTGCCTCAGGAACTCGCCCTTTGACACAGTCGGATTTTCCCATAGAATTTTTAAACGACCTGCCACATTTGGCTTCCAGACACTGCCTAGCCTGACACACACGTGATGGGCCTTTAATGAAATTGCGCGTTCGGCCACTCGAACAAAGTTTCCTTTCCCAACTGCACACTGTGTAACATGTCATCGTCATCTGTTTAATCGATGCAAGTAGATAACCGCACTACTGCTGATCGTTAATGTTCTCCAACAATATCAATGGATGTCAGTGTCAAGGATTTCGACGGTTAGCTAACAAATGAACATTGCGGATCAGCCGACGCAGCCAGTTGCAAGAGATCCTTGTTTGGAATTATGACATTTCTCTGGGTACGCTCTTCTCAATCACAGCGGATCTTGTATGCAGCTGTTCGTGTTATTTTAGGGTCAATCGGATTAACCTGAGTTCAGTGACCGGGTTATCTCTGGATATATTTGTTGCGTGGTTACTGTTGGGTGTACGAGCTAATATCGTTTAATCGATCTGGTCAGCCACATTCATCGTTACATCTATCCGTGCACAAAGCTGGATGATGTAACCAGCTTGTTCACTTTAACTTGGAGGTAGCCTTCTCTGGGTCACCATTTTGGTGGATTTTGGTACATTCTTACGCCGTTTGTGAATACACATTTGCTCATTTGTTTTTGGATAACATACTATCCAATCCGTTTATGCTTATGCTATTGGGTGCCTATCATCACAAGTGGCGTGCTCTCACAGTCCGCGGGTATACACGATTTCCAACTCAGCATTATGAGCAATACGTGAATCGCTAGCTTAATTGTTTTTGTACCCCCTCTAACTGGCGCATCTATTGTATATAATAATTTAGCATGCTAATTAAGTTAACGAAATGTGCTTTCCACGTGGCCGTACTTAATATTTTTCTTGGTCTTGATTCCACCGCAGCCAGACCAGATTACTGGGGCAGTTTTTCTTTCCCCGTTGTCTTCCTCCCTCGGTTTTGGTGCTCACATTTTGAAACACGCCCACGCATTTTTATGTCACAACTCGCGTTACTTCCGTCTCCTTCGCACGTCCTCCGTTCTCTGTTGTTCACTTCACTGGCAAACAAATTGTGCGGTGCATCAAATCGATGGGATTGTCAACCGACTTGATCGGAGTACGCTTGCACTCCACAACCACCAGTGCACTGCGACGCTGATGTGGACCAGCTGCGCACATTGCCACGGACACCGTCTTTGTCAATAAAACAACGTTTTTGTGCGCGGCTGCCTTCTCAACTTATTGCACTTGATGTGAGCTGAGAAAGAGCACCACATACTTAGGCGTACATTAAGCCCATGTGTAAGTACGTTGGAAACGCTCTTAAGTCTTGTAGTGACGCCTATCAGCTAAAGTCAGAGTGACGCCAGTGAGATAACATTTTCGCATTTATCATATCTCATTGTCTAATTTTCTTTATGAGAAACCAGACTATCACCATGTGTGCGAACTTCCTTACTTCAAACGGTGACCGTGGCAACAGCATTGATGATGCCTTCCTGTCGGACTGTTAAGTCCTGCATCCATATTCCACCATAAAAGCTTGATGAACTACTTTGTCTCGTACCGCTTCGGTGTGCTGTGCCGTCACTTCGGTGGATAGCTTGCCAGTTCTCCATACTACTCTGTGGTCAACAAGGATAACGCCAACGCATTTGGGATTTCAAATCAGAAAATATACTTTGTCCGATGACTCAGTCATTTCGCACCAATCACAAACACACAGCCAACCGTCCTCCAATAGCTATGGTGGTAACACAAAGCGCACCAATCGGCCATCGGTCGATCTCATGTGACTTACTGCGCTTTCAATCTTTGATCAACTTTGTCTTCGAAGCAACGATGATGTGCGTAAACGAGTAATAGGCATTGATAATCATGCTATTTCCTTAGAACAGCAGATAGCACGTACTAAGTTGTGTTGGCTTGGGCACATACTACGTATGTCCGGTCGCAGCTTAACGAGGAGGGCTTTGTTTTGTTTACCAGATGTAGGATGGCCCAAGGCCTGAGCTGGGCACAAATTAACTTGGCAGCGAGAAATGAAGTCACTGACGACCCAACTTGGTGCCGTCAGTCCGTCTCGCCTTCCAGGCTGGAGTCCACGTGACCCGCCTTGTGTTTGGCTCGAGACGCTACAGGACATGGCTTGCAGTCGACACCAGTAGTGTGTCTGCTGTCGTCTCCTAGTCGGATTGCTTGTTTAAAGTGTGTTCGGTGCTGAGTTATCTGCAGCATAATGACTAATTATGACGCGTGGCAGTGAAAGCCGCAAAGTAGCTGTCTCGCCTATGCCGCCTTATCTTTGCAAGGTAGTCAGCTGGTTGTAATGGCATGTAGTTAACATGGTGTAGGCGCCTTGACTCTGGTTGTTTGCTCAGGGTACTAAGGCTTTCTTGTAAGTTCCCCTACTCTCTCTTACTATTCTTCGTTCCGTAGGTCGTTATAGTTGTACGGCAGCGATGCATCAGTTCAAACAGCTGATGTACTGTTGTTGTTGTTGTTGTTGTTGTTGTTGTTGTTGTTGTTGTTGTTGTTGTTGTTGTTGTTACTGCTGCTGCTGCTGATGATGATGACTGAGTACAAGTCCCACGGGAATTCGGTCACATATGCAGAGATAACTGCGATGGTCACTCGGGGTCTCCTCTGTTGCAAACACCGCTGGCGCGAACATACCATCATCACTTAGGAAAACGCCGGGACCAACATTCACCCGACCTTGCAGCTCAACGGAAAGTGAATCCAACAATAGCGCCCTGACTGTTGTGTGCACAAATATTCCCGAATCTACCGCCATCACATTGCGGGGTAAATCGGGTGGCGACCAAGACCAGTCGAACTCACTGTGGATTTTGATGGACATACAAGCCAAGCCCAGAAGGCTGTTGAGAGTTACTTTTCACCCGAACTCGGCACAGTATGGGGAACCGCGACTTATTAAATGTAGAAAACGTTTTACTCCCTGTACACGTGCTTCAACACGGATCCTGTGAGATTCTCATCTATACTGACGTCCCTTCTAGTATGCAACAGTCGAAAAGAAACATCACAAAAGAACACATCAAGCAGGATCACACAGATACAATCTTTATCCGTGGTGTTCCGGAACTTTCTTCCCACGATAGTGAAGAGACCGGAAATCACGATTTGGGACAGTGGCGATCCATTAGAGCAACTCTTCTTGGATAACATCGACACTCGATCGCTCTAATCACATCACAGAGGCTGCGGTCCAAGAATCCTAAGACTCGCGGTTCACTCAGATGAAGCGGCAACGGATGTTTTAGATTGTTGTCAGTTAAGTAGGAAAAGCATTCCATTCGAATTCGGTTAAAGGCTACAGAGACTTTGCAAAGACCAGACATGAAATCAACTGTAAACCAAACCTACCAGTAATGACACAGGAGCTCCATTCGACCGTCTGTTCACTCAATTCTGATGTAAGATTACACGAGGAATCTGATGTGCCGTGTACAAATCTTGCGAAAAAGAGAGGCATCATCAGTACGCCGGTACGCAGTGCCGACGCTTCGCTACCGCCCAACCACCACCATTCGCACGTGGGCTGTAGATACTGCGAGGGTCGCCTGGTCCCCTACGTGGGCTCGAACTCGCGCCCTCGGATTTCAGGGCAGGCTTGTGATCTTTAAGGCTACGAGGCGGATTCAATTCGATTTGTAAACAAGGTGTCTGTATCCCATCAAAAATCGAATAAAAACCGACTTCACATTGCTCGGCATTTTCCCACACCGGACACATAACCCCGTGGTCTCCTGGAGACTGAAAATATACTGCCGGAATACTACTGCTCCATGTTTTTTCAGTAGACTGGCCGAACTGAACGATCGCCAAGTTTCTAAGCCACACCATATCATCGGCATCACTGAGACGTAGTTGCACACCGAAATGACGGACGCTGAATTTTCGTTACCGAGCATGTCGCTCATCATAAATGACAGACACAGAAGAGGATTAGGGGAAATTCTGTATCACCGAAGCGGATTACAGTGCGAGGGCATGGTGGATTCAGACTCGCAGTTCCCGATTCTCCTTCGTGCCGCCTGCGGTTAAGAGTCAGATACACCCGCCTCATAGTCTTAGTGTATCATCCCCCAAATTCTACACCGGAAATGGTCTACCGACTGGCGAATGCTATAAGATTCACTCTGAATGGATAATGCATTCACGGTCCTTGTAATAGGTGGTTTGAACGCACATTGCTAAGAAACTCTTGTCGAGAACGGAGAACAATTCGAAGCCTATTTGCGAGAGCTCGTAACCAGTATTCCACTTTAAAATCGCTTCCTTTTGCACACTCGGTTTAGAACAGGCAACACCATCTGTGCGGGATCTTGTGCTTACCAACGGGGAACATATGGTTGATGTGTTGGTTGTAGACTGCCATTTCGGTCGCATTGATCATGCAGTCATTAAATTGAACTTGGTCTTCTATGCGAAATATCGCAATGAGAACTACGAGACGGTGCGAACCATCACACGCTACGCTCGATCAGCCCAGCTTGTTAGTCCTTCAACATGATCGTTCCTTTCTGAAAAATTCCTATAAACCGCCAGGCTCTAATTCGTCAACAAATTCAATCGGCGGATTACAGATACTTCAGAGATAATGGCTTGCAATGGGCCTAAAACAGTTACTTTCAAAAGCAGCAGAACTCGGAAATGGACGGTAGTACGCAACGCAGCCTGGCAAGTGTACAGATTAGCTCCAACGCCATATACTCTCAACAACCAGGTAGCCAAACGTGGTCACTGCACTCAACTACTCAGATGAGACAAAGCTTCGTATCGGCAGCACAACTCAAAAACCTTCAGTGCTAACCACAAAATGCTGTACATGCATGGCACTGATCATCGTAAGACGAGACTGTGTATTCCTTTGCCTCAGATGGCTGATAGCCCAGTAAGATCGGCTACAAAAGCAGCAAACGCGTTGCAGATGCAATATGCTTCCACGTTTCGGAGGTCATTGCCATTAGGCGATCTTCCAGCTTCTGTTGCCTCGCCGCCAGTACTCCCATAAACCTCTTACTGCTGAAGCTACGTTACAGAAGCTGGTACCTCTGTGCCACCACAGCTCCCCGGGGATTGATCTCATTCGTCCAGTGGCACGGGGGGGCAGCAGCAAGCGAAATGGCAGAACATTTGGCTGTTTTTCCGTGGTGCTTAGATAAGAGCAAGATTCCTGTTATGTGGAAGCTCGGAATAATAACTCCGATCCACAAAAGCGAAAGCAGGATCGAGCCCTCTAATTTTGACTATGTATCTCTTCTGCCAATACTGTCCAGGGTCATGCAATCCATCACTGCCGACACGTTTTTCGTTATCTGTGAAAAATGGAATCATTAGTACTCCCGAGCAGCGCGGATTTCAGCGACAGCGACCATGCACAAGGAGTAGTTGGGCCGAGTAATCTGACGCTAGTGAAGGCTTTGAGGTGATCTATCTGGATTTTTCGAAGGCGTTCGATTGCCTTGCTCATCGGATACTACTTTCCAAGTTCCTGTATTACGGGATCATTGACCCTCTTTTAAGCTGGATCGCCATTTTTCTTCAATGGCATTTAACGGTCAGAGTTCGGAACTCTATCGGATCGAATACAAGTCGTGTGTGGTGTTCCTCAATGCTCATTTCTATGGCCCTGGTTGTTTTTGGTATCTTTTACTGATCTACTACTGTCAATCGCTTCGAATTTCCTACTGTTTGGCGCAGGATTTAGCAGTGTGTCGATCAACCTCTTCTTCAGAGTGACGTAGACAGTGTATGAATCCGAGATGCAAGTGGAATCACTTATTGTCCGAAACATAGCTTATTCTAGGTGCATCGGTTCTGACGTACGAAACCTACTCCTCTTCACACTCCATCTTGGAGGTTACATTAGCGGGTTTCTCTCTGTGTCTAATGGTTTCGTGGTGTGTATTGCTTGTGAGCCCATTCCTCGCGCGCATACGACTGGGGGTCCCAAGTGTTCCTTTCCTTTGAGGGAGTCATTACAGCCTGCTGTTGGCTGATTGCCGTTTCACATCCTGTCACTTCAATGCCACTGAAAACTGGCGCAGTAGTGTCGGCCTTCAGTTTATCACAACACTATCTAAGTGGTCACTCCAAAATTCATCGTGAGCAATTGCAAAGTGCTTCCCAAACTACGCCGTAGGAACTACTCATACGGACTCGGAATGTAACTGCTGCAGTGATCCTCCATCGAACGTGATCTGGGTGTACTGGATTGTTCCCGGCAATCCGAAAGGACGTCAATAGGTGGTAGCCAACACGAGATGTTGAGACGGGCGTTCGGACCAATAGACGGATGCTTAGTGCGTATGTTCTCCCCCATGTCGAATACGCAATAAAAGTCTATCATTCTTGGATGAAACACAACCTTACTGCACTGGAGCAGCCTCAACGTCGGGCTTCCAATTACGTCGTTGGCATGCGCAGTCTCCCATACGAGCATAGGCTTAAACCTTTGAGAGTATTCAGTGGACATTGTCGAGGGGACCTGTTAAAGGCCTACTTCATTCCTCACGATCCACATCATATGTGTGAGTCTTTGCTACAACTCCGCAGTACTACAAACCTGGGAGGTCACTTATTGCAACTAGCAGAACAGCATAGCCGTCTGGAGCGCCGCAGCAACTTCTTCTCTATTCGCGTGTGCCAATGTTGAATGCTCTCCGATCGCTCGTTTCTGTACCGAGACTAGCAATAGTTAACAGCCCGTTGCATGACGCATTCACCCACTCACCGTTCGTTAACGAACACTATCTGTTCATTCTACTCCTAGGATTTACCTTGCATTTATTAGCCTTCACCTGTTGGTGCAGTGAAAGCACGCGGATTGCAGGACTACGGCATGACAAACGTTTAATCTTACTTCTGATACCCAAATTCCTAAGTGTTTTTACCAACTTTTTTCGATAACCCAACCGGACCACCCAACGGGACTCGTAAGTGAAGTCAAGTCAGCATAGGCTTTATGTGCCCAAATGGGTGCATTTTACATTATCATCTGTAAATATATTAAACGAACACCAGCAATAGCGATCAATCGCGCAACAATCGCATAATGCAGAACTACATCTTTGGATTTACCTCCATTCACAAGAGCAAAGTTTTCTTAAATCCTTTCTTCATAACTCGTTTAATCTAGCGTAAATTCTCTTGTCCACAGACAACAGATCGGGGATCGTGCACGGTTTCTGCGTTGCTATTCTTAGAGCAGATTGGTTTCAGTGACCTTGCAGACATCTATGGAATGTTTGTTGGCTTCTGATCCAGCCCGACGTATCGATCACTAGCGGAAATGTGTTGACACACACGAAATCTCAATCGAGATATCCGACATTCCTCCCTTATGCGAAGCGTGTTACTTGTCATTCATCTCTGTTTTAGTCCTTTCAATGCACCTTCTACTACATCATCTTACCGTTTATCACCACAAATTTTCTGACCACCTGGCTATGTTCCTATTTTCCGAATCTAAGGCTGATGTCACAAATGGCCCCTTTATGGTTATTTCATGTAGGACAGCGGCTCTTCTGTGTGACCACCTGGTAGAATAGAGGTATGTGTTGATATGCTTCATTTGGAGTTGAGGATTTCCTCTAAGTTTTTTTTACCTACACCTGACGCCTTCATACTACAGTATACTGTCTCAGTCTCAGCTAACACATTTCCAGCTTACTTGTTATTCCCGATTTCTTCACATTCCCACCTAACCTTACCAGTCATGGTTAATGTATGCTGACAACCTGGACGTTGGGTCTTCGCACAGTCTCTGGAACTTCTGAGTGCTCTGCGGCGTGTTCCGGTGGGAAGCGAATACAGTGCGGCTCGCAGAGTTCTCTGAGCGAAACTGCGCGTTATCCTGATGCGAGAACGCGAAGCCTGTTGCTCTCATCTTGCCTCGGAGATGGAAACTGCCGCTGTCTATGGTAACCATCTGAAGTTGTTACGTCTGACGCGAGAAACGCGCGGGAAGAAATCTGGTATTAGCGAGACCATATGCGACGAGATTCGACAGACGATTCGTGGTTTGTCAAAGCGCTCGGGGCATTGAGCGGAACACTTTGAGAAGCAGTTTAATTAGTGAGAGTTGTCGGTTTCTTTATCCGCCATTGATCGCCCTAGTCCCTGGATCCGCCTTCACCCACAGAAATCGAACGTGAGTTCGGACAGCTGAAATTGAACAAGACCACTACAGCAGACGGACTTCATCCGTCCCTCTTGGAATTGGCAGGCCCTGCTCTTGTGGATGACTTACATAACTTATTAGTGAATCTATTTGAGTTGGAGACTGTCCCAACTGACTGAAGTCACTCCGCAATAGTTCCAGTTTTCATGGGAGGCCCGTTCAGAATTCGGCAGTCATAGAAGAACCAGTCTGCTCTCTATTGCCCTTAAGTTACTTGCCTCTGTCATACTCCATGGACTGACTGGCACTCGTGAAAACCAGATCCGTAACGATCAAGCCTGGTTTCGTCAAAATCGAGGGTGCACTGACCACATGTTCGCACTACGCCAGTTGTTAGAGCACTGCCATATTGGCGACCCACCATAGTCGTGTTCCTAGACATCAAAGGGGTCTTTGGTTCGGTTGATCGTTGTGCCCTTTGGGGATGTCTGTTGAGGACAGGTCCGCCCGATAAATATGTAAATGTCATAATTGCTCTGTACGCACATAGTTCGTGCAGAGTCACGGTTTACGGCAAGCTTTCGCGGCCCTTCAAAATCTCCAGCGTGTGAAACATGGTTGCCCGCTGTCACCTTTCCTCTGTAACTACGCCGTTGACGAAGTCACAGAAACGGCCTTCCCCGGGCACAGCTTAGAACGTGTGGAGTTGATCCCAGGTGCACAACTTCTGGACTTGGAGTATGCCGACGACATTATACTCATCTGTGACAGATCCTGAACGTGCCAACTTGCGCTGGATAAATTAGCTCTGGGTGTCAGTCTTTTCGGGTTATCCTTTGCACCCTCCAAATGTAAAGTCTTCCAAGATAGACAGGCCCCCACACTTGCGCTGACCTTTGGTGTTGATCAGCTAGAAGTCCTCGAGAAATTTAAATATCTGGGCAGCTATATTAGCGCCCTTTGGATCGAAGACGAGATCACGAACCGTATAGCAAGTGTTCGATGCGCTTTCGCGAATTTCCATCACCTGTGGCGCTGAAGTAACCTTACTGTCGCTCTGAAGGGCAGAGTTTACTATGCAGTCGTCCGTTCAACCCTCCTATATGGTTGCCACACCTGGCCCATCAGGTCGACAGACATAAGAGGCTGCTTACCTTCGACCACCATTGCCTTCGCAGCTTAGCTCATGTTGTCTGGTAGGAACACCGCGTGAGCAATATATTTGATCGGCGTCGCGTATTTGGTGCCGGAAGAGCGAATGAACCGCTCAGCACGTTATATCACGCACTAGGCGCCGATGGCTGGGCCATGTGTTATGAATGCCAATCCACCGACTCCCGCATCGTGCGTTGTTTGTGTGCCCGTGGTCTGGATGGAAGATAACTGGGTCAAGAGGAATGAAGTCCCTCCCTTCGAATTTGACACAGGTTGGTGTTTCCCAACTGCTGGACTGGGTATCGAAAGACGATGAACACGTTTGGTTAGATACACTAGCCGACATTGCCAAGAGTCGACCTGAATGGCATTCGTGTTGTGCATCTCTTTGTCCGTCCTCTTCCCTTTAGCTTCCTCCTCCAATGATGATCACAGATGTTATATTAGCATTATGTCTCCATTTTACAGTTTGTGCCTTAATGCTTTTATTTCTCATATGAATATCTCCATGTACTCTATTCCATTAACTTGCACACATCGCTTCAGCCAGTTGTATTCGATTTCCATAACATTTTTGTGTTCGTGGCATTCCGTGAACTATACTTCCTGACCTCGTGCACTTAGCAAGGATTTGTTTGTAAACAACTTATTACGTATGCTATTTAATTAAGGTCTATGTCACCGTTTCCTTATGCATTAATCGAGTTTTTCTCTTTTTCTTTCCCCCCCCCCCCTCTCAAGTGTTTGGCTGTTGTTTGATATCCCCGGTGTGGCTGCGCTTGATGTGCATGTTGACAAGGTGCCTACCTGTCTGTTACCCACTACCTCGTCCATACTGGCTCCAGGAGACAGTTGGTCGTTGCTGGAGGGGACGGGATGCACGGTCCTTGTGGCCGTGTTAGGCTCGAAGAGTGGTTCCATGCACTCAGCATGGAGCGGACTACGGTCCAGCCACCGCCTTGTGTGCGCTTGATTCCCAAATACAGTGTGCTTGTGTTTGCCTGTGAAGGAGTGTGGGCCGGCTCCGTTGATGAAACGTGGCTCCCATCCGCATGCCTCCCGGTCTTATTCCTTCGCGTTTACACTGGATATGGGGTGTGTGGTTGGAGCTGTGGGTAGTGCAGCGCAAGCCATCCATGGTCCCTCTGTAGGCGCAGGCGTCCTGTGGCTTGCCACAGTGACAGGCAAATCCGAAACCGGATGCCGCCAACCATGTCTCCATTTTAGTTATTTTTAGTCATACTGTATAATGTCCATTACGACTGCGATTCGTACATTATGTACGGATCAGAGATGATGGAACCACACGTAAATTACTGACACATCACCGCTGGTTCTTAGTGCACATTGCCCTACGCTGGAAGACTCGTACCAGCAGTATTATTGAGAATTCTCCGTCGATAATCAATTACGAACTCATCACCGGGAGTTTTCTGATTAGTTCGATCAACCTGCAACTCTTGTCATCGTCGCCTCGGGCGATCGTTTTTTTTAAACTGTAATTGACGATATTCGTACAATAGCCTCTCAAATCTGCTTACCATATCAACTGGAAACAATTGGCCGGAAGACTTTATGCGCGTTGATTCGCTTTTGACTCAGGAGTTCCCTCGTTCCATGGAACTTGGCACCTACTCCGTTTTTGCAGCAGCTTATGCCGATGATCTCAGCAACGAGGATGTTCACCAAAGAGCATTTTGCGTCCACCTATCCGAACTTCATCTGTGAAATCGGTCCAGTTGAACAACTATGATCCGAGCACCGAAGTGCGGTGGATCCAGTTGCCACAACTCACACTGTAGAAATAATAATAAATAACAACATTGAGTTTGGGGGGGCGAATAGAACGTTGAGAAAATGAGCGCAAGGATTGAGTGCGTTAAACTATTCAGAATGGAACGAAAATTAACAACCAGATGCTTGAGACCGAATGTAGGAACGCCATCGACTGCGTGAGTGCGCCATGTCTGATACGGTCTCCAACTCTTTGTGTGGACCATTCCGAGGTCACTCACCAGCCTGACCAAGCCTCTCGGTCAATTTTTTCATGCCTCAATGCCACGTCATGGACTGGCCACCTCGAGGACGACTCGCCCAACTTTTAAAGCATCAGGTGAGACTCAAACCTGCGAAATCGCGCGCCAGCCAAGCCTGCATGCATGTATGCAACTAAAAGATATAACACTAGCTATCCATTGAATATCTTGTTGGGACGGATGCAATTGGGCAGGGATCGCCCAGTATGCTGAAGTGTGTTGATGGACAGACTCAGCGGGATCAACCGTGAACGTGGTTTGAGACAACACCCGACACAGCACAGTCTGTTGTTAAGTAGGCTTCTGTACTCCAAACCTTCAATCTACCTTTCCACTTGCTTCCCTTCATTCCCCCTCGACCTATTTTCCCTTTTCATGCTGCTCGACTGCTGCCACTTTTTATCCTCGTGGTTATGAAAATGCGGCGGGGCCTTTAAATCAACCGTTGCATTTTCGCTTGCACATCACTTTAAACTGTTTCGGATTTCTTCGTTTTCACTTTGTTATTTTCTTCGGTTAGACCAGTTATAAGTTCACTACTGCTGTTCTTCGCCGATTTTCTGAAGGTGGACTTTGAGATGCTGCGTGTACTACGTTAATTAATCAGAAGGCATTTTGTAACTTGAAAAGTATTTCTCCTGATCGATATACTCGGCTTCGACACTGCCGTCCACCAGATACAGATTCGGGACCATTTATTCGAATGACACTTGTGCTCCTAATACCCATTTTCCAGTTGCGCAATTTTGCACTTTTAGTGCTGTTATTTTAGAGCATCCGGAGTACTTATTGTAAAATACTGGAAACACATCTACTCGGTTACACAAAACTTATTTTGACTTGAGATTGACACAGTCCAACCTGCTATGGTGACCAGCCAAATATTATCCTCAACGTTTTCTCATATGAATAATATCCTTTTGCATGAACCTATCTATGGCGACCACCTTTTGTCGGTCCCTTGAGTGGTTGCTTTAGACAGGTTTGACTGTAACTTGGTCCGTTCACTTTTCTTTTGCTCCCCACCTTGTCACCGTAGGATGGACATGAGATTTGCTTTGTGGGCGATGAAGCGTTTCGTCAGTTGTCTCAAGTCGACCCCCATGCGGATCGTTTGCTTTCTGAGGCGATGTCACAGGATCAGAGCGATGCGTGGTTCCAGGAACGTGGCGGGAAAGGTCTCCAGTGATCATGGGTCACCAACTGCGTATTTGATTTTGACTTACCAATCGAGGTGTTATTTTTGTACTGATTTTGGCAACTTGGGTTGATTGCTTTTTTTCACCCATTGTGCTTATTTCTACTTGCCCCTCAGTATGTTTTTGACGGCAATTAAAGCTCCTCAAATCCGCATACTCTTATTACATGTCTTCAATATTTCGGCTATTTGTTTTGTGAGCTTCCACCGCAACAATCTATGTTTAAGCTGCCGTCTGGTTACACAATTTTGCACTCCAGGTGTAGTCTTGCTCGAGGTGATACGCAGTTGTTGCAATCCGGAAAAGTTAAACCGTACATTTTTACTACTGCGAGCAATCATTTCCTGGTTGCTTTACTCCGGCCATAATACATCGGTATGCTACCTTTCGATGTTTGGCTATCGAAAACGTAGGCGCTCTGCTACTCTCAAGGTTCGCGACCTGAACTACACTACGCGTTTATCGCCGTTCCCGTCCCATAGTATCCTCATGTTTAGGTTACTGCGTTCAACGAATCTTTGCGCGTGTTCTCAAATCTTTCTGATTCTTCTCATGTGGACCTGTCTTGCATTTACCTGGACATTTGGTAACTTCGTCTTATTCTTGATTTGTGTGTTTTCCGCATTTTAGGTACAGATTGCTATTGTGGTTATTCGTAATCGTTCAGGTCAGGTCAGTGTGTTACAGCTAAATTATCATCCGTCCTGGATGCGCTTTCTTGACTTCACTTCAGGAAAAACGGCCTTGTTCCGGTTACGGACGTCCGGTGGATCCAGTTGCCACGACTCGCGTTGCTAGAATAACAATAATTATCACTCGTAAGAAGGTGAGATGGAATGGAAAACTGCAGATGTAGTTCGTCTCAGTCACTTCTCAGGCAGGATCCCGCACGTCTGGAGAAGCGTTTTACAGTCATTTCGGCCTTCTGCGTCTCATCAGTGCTTTGCCAGACGCGGACTTCCTAACCAAAAGGGTTAGAAAAGAAGTGAGTAAAATTGATCGGGTTGAAACTTCAACAAATAGTTGCAAGAAACCGAATTAGGAAGTGCCACTGACTGAGACAGCAACATATTCAACAGGGTCTGCAACCGCCCATGTGGCTCATCTTGAAGCTCTCATCCGCGAATACGTCAAATGCTATCCTGACAGACTCTGTTGGTCAACTTTTTCATTCTACTGTGCCATGTCATCTAATGACCACCTCGTGGTTCCATCCAACTTGGTTCAACAACAGCATATGATGCACACCTAGGAAGACCGTCCATGGGCATACGAGGACATAATCTAGCCAACGTAAGCGGTTAGGCGTCAGCAAGTGCGTTTCAGGTGGTTTCTTGTCAAAAATCAAGTGACGGACGCCAGAATCGTTCGTCCAGTTTTCCAACCATATGTGTTCAATGCTCCGCAGGCATTAGTGACCAAAGAGGATCAATCGTTTGATGTCCTTTGTAAGGTTGGCGTCCGCGTCCCACCGAGTGAAACTCTAGTCGGGATCAAATGACCTACGATCGCCAATGTTTAGGCAATGCTCTTGCTCTTTGGCTATCTCTGTGTGTGTAGCCGAATTACTCCACGAGCGGTTTATAAACGGTTGATGGGAATACCTGAACTGACTGATTCCAGTAAGCAGAATTGCAGTATTGTCCCTTTTTGCCGTTTTGAAATTTGTGGCGATGAAATGCTGTATGAGGCACTTTATTGATTTGTGAAACAATATCGTGCATTAATCTTTCACACATTTCTATTTCTTTTTGAAGCGTTATCAATTGCGTATCCAACAATTCAGAAGGACAACTGTGTTTTGACTTACTTGGGGTTTGAATACCCCGCTTTTCACACTCAGCTTGGAATTGTTACTTGGAGATGCAGTCACAACCGATCTATGAAGTGTCACCCACTGATGAGGACACGAGACGACATCTTACAACAGCCGACCGCACATTGTCACGACTCATTTCATCACAAAACAGAAGCCAATGCTGCCATAGTCAAAATGACGCTAGACATGAGCTTTACTAATGCTAATCCTCACACTGTAGTGGGAAGAGTGTTGTCAGCGTTGAGTAACAAAGTAATGGACCATATACCCAATCAATCCTCCTTTGCGAGAACTCTTTTGAACCACAGAAAAAGCGGTCGTTTACCTTGTCCAACAACCATACATTTTGACATCCCCTGGAGGTACTGCGTACTGGTGCTTTATGATTCGGGTGTGAATGTTTCGGACAGAATTGTGGCATTCAATGATAAGGAACTGCTACGTGCATACAAATCATATATTGAAAAAGGCTAAGCAGTCGGTCGGGCTCATATGCCACCTGCTAACCTTGAAAGAAACCAGACTAATTGCTTTCAAAATCAGTATCTGGCCTTCGCTTGAATATTGTTGTGCTGTGTTCAGTAACTTGCGAAAGGCTGACTTGAGAGCCATTGAAAACGTCCAACGCGCCTTTACGAAGCGCATATTTGGCTGTTCAACCGCTCTTTCATACCGAGATAGGTGCAAGCAATTGAATCTTGAACCTCTGTGGTTACGAAGAATGCAACTAAATCTGTGCTTCCTCCACAAACTCGCGTGGCGGAAAGCATATATTGGAACCTATCAACTGCAATTTCGGGAAAACACCACTTATGAACTGCGAGATAAAGAATGCATATTATATTTACCTAAATTCAAGAGCAGTCTAAGGAGAAATTTCTATCTTCTTAGGTATGGCTCCATTTGGAATAAGCTGCCAAAAGAAATTAGATGTATTGAACATTTCTGCATGTTCAAGAAAATGATAAAGGCTTATCTGTCAACGGACAGAGCGAAATGGATCTTAAACATTCAATTTGATGATGAAAAACTGTATGAAGAAGGGCCGGATCATGTATGATACCGGAGAACATAAACTCTACTGCACCAGAGAAAACTTGATCAGCTAGGATGAGCTGATACAAAACGCCTCTTATGCTATTCCTTAACGCTACATTCCATGCGGTTTTACTCCCTTTAAACTTAATTCATATCAGCTGTCTTCTGTTTAAAACCGAGAGCAAAATTATTTACTGGTGTGACGTCAGGAGCTATTTTCGTAATTTTCCCCACAAATTGATTAATTCGTAATATTGTTCTGCGATCCCTTTCGCTACATTTGTTCTCCAGTGCTAATCATTTCCCCCTCTTTTCTGAAACTAACAGTCCAGAAACATATACTTGAATTCAAGTATGGCAATAACTGATTCCCTACGCGACTTTTGCCTATGGACAACTTGTACAGTCATCTGTCTCCGGGTGTCACGCTACACAATTTATCGTATGATCGGCTCGATCGATTTCTACGCCGATGTACAAAACATACCTGCCTATTTCTTACATTAACGATATAGTACCTCTTTCACAGAATTCTTCTTTTCCATATTCTTCCTTATTTCATAGTTGGCCACGACTGGACTGATCTCCTGTGGTGACGGATTACAGCTTCCAGATTATAAAAGACGTTACCTATGCAAGGCAAATTGCCACCAACTGTCTGGCGTATAAAAAAGTGCCATAATAGAATGATCCGCATGACGGACTGGGCTGAACCTTCATGGCCCATAATACATGTTCAAAAACAGCTCTAAAATGAACAAAACATATGATATGCAGGTGATGGCTCATATGCTACTATGCCACACCGGCACACGGCCAGTTATTGCATGGAAGTGCGAGCGAAACCTTTCGAGGGAATACCTTGCATGGAAGCAGGTCCCCTGGGGATGGTTCCACTAGTGGCCGTATTACTTTAACTGAACATCTGTTTAAATTTGCTTACGATACTGTTCCTGCTTTTTATTTTCTTTAATGCCTTAATCCTGCCAATTAGTTTAGTACCTGTTTTTGGATCCATTGTAAAAAGCGTGAACAAATTGATTATATTTTTGCGATCTTGTTGTACACATTGATCAGACCACATAGTTGGACTGCACCTCGAAACACCGAGGAATATAACATTTATCATTTATCACAATCTAGGGAGATGGGACTTTTGATAAAGTTCCCAACATGTTTTATCAACTGTATACCTGCCATGCCAACGTGAACAACGATTATCCGCCTTGATGTCGAAAAAAATACTGGGACTTATATGTTTGAAGTGATGTGGTTGCTGCCTGATTTGGTGCCTTAGGAGATTTTATGGGATTTTGTGATAGCTTCCATGAACGCAGCGCGAATTACTTTTCCAGACGCTGAAATCAAAGGGTGCTATTTCCACCTGTGCTAAAGCCTCATCAGGAAAATGAGTAACGTATTTTTGTTCGTCGCAATCAGCCGACAATTCAGATATGTCGACCAGCTATCCGGAAAGGCACCAGACGGCCGTTTCGCCCTATTGGGGCTCATCAGTGGTGCGCATCCTTCGGTCCTCTGCGGAGGATCGAACCCATGACTGCTAGTGGCTCTTTTGCCAACTAGCCCGCAGCTTATGCAGCTGCACCATGGAGGACGGTATCCGACTATCATGAATTGTTAGCTAAATGCGATATAGCCCGACGCATCCTCCACTGCCATGCAGATGACAGCAGTCGGCCTTCCGGCGTCAGGTCTTCCCGGTTACGGCAGCTATGAATCGCCCCAATAGGGCGAAACGGCCATCTGGTGCTTTTCCGGATAGCTGGTCGACATATCTGAATTGTCGGCTGATTGCGACGAACAAAAATACTCATCAAAATCCTTCCATTCATAAATGAGTAACGTAGGCCTAAAGACTACATTTAAGGCGGATGTAAACACTAAACTGAAACTTAGGTGTCTGACTGCCTTAACTTTTCTCCGGGTCCGTGATGTAAGAAAGCTTTTGGTTAACTTTCCGCGGCATTTCCAAATGAAAAATCCCATGATGCAGTGTTAACACACTTCCTGTCTACGTATTTTGTGGCCGCAGCAGACAGAGAGCCACAGTTTCTACTTCAAACTTGGAACCATAATGATGTATACCTTCAGATGTCTCCGAAAACTACAAACTGTTGGGAGGGATTCCGCAATGCCCTTGAACTTCTTATTTCACTGTTGTCCTCCTAGCATCTGCTCAGTGTTTGATGGGGGTTACAGATGGACCTGGCCTGTCACGGACTAGCACTGGCTAATGCGCATGCAAGTCTCCCAAAGTTGAAGAAGAGATGATACGGATACGTTGCAGCATGTGATCGCATATTAGGTCAGAGATTATGAACAGACGACAGCGAAGCTGAAATACCTTCGAAGGCCTGCAAACTTGCAATAATGTACATTATTGGTGTCCCTGGGGTATAAATTACGAGGTAAATAGTTACGAAGATCAGCCAGCATTCCTCGTACAATCAGATTTTTGCACTTACTGTATACTTGTGAATTTCCATGACATATAACCACATATTTCAGCATGCATGCCTCATTAAAAGTTATTTGCGTGACACAACTGTGAAAGTGAGCGTTTTTTTTCACGCGAGCATTATACGGCGACAGGTCCAGAGGTCAGTCCAGAGAGACAGAATCATGAAGGAGCACGTTTTCCTTGTGCATATACAAGAATGGTCCGCTGGCTAGGGAAGCGGGATAAGCAGTGCGCGTCGCCGGTGTGCGAGAGATCCGACCGTGAGCATATTTGTCGGCTCAGTCAAACGACTTGAAATTACGGGCAAACTTTCGCATCGGTCGGCCAATTGTACCATCAGAGGATTTAGTTAGATTTCAATTGCTATCTATTTTCCATGCTCAATACCATTCGTCAGACACTGGTGTTTAGAGGCGCAATAGTGCAATTTGATGCATTTCAGAGTCCCACTCTGCAGGACGCGGTCACCCACCTCGTTCGAGCAGCTGAATCGCAGAGGTTTCGGCAAAATGTAGCAGGCGATAAGGGCACTGTTTGTTGAATATCCCGAATTAATCACTGGGACTTTGGCACCTAGAGCAGTCGAGTGTGTCATTCAATCGAATTGATATGTTTCTGTGAGCGCGTTTTTCCGTATGCGCAACTTCCGCGTGCGCTTTCATCATGGAACCCATTCTGCACAATGCTTGCAAGTCACAATAGAAGTACTGGAGAAGAAAAAAACAAGGTTTCACATGTCAAATTGGTCATGCTTGATAGTGTGTAGTGCGCAAAAGTGAAGACAACACAAATGTTTATTTACCAGAGCTGTTGTTATCTAAATATAGTTGCATCAGACCTATTTTACACATGTCCTAATCTCAGAACTACGCACTAAAAAGGTTTGTGTGATACCGGCCTTTGACTTGGAAAATATCACTAACGTTTTGTTTGAAGTGGCTGCATCCCAACAAAAAGATTTCTTTCAGTTGCCCATCATTCGGTATTGTTTCCTAAATCACTCTGAGCTTAGTACCGTCACGGGGACGATGCACCCATCCCACCAGCAACGATTCAAAATATCCTGCATCCAGTAATCGAGTTAGGCAATGAACAATGATTTATTATAGGATAAAAGCAAGGGCTTGACGCGTCCCGTAGGATAGTTGGAGTGAATACAATGAAATTAAAACTTATGTGAGTCACCACCTATCGAGCGTCGTCTACCGAGATGAACAATGAATTTATACGGGTTAAGAAGCGACGTTCTACATGCCCCGTTGGGTGATTTGCCGGGTTATCGGAAAAATAAAAAGCAGTGGGCTATTTACGTTTAAACTCGGGGCTTTTTTCGCTTTACTCCTGTGATCCGTGTAGTTTCACGGCACAAACATGTAGCAGCAAATAAATCCAAACTATATTCCAGGAGAGTGGAACGGTGATGTAGTACTGGGTAACAAAGTGTAGGCGATTAAGTGAACCATTCAAAGATCTTCTAAATATGGATAGTGATGGTGCAGAAATGACCAAATCTGGAAGAGAATGACACACCCGGACGGAAAAGTAGGTCCTGTGGCAATCCAGGCGGGTGTACTGTTCTGCCAGTTTTAGTGAGTGATCTCTCAATTGGGTAGTACTGTTGAGTTGCAGTATAGAGCGGCACACGGGATGTGGATCGTGCGGAATTAAGTACACCTTGCTAAATAACGTTAATGTAAAAATGGAAAGCAGGTAAATGTCAATACACACGGGTGCTTAGATCGTTGACCTAAAATGTGAAAAGTAAAATATGATCATTCACTCATGCGCCGCCTTCTTAGGTCTGTTTGACATAAATCCTGTGGAAGGGCATGATTAATTTAATCCACAATGGCGTAGTTGGGTTAACCAAGTGCTGAGTGCTAAGAGCAACATTCACATCAAGCGCAGTCAGTGGGGATATCAAAGAACTAACGTGTAATGGAGGAAATAAACACGCAGAATATGCAGCTGAACAACTAAACTGAACAAATGTACCAGTGGAATACATTTTATCCGGTTTAAAAGTAAATACTTGTAGCCAGATTGCAGTGAAATATATATATATATATATATATATACATATCTACATATATGTATATATTCTCAACAGTCTATTAGCTAGACACAGAGCCAGCCTAAAACCATGGAGATAAGGAGATGAGCAAGATTCATGGCGTCATAATCATCGTGGCGTGCTAGCTGAAGGTGAGCAATACACTTCAACCAATATGCCGCAGGAAGAATGGAACATTTTGATAAAAAGTAGAACAAAACATTTTTAGTTTGTTTTTCACACGCCGCTTTTGTTCTTTTTTGTCATTTTAATGTTTTTAGAATTAAACATGTGAATCATTACAATAATGTACACAATTCTTCCACTGATTCCGGTTGCGGGCCATATCTTCAAGAGTGCTAAGCCACTGGCACTCCTCCTCTTTGGGTCCCCATCCTGGAAGACGTACAGATCCTACAGCGGCTAGACACGACGTCAGCGATTTCATTCGCTGCCGCCAAGTGGAAGACTGACCACCACGCCGTCGCCTCCAGCCAGGTCCTTGACGAGCGAATAGAGCGCGACGCGGTAGACGCTCAGGTGCCATGTGTAGGACGTGACCGAGCCATCTTAACTGGCGCAACAAAATCAGTTTGTTGAAGGGAATACTCGCATTCCCCAACATGCGACGTCGAACCTCATTACTATTAACTCGATGTTGCCATCAAACACGCGCGATCCTCCTTAAGCAGCCGTTATCGAACGCAGAAAGACGACGCATGTCCTCCACGCGAATCGGCCAGGACTCGCACCCATACAACAATATTGAGCGAACTGATGCGCTGTAAACGCGGCCCTTTAGTGAGAATGAGACGTCGCGACGACGTCACAAGTGCCTCAAATTGACAACTGCTGATCGAGCTTTAGCGATACGAAGAGAAACTTCTTTGTTGATGGTGCCGTCAGCAGAAACACAGCTCCCAAGGCAGACGAAACTATCTACCTGTTCAAGTTGTGCACCTTCGAGAGTGAGTACGGGAGCAGGTGAAAGCCAATCCTTGAGCAGTATTTTACACTTCGATGGGGCGAAGCTCATGTCATACTTAGATGCTTCAACCGCCAAACGATCCAGAATGAGTTGCATACTCTGAGGATCGTCACCAAGTAAGGCGATATCATCAGCATAATCCAAGTCGGTCGCACGCTCACCCTGTAGAAGCTCTAAGCCAAAATGTTGGAAACCTATAGCATTCGACAGAACATCTTGAATTGCGAAGTTGAAGAGGAATGGGGACATAGGGCAGCCCTGTCGCACACCGCTATTGACAGTGAATTGCGAGGAAAGCTTGCCATAGACCCTCACTCTGCCGGATGTATGAAGGTAAAGTGCTCGTAAGATGGCGGTATATTTCTCTGGCACCCCCTTCTTTTGTAAGCAACGCCATAAAGCAGGTCGATCAACGGAGTCAAAAGCACCACCTATGTGTGGGAATGCAACGATAGTGGGCCTGTGATAAATGTGGCGATGTTCGAGGAGCTGGCGGAGCGTAAAGACTTGATCCACGCATCCACTGCCGGGAAGGAAACCAGCTTGTTCTTCACGGTAGTATGATTTACATACTGGGGATAGCCTGCGAAGCAGAATGGATGCTAATAGTTTAGAGGCAACCGAAATAAGACTAATCTCGCGATGATTTGCACATGAAGTGCGAGCGCCTTTCTTGAAAATCGGGATAATGACTGATTCTCCCCAAGAGGAAGGTACTTTCTCTTCATGCTAAATTTTTGCGAACAGCGCGGTCAGCTGGTTAATGATCGCCACACCGCCGTACTTGAATAGTTCCGGAGGAAGCCCGTCTAAGCCGGCAGCTTTGAAGGGCTTCAAGCGTCGAATCTAGAGGGAGACTTCTGCTTCGCTGGGTGAATTCAATGGGACGAGCCAGGGTGGACAACAAGGTGTACTGCATGTACTCATGGATGGTGGAGGCCAGTTGAACTGCGATTGAAAGTGCTCGGCCCAACGGTCTATACGCCTCTGTTGGTTGGTGATCGGTGACTCATCCACCTCACAAATGACCTCACTGACACCAGGTTTCCTGAGACCAGTGGAACGAATGAGTTGGAAAAGCTAGCGAGTGTTGCCAGAGAGGGCAGCGGTCTCCATCTCTAAAGCACGTTCAGACCTCCATGTCTCGCGATGCTTGCGTAGGCTTTGCTTGAGCAGCCGGTTGGCAGAACGGCGCCGCTCGTTGCAATCTGATTCTGCGGGTATATCGTTGCGGCGTTCGAACAGCTCCAGAGAACGAGCAGAGATCCAAGCCTTCAAAGGGCGTCGAGTTAGGCCGCAGCATGACTGGCGGAAATGGTCATCGCTTTCTGTATACAAGTCCAGTGTTGTTCCACTTCTTGCGGTGGATTGCAACTGAGTGCATATGCCAGTGAAGACTGATAGCTCGCCTGGACAGAGGAATCAGTTAATCTGTTTACATCAATCTTGCGGTGCTTCGTGTTTCGGGATCCTAGAAAGCACATACAGATTTTCGCGCAGACCAGAGCATGATCTGAGTCAACGAAAGTGGACGAAGAGGACCTGCAGTCTAGTACGCTGCCGCGCCATCTGAAGCTAATGGCAATGTGATCAATTTGAGACCACGCTTGTGTTGGCGAAGGGGGACGCCACGTTGCGGAACGCTTCGTACGCCTGAAGTTAGTGCTCGAAAGAAACAGACGGTTGTCTTCGCACAGTGTAAGAAGTCTCTCTCCGTTATCAGAGCGGTTCTCATCGAGCGAGTGATGACCACCAAGGTGGCGTTCGTATGGTAACAGGCGGCCAACCCGTGCATTAAAATCCTCAGTAAGGATAACGACATCCGACTTTTTATCATTAGTCAAGAGCTGTTGTAGATCTCGGTAGAAATCGTCCTTGACCGAGTCGCTACTGCAGTCAGTTGGAGCGTTCACGGAGATCACAAACAAGTTGTGTCTCTCTTCGCGGTGCCTGTTGATTCTACACGAACCCATAAGCCGAACTGCACATAGTCGGCTGTTAATAGGGAACCAGTCCAGTAGTGCCGCCTCGGCCTTGTCACTTAGTGCTCTGCCTACACCAGCCAGACCCGCTGAGGCTGCTTCTGGATCTCCAGAATAACGCAGATGATATCTGGCTTCGTGGTCAGTGGGGGGATGTCAGTGTAAGCACAGTGATGGGATCTTGCAATCGGGTTTCTGAAAGGCAGCAGACATCAATGTCTAGGGAATCTAGAGTGCGCGCTAGACCGGCTTGCAGTCCAATCTGCATGAGTGTCCGAATGTTGAAGCACGCCAGACAGAACGAGGATCGGGGACGAAGGAGAGCCATGGGTTTAACCTCTTGGTCTGCGGCGCAACCAGAGTCGCAGCCAGATTGTTGAGCACATAAATCGGGTAACGGAAAGTGAGAATTGTTAACAAACAAACAATTGGCGTGTGATGAAGTCGCGTGAAAGTGACTAGCAGAAACAGCAGCTGATGAGCAAGTTGTAATACAGTCCATGGTTTTGCGAGAAGGTGTGATACTACCCGGTTGCCCAAGCCGAAGTAGGGAGTTGACTTAGGGGACTCCACCCTGAGCCTTTGGCTAAATAACCTACCCAAAGGCAGCGGGGCGAATTTAGGGAATCGCGCCCAATGGGAGGCGTTGACTGAATGTTCAGTTCATGCGTCTTTGTTTGGTAGATTACCAAACAGGGGCCCAATACTCCCCATATAGTCAGCACATCTGCTGGAATACAATGTCGCACCGAGGTGGAACATTGTCGCCGAACACTTTGCTGGAACGGTGTACACCCTAACCACCCAGTTGGCACCACGAGGAGGTAGTTCGGCAAGCCAGCCACATATATATATATATATATATATATATATATATATATATCGGCGAAATTCCTCACATCTACACTCAATCAGACAGCCGCCACACGCTCGGAAAAGCACTGTACGCGCGTTTCATCCTTTCGGGAATCATCAGCAGTGCGCATTCCATCGGACCCTTGGTAGGGCTCGAACCCGCAACTCGACTGTTGCCACTCCGTGGTTGGGACCATTGAACTACGGGACGGCAACGACCATCGTGAATAAGTTACTGCATGTGATATAGCGCCGCTCACTATTCACTGACTTACATGTTACTACCGTGCAGAGGACAGGGTAGCCCCTCACCAAGCGACGAGCTTACCAAACTTAAGCCGCCAATTAACTTATAGCATTATAAGCAGTTTGGTCTGCGTACTGATTGCAGAAGAGTAGTAGGGGGTTGAATGGTACAGGTAAAAATTCGTCACATCTAGACTCACTCAGACGGCCATCACACGCCCCGAAAAGCACTGTACGCGCGGTTCATCCTTTCGGGAATCATCAGCAGTGCGCATTCCATCGGACCCTTGGTAGGGCTCGAACCCGCAATTCGACTGTTGCCAGTCAGAGATTGAGACCAATGAGCTACGGGGGACGGCAACGACCATCGTGAATAAGTTACTACATGTGATATAGAGCCGCTCACTATCCACTGACTTACATGTTATTACCGTGCAGAGGACAGGGTAGCCCCCTAACCAAGCAACGGACTTACCGAACAAAAGATATAACTTAATGCCATAAATTAATTCGCGGCTTAATTTTGGTAAGCTCGTCGCTTGGTGAGGGGCTACCCTGTCCTCTGCACGGTAGTAACATGTAAGTCAGTGAATAGTGAGCGGCGCTATATCACATGTAGTAACTTATTCACGATGGTCGTTGCCGTCCCGTAGTTCAGTGGTCTCAACCACGGAGTGGCAACAGTCGAGTTGCGGGTTCGAGCCCTACCAAGGGTCCGATGGAATGCGCACTGCTGATGATTCCCGAAAGGATGAACCGCGCGTACAGTGCTTTTCGGGGCGTATGATGGCCGTCTGAGTGAGTCTAGATGTGACGAATTTCTACCAGTACCATTCAACTCCCTACTACTTTTCTGTAATAGATATATATATATATATATATATATATAATCAGCGGCAAATTGCTTGGGAGGTTGAAGCAACACCTTTTCATCGGCGTCAAATCAACAACTAAGGTTGTAACTGGATAACGGTACTGTCTACATGCGATTAACAGGACAGAAATTACAAACATCGCCAACTTGCTCTCCCAGCGCAAGTCTGTACTAATAGCCTGCTTTCTTTCCAAATTGCCGGCAAATATGACTTGTGAGTGGCATGCACAAACTATGCACGTTTCAATACGCGGCTTCCGTATAACACGTTTCTCAAGGTAGCTGACGATATCATTAATTTCGGCTCAGGGATGTGAGTCAACAGAAGCGTAGTAGCATACACGGATGAATGTATTTCACACGTGATCATTCCTATCAGTGCTTCAACGATTTACGGTATCACATATAACAGCCATAAGCTAGTTCACGCTGGTGTACAAACATGCTATGGTCACGACATACCGAGTTAAATGTAAATTGCAATGCCATGTCCCATCCGCGTTATCAACCTAATCCGCTTATTGCCGACAGGCCGTAATTTGGTGACTCCTGGTTTAAACTATCCAGCCTGAGTGGATCAGTCGGTCGGCGTTCCCCGCTTGATCGACTCGGTGAGGTGCCACACGTTGTCCAAAACCGGAGGTGGAGATTTTAGCTCACAGATTGACGGCTTTGGTCGCACGTAACCCTGGTAACGTCGCACTGTTTTACTGTCTTCATTCTCTGCATCCATGATCTATCAGCTGTCTTGACACCAGCTGGTTGCCATCCGGAGTCTCTAAACGTACTCATATAAACTTGGTCTGGCTTTGTTACGAACCTGTTTCTACTGTGAATATAAAGGCGTTCTTTCGTTCCTGCTTGTTTATCAAGGATTCAGAGCTCTGATCGCCCGCAAATTTACGCGGACGTAAAAATCCGGTCTCGTACTCTAATCGGATTTACTGACACACCTCACATGACACACACATGCACTTATATTTATTCGATCCAACTTCATCAGCGCCATTTAGTGCACTCGGTCTCTCGGATCTAACTTGTGTGCATCATATGGAATTTCAACATGGCGGATTTCGCACTGTTCCCGCGGGAACACAATCGAGGAAGTTTCCGAAGTCCGGGCTACACGGTAATATTTGTAGTCACAAACGAAAGCCAACTCAAAGATCTATACGACGCGCCTTCAGCCACAGTTGTCGTCCGCTAAGCGAATTAGATATCCGACATTTTGTGTCACCATCGCTTACTCGTTTTATTTAAATCTCAGAGCAAACTATCCATCCACTCAATCCTAGTCTGCCAGCCGTGGACGCGTTAACCTTGTAACTACAGCGTCAGGTAGGCAACCACAACATTGACCGAAAAGGTAACGATCGACGCAATGGCTTTTGACGACCAATCAATAGTTGCCCGTGATTCCACACCAAGACTGACAGTAGTATGTGGCCTTAAAATGTACGAACCGGAATTCAGTGTGCAAATAACCGAAGCAAGTTTCATACTAAGTTCAAACCTCACATTGAACCAGTTGAAGATACCTGATCATAAACCAGGTTCTTATGGTTCTGTGAAGCATGTTTGATTATTCCGCTGGTAAAGATTGTACATGAAATAGCACAGAAACACGAAAGACTGGTGCTAATGGTTGAACAAACGAGGAAAACCAAAGTTGCTTCCTTTGAAGAAAGTTTGACAGCGAGCAAACCCCAGCCGTTTCCATTAGGCTCCGCTGCAAAAGAGCGGAAGGATGCGGGGCAGAACGTTAAAAATGGGTCCCCTGTGGCTTTAGAAGTCAACGCCACCAGCTGCCCAAATACGCCTAAAACAACCGCCGTGAGTCCGATCGGAATAACTACGGTCAGGGCCTCATTCACCCTCCAAACCGTTCCAAAATTTCTGAAGGACTTCATCATTTTTGGTGCTTGGAATATGATTGCTGCCAAAACCAACCGGAAACGTAGGTCTTCAGTTACCTCCACTGGGCCTAAAATAAATGAAGAAGACGAAGCTGTGCTTCCACAGCCTCCACCGGTTGCATGCAGGGCGGCTGACCTCAATCCGAGTCACACCGGTAATCTGCACCGACGTTCCAAAGTCAACATCAAATTCCTTAAAATGGAGACAACTGCATGATGTGAACCTGTGGAACTCCAAATGTGACATCATATGTGTGGTAGTTAAGCCAGCAAAATTGGCACAGATCACGCGTCGCCCAAACTCAAAGCATTACAGTGTACCGAGAATTCTCCGTGGGTTATTTTCCTTTAGAGAAACAGAAGCTATCCTGTTATCAAAGTCGCGCCTTCGGAATGTGTCATGTTCCATCCGCATCTTTCTGTATATTAGGTGGAGCGAGTGCAAACAGGCGAATCACTACTTGGAAGAACTCCGGAAGGAATCCGTGACTAGGACCATTCTTGTACACGGTGTTCCCGAGGCTGGAGGTCATGATCCGCTCGAATCAACCACTCACGGCCAGAAGCAGTGGCGCTACATTCGAGAGACCCTGTCCCTGGTAAATGACATAACGCAATCAATCTTGAGGCTAAACAGGTCGTCAAATTACAAATGAAATTGCCCGAGAATTGTGAATATGGTGCTTCAATCCAGCCAAAGGTAGACGAGAGTGTTAGAGAGATGGTATGTCGGCTGTAGCAGCCTTTTTTCTGAGCTTCCCGTCCGAAAACAGCCTCTTAGTCGTACCATCTCCAGACAACAGTTTGGATAACTTCGCTCAGGTAGCCAACAAAGCTGGGAAACAAACCCCGAACAACCTCCTCATGGTGTCAGCTGGGTGGTTCGGGTTTAACCCGTTCCAGCAAATAGTTCGGCGGCAGTGTTCCAGGACGTGGTGGGTTTCGCTTGGCAAGCGTTCTCCCTATAAAAGGTCACAAATATCTGCTTAACAACACTGTGACGTGACGGTCGTGACTCACCACAAAAATAAGTCACTGCCTCAAGGATATCCGGATAATTCTATCCAACCCACGGACACCAATCTCCTACTCGCAATTTGATGACGATATCAAACATTGAAGATTAGAGCAGCACAACTACAAGCACAAAATACACAGCTACACACACACACAATGGTTGGCGGCATCCGGTTTCGCATTTGCCTGTCACTGTGGCAAGCCACAGGACGCCTGCGCCTACAGAGGGACCATGGATGGCTTGCGCTGCACCACCCACAGCTCCAACCACACACCCATATCCAGTGTAAACCCGAAGGAATAAGACCGGGAGGCATGCGGATGGGAACCACGTTTCATCAACGGAGCCGGCCCACACTCCTTCACAGGCAAACACAAGCACACTGTATGTGGGAATCAAGCGCACACAAGGCGGTGGTTGGACCGTAGTCCGCTTTCCACTGAGTGAATGGAACCACTCTTCGAGCCTAACACGGCCACAAGGACCGTGCACCCTGTCCTCTCCAGCAACGACCAACTGTCTCCTGGAGCCAGTATGGACGAGGTAGTGGGTAATAGACAGGTAGGCACCTTGTCAACATGCACATCAAGCGCAGCCACACCGGGGATATCAAACAACAGCCAAACACTTGAGAGAGAGATAGAAAAAGAGAAAAACTCGATTAATGCATAAGGAAACGGTGATATAAATCTTAAGTAAATAGCATATGTAATAAGTTGTTTACAAACAGATCCTAGCTAAGTGCACGAGGTCAGGAAGTATAGTTCACGGAATGCCACGAACACAAAAATGTTATGGAAATCGAATACAATTGGCTGAAGCGATGTGTGCAAGTTAATGGAATAGAGCACAGGGAGATATTTATATGAGAAAGAAAAGCATTAAGGTAAAAACTGTAAACCCACCACCTAAAATAAAGAGACTTAGCATGCAAGCACGCGGTTAGTAAATCGAATTCAGCGTGCCTACAAACGCTGCGCCGGCTCGCCGTAATTCTCTGCAGGACCCGTCGTCGCTTCTGTAGTGTCCCCAAATGGCACAGCTCATGGCCCACTAGACATTTATATGAGAAAGAAAGGCATTAGGAGAGAACCGAAAACCCACCACCTGAAATAAAGAGACTTAGCATGCAAGCATGCGGTTAGTAAATCGAATTCAGCGTGCCTACAAACGCTGCGCCGGTGCTGCCTACGTTCACTGCGGGACCCGTCGTCGCTTCGGCAGTGGTCCCGATTGACCTCTCTCATGGCTCACTAGGCCTGCCTGACTAAGGCGCTCGCGACCGCATGTTCTACAGCACCATGCGCTCGATTTCGATGGAGTACAATTCATTGGTGCTTGCCGCTTCCGCAACTGCCGCTTCTTCTCTGCATGCATGAGGGCTTTCTCCCGCACTTCAGCAACTGCCTTCGTGATTAGATCGCGCCATGCACGCCGATCAACCGCCTTCGATTCCCATGATCTGCAATCAAGATTAGAACGTGTGCGGCTCACTTTAATCATGTCCTGGTAACGTAACTTTGGTTTCCCCACGTGCCGCTTCCCTATACTCAGCTGACCGTATAAAAGTTGTTTCGGTATCCGCGTCGAATCCATACGGCTCACATGACCGAGCCATCTCAGGTGTCGCAGTAAAAGTATGCCGTCCACTGCATACATCCCACTTCGGCGCAACACTTCCGTGTCTGCAACTCTGGCGCCCCAGCCGATCCGCAAAATTCGTCGCAGACACTGCTGATGGAACCGCTCGAGATATCGCACATCCCGCCGGTACATCGTCCACGTTTCACTGCCGTATAGAAGAACAGACAGTACCATGGATTTGTACACCATCAGCTTCGTGCCAATGCTAAGCTGATGGTTGTTCCACACTCGGTACTCAGCCTTCCCGAATGCCGCTGCCGCCTTCGACACGCGATTAAGCACTCAACGTGTAGCTGCTGATCAGTCGACATCACACTCCCAAGGTAGCTGAAGCGGGAGGTGGTTTCCAATGCTTCAGCACCAATGCTGATTTGCGGCAATATTGAAGATTGCACCTCCGGTGAAGGCTGAAAGAGACAGACAGTTTTGCTTGTGTTGATGGTGAGCCCGAATTTGGCCGCTGTCGAAGCCAGAGCACTAGTCATGTGCTGCAACTCATCCGCGCTGTGTGAAAACAACGCACAGTCGTCAGCAAACAGCAACATACGGATAGTTGTCTCACAGACTAGAGTTCTCGCACCGAAACGACGGATGTTCAGCAACCCACCATCAATACGGTGCTCCACACGAACACCGTAAGCACAAGCCGCATTAAAAGCACAAGACAACATTGCATGAAGATAGATATTAAACAGGGCAGGAGCTAACACACAGCCTTGCTTCACACCAGAGACAACTGTAAAGTCATCCGAGGTCTCTCCACTCAGCTGCACCCTCGCTCGCATACCACTGTGCAGACATTCAATTAAACTTACAAACTTACGCGGGCAACCAAATTTACCCAACACCAGCCACAGTGCCTCGCGGTTCACCGTATCAAATGCCTTGGTGAAATCAACAAAAGCGAGTACAATGGCTGGTGTCGTTCTCTGCACTTCTCTTGCAACTGACGAGCCGCAAACACCATATCTATAGTGCTGCGACCCGAACGGAATCCACATTGCTCTTCCGCCACGTTTGGTTCCACAATCTGACTCACGAGGCGATTGAGCAGAATTCGGGCAATCACCTTGCCCACACAACTCAGCAAGTTGATGCCACGATAATTCGTGCAACATTGCTTGCTACCTTTGCCCTTGTACAGTGGTAGCACAAGGGCATCCTTCAGCTCAGCAGGCACCTCCTCCTCAATGCACACGCGTTGCACCAAGGGGTGCAGCGCAGTCAACAACGCGGGCCCACCGTGTTTCAATACTTCAGGCGGGATCCCGTCACCCCCGGCACATTTGTCGTTTCGCAGCTGAGCAAGTGCTCTCTGCGTCTCATCCAGTCTCGGCGTATCCGCCAGATCCGCCTTCACATCGTGCTG
This sequence comes from Dicrocoelium dendriticum, assembly GCA_944474145.2. NCBI lineage: Eukaryota > Metazoa > Platyhelminthes > Trematoda > Plagiorchiida > Dicrocoeliidae > Dicrocoelium > Dicrocoelium dendriticum. The sequence goes on along the minus strand of OX104067.1, from coordinate 100,114,629 downwards.
CTTCAGGTCATTCAATGTAGGCCAGTCGATCTCTGAACGGTTGTTCAAGAGACAGTCAAAGTGTTTCCGCCAGACCTGCATTATGTCTGCAGTCTGGGTGCAGGTAGCGCCTGAACTACCATCGATCAGCGTCCTCAGCGGCTCCAATCTCGGTCCATACACCGCCTTCAAGGAGTAAAAGAATTCCTTGTGTTGACGGTGTTCGACGTAGCATTCTATCTGCTTCGCCTTCTCCGTCCACGATGCATTTTTAATGCGACGGAGCTCTCGGGTCAGTCGCCGTCGAAGTTTGCGAAACTGACCCCTCTTCCCCAAGTCACTGGGGTCTGCAACATGTGCAGCAAATGCTGCATTCTTCTCTGACACCAATGCGTCAATCGCCACATTGTTGTCATCAAACCAATCAGGCCGCTTACAGTTTGCGCGCCCGATGGTCTCCTCGGCAGCAGCTGTCACCTGGTCGCGAATGTGGTGCCACAGGTCGCCCACTGTGGCTATGCAGTCCACATCACCACACAGGCGTGCAGTCATCGCCTTCTCCAGCTCAGTACGTTTCGCCACAGTACCGAGGGAGAGCATGTTAAATTTACGCCGATTCACGACGGTAGCGCAATACATAGATTTACGAAAATATATGTACAGTTTGGTCCGAACCAATTTGTGATCAGTGCCACACTCAGCTCCACGCAGTACACGTGTCATGCGCACTTTCACGCATATCACGCTGACGTACGATGACATAGTCGAGCAGGTGAGCGTGACCACTCCGTGGGTGCGTCCAAGTTGCTATATCACTCGCACTCAGTGCAAACCGAGTGTTCCTGCTGGTCAGGCCGTGAGTGGCACACAGTGAGAGCAGCCTGTCACCGTTCGCATTCGCTGAACCAATGCCATGCGCACCGATAACATCTGTCCACGCTGATGCATCACGCCCAACGCGCGCGTTGAAATCACCCAGCAGAAATAGTCGGTCGCTCCTCGGCACAGACCGTATCACGGAGGATAGCTGAGTGTAGAACTGATCACGCGTGTCATCAGGATAACACATGGTCGGACCGTACGTGCTTATAAAAGTAGCAAACTTACCTCTTCCGAGTCGTAGGCGAACTGTCATCAGTCGCGCGCTGATGCCCGTTGGTTCACCCACCAGCTGGCCATTCAGGCGATCGGATATTGCAAATCCGACCCCATGTTCACGTGATACTGAGGCGGCGTTCCCCACCCAGTAGAATGTGTAGCCAGCACCTGCTTCATGTAACTTACCTTGCTCAGCGAGCCGAGTTTCACTGAGCGTCGCAATATCGATGTTGTAGCGCGCCAGCTCCATTGCGACCAGTGCAGTGCGTCGCTCCGGGCGCTCGCTCGAGTTCCGGTCCAGTAGTGTGTGCACGTTCCAGCACCCGATGCTGAGTGTTTTGCGCGCAAGCATACGATTGCATTGGTGGGCAATCGCACGCGATGTGGTCGTTGTGCTTCGGAGGTTTGCTTGAGGGACTCCACCCGGAGCCTTTGGCTTAATAGCCTGACCCACAAGGCAGTGGGTGGTTTGGAGGTTTGCTTGAGGGACTCCACCCGCAAGGCAGTGGGGAGCAGATCCAGCTCGGGAATGTGATTGTAGAGACAGATGGGGATCTGCTTGACGGCCGTCACACGCAGCCTTTGAGGTTCTGGAACAATTATCATATGTTTTCCGACTGTAATTGGATACGCACCTGCGACCACGGCCAGACGCAGGTGGGTTTTTGGCGGGTTTGCACCAATTTGACCAGGGGCTGCCTGGCTTGAGGCGGACAGTAGCAAACCATTGAACACCCGGAAGTGTCCTCCCACCGTCAGAGACAATGCGTGGCACTCGTGCTCTACGCCAATCAAGCATTGAGAATATAACCCGTAAACCTGTTGTCTCCCATGGCTAGGTTTTACAGGAAGTGGGCCATCGACCACTTCCTAACCTCCGGAGAGGATGGACTAGGATACTGCCAGGGCGCCCTATTCTGACAGGAGAACGACTCGGGTTCTCAGCCAAAGCCTTCGATTAAATGAACACCCGAAAGGCAGCGGGTCTAGCACATGGTCAGTTAGCTGACTCATGCGGATTGGTGTCCTGGATCTTAGCAGGGAGAAGGGCGAAACCTAACTCCCACCCAGCGATCGCCACGTGGAGGCGCCCAGGACATGAGACTATGGCGCAACAGTAGCAGCAGTGGGTAGACCATCTGTCAGGATCTAGCCACCACCAGCCTCAGCGCACCATAGGCTCTCCCGCCCACACACAATGACATACATACATACCCCCACACAAATACAAACTGCTATGGCAAACATATCGGATTTTTGCACATTCTGGATCATGCATCGTTATGTCAAACTGATCATGCCTGTAAAGGCGTGCCTCACCTTGTTGAGAATAAAAGATTTATTTATTTATTTAAATATAAAGAGAGAAGCATAGTGCTAATGGAGGGATCATTTTATCTGACAAAGGTGGGTTCGTCATCGCTCCACCCAAAGCGATTAGTTGCCGACCTTTCACCGGTTGCCACAACATTCTACCCAAAAATGCACATCCCACAACTCATTGCTAAGAACAGAACTTTTCTGCATGTACACCAATGCACAAGGTCTCCTGAGCAAGCTTCCCTGTCGGCACGAGTGTGCTTTGACAGTCCTTTTGGTGTCCTTTGAGCGGCCAGCGGACGTCCTTTCCGAGTCCCGACTAGACATTTTTGGACGCAAAAGAGACATCCAGATACAAAGCACGAGAAAAGTAGTTCGAATTCCATACGAACAAGAGCGCGTTGTATCGACTACTCATTCCATGCAACATATGTTGCATAGGTACGAAAACACTACTGGTGTTGCCAGGCTCTCATGTCATGGTGGAGAAACAAGTTGTTTAATGCTAATGATAATATATTGTCATTAACTGTGCATTATACGAGTTGTCCACGAACAAAACAACTTGGAACCTGATCAGTACGGGCATTTTCGCGATCCTTTGCGTGTTGCATCCAACGACGAATCTTGAATCTCACGAAGGAGTTCTGGCTTCCAGCGAATCCTTTGCGCATGACGGCATCTGAAAATATATATTCATTGAGTCAAATCATCACTTACAAATGACAGCCCTAGAGAAAGGTTTCCGCGAGGCGGTACCTGTCGTTTACGCCACGCCAATTGACTTTGAGTGCAAGCTTCTTGGTCATTGCTGTGATCACTACATTGCGCGTCGCCTCGGTGACGGTATTCCCTCCAACCTGGGAGAAATAATTTACACTAAAAAATTTTTTTAACAGAATTATACTACCATTTAGGCCATGAGTTGGGGGAATTTCCAGTTTATCATTTAACACTTACATGTCGGTAACAGTGTCCATTGGTAGAGAGACGGGACACCTACTGTTTGACGCGGCTGTGGTGGATTGAATGCAAAGTGCCGTCAGCTCAATACGCATGGCATGCATTTCTTCACGCATGCGCTGCATTTCACGCAGCAATTGTACCTGTACAGCTGAATCAATCATAAGTTTGATGTAGTAGTATGCTTGCCTTTACAGTCGCCAGAGCAACATTGCTCACTGCCACTTTGAACAGGGGATGAAGAACGTAGGGGAGAAGTACTGAATTACCACTTTAAAGCATAATGACGGATACCTGGTGGCATTCTTCCATCGACGGGTTGTTTTCTATGGAGAACAAAGGGACCCTCCGTGACTGGTCACCTCGGCGGTGGGGGGTGAATAACGTATGTCACGGGAATATGCGGGAACGATGTTTTGGAGGTGTTTTGCAGTCGGGGAAAGTTAAGGCGGTACTAAAAATAAATAACTAAGGAATGAGGGTACATTTTTCGTCTTCTCGCATGGCGCAACTGGTGTCAATGGAGGGTAGTTCCGAGCGAATCATTAGCTCTTACTCAAGCCGTTTGGCTTTAGCATAATCATCTGACAGTGGAATAAGATGATGCTGAGCTCATTGCTTACCAGTTTCTCTGTGACATCGCACCTTGTAGACTCGCAAAGGTGGTGCAGGTTGATTATGCAGTAGCAGGCTTTGCAGTTGACGTGATAACAACTTGGTCCACATCACCTCTGTGTCACTGCGCATCCAAGAGGCGTGGGCCGCTGCAACTGCCACATCATCGAATTCGATAACACGATACATCTGCGATTGGTAATAACAGTTTACGAAAAAATAGATGGGAAATTGGCTAACTAGTGTAAAATACGAAATCACTTCACGTATGTATTAAAGGATGTAACACAACGTTATCTTCACATGGCAAGGTAAGGCACTTGCAAGCAACTGTGGAAGCAGATATCCATCTTTCCGACAAAAATCTCCCGGTGCATATGTATATCCGTAAATCCTTGGACGGCACGATTTGTTTATATAGTGACTGTCGATGACTGTAAGATCGAACACAAAGTTCGGTATCGCGTATGCTAATGACTATATACGGTCTATCGGCCACAAGAATGGCGTTGCTCGGATATTGGTTAGTTATCATTGTTCTGCACTGTGTTAATTGAAAACTGCTGATTTCACCAGTGCACAATCCGATCGAACGAGGGTGTTTTCGTCTATCAGCAGAGCCGTTGCTTATTACCACAAGTCTGCGAAGCACCTGAGACGTAGGCAAATTAGGGCCCCTAACCAACTGTCGAACTTGCCGCAGATAAGATTCAAAAGGAAACGCTGAGTAATCGTCCATAGGGCCATGCCGCAGCACATCATCGCACACATGTGACCGACATTGTGCGTTAAATACCAGTTCTTTCTCCCCATATATGGCTGCAAAGTGTCCAATGATTTCTGGTAGATGCTTGCGCGCCCGTGCCAAATAGTATATGCACCATTCCTTGCAACATAGACTATAAGCAACAGAGGAAAGATTGATTAAGTGTTCGTATACTTTGTCTTCCAGGATACCCCTTATTACTACTGGTCCCAAGTACAGCAGGAGTTGTCGGATTTCAGTTGCTTTCCATCGGTCGTGGTCCGCAAATCCATGGCATTTTCTTAGGAAATCACACCTTTAGTACATATCAACAAACGTTCATCTGCATTGTGCACTTTAGCTGCAATAAGTACATCACCGACACGCATACTTGGGCTCCACAACAGGATAAGCCGCTTCATCACCCCAGGCAAAGCATATGCATGTAATCGATGGAGAAACATGTGATCATATCCATGCGTTGTTGTTCAAAAAGTGAATCACCTACATGATGTTCCGGTTGACGCCGAGAACGGAAGTCATTGTCCGTACGGATGATAGCTTCTGGGTCTCACGGAAAGGTCATGCGGTCATGCGAATGTTTTCCTATAAATAACCGGTAAATTTCTCGACATGCAACATGTTATGTTCTCAATGGAGTGTTTTAAGGTGCTCAATCATTTAAAAGTAGTGAACTATGGAGCAGTTGAGAGTAGGAATAACAGTAGATATAGCGGTCACTTCAAGTAAAGTAATACGACCCTTCATGGAACCGTCTCCCGGAGACCTGCTTCCACAATTCACTTACACATCTCATCTGACCATGTGCTGTTTTGGCTTAAAGCAAGTAGTGACTGATATTTGTGACTTGTTTTTTGGGCTGTTGTCATATGCAATTTTGTCATCATCATGGTGACACGTTATACATATAAGTGGAAATATTTATGGGGGGCCTGTGTAATATACTATGATCTCCACATCATACAGCCACCATGTAGCTGGTTCGAGTCCAGCACTGTTAATATCCCCCAGTGAGTTCGCGACAACTCGCATTGCATGTGTGTACCACGTTTTTGAATGCTTTTATCCATCACCTCGGGAGATCGGCCCAGTCGTGGTCAACAGTGGTAGGAGAGAAATAAACAAATAGGAAAGGGATGAAGGAAAGTGACGAGAAATGATGGGCTTTTGTCCGACATTGTCCGATTCAGATTGTACAAATTATCACTGGAAACATGTACATGTATCTTATAAAGGATTTTCAGAAATATTGGACTGGCTCCAACCGATGCAGGAGGTCAAAATTTGGAGATTGTTGAGGCGAAATCAATTAGTATGGCCCTGAGAAATGTTGTAGGTATGCACGGTATGTTTTCCAGAGAGAGAAAATTGTATGCAGTGGAAGGCAATTTTACTCTTGTCCCACTAGTTTAGCTGCGTTCGGTAAGAGGTTACTTTTGAAAAATGTAAGCGTTCATAGTGATCCTAGGCATGGATGATCCTGGTAGGCTTTTCAGGTAGTGCCATCAGGTGAATGTAGTCAGAATCGGAGACAATATGTATGTTATCTTCGCGGAGCATAGAGCACTGTAGCATGTGCCTAAGGGGAGGGCTACAGGGAAAAGTAGAGTGCTTAGTATTGCAGAAGGAATGCGAAGCAGCTTGTTAGAAGAACTAGGACAAATTTTCGCTTTGGTAAACGTAAACCATAGTACTCAGGATATTCTTTCCTTTAGGAAACTGGTTTTATCTACTGATAGACATCGGGAGACCAGCAAATTCTGACAACAAGGTAAAAAATGTGCCTAGGTATTGAGGCTATGTGCAGCTTGCACCAATTTCATACGGAGATTCCTTTGTCATGATATGTCGCAGTATACCAATCGCTGTTTCTAAGTTAAGAAATGAATGTATAGCGTATCGGAACTTTATCCCTGACTGGATTTCACCTATCACAGATGGAAGTCTGTTCCATAGTATGGAGCATCGGTTAAGGAGAAAGGTTCTCGGACAATTTTTGCTGTGCTCCTTTACTTTGTTGTTATTATTATTTCGGATGCAGTAAATTGACAGTTTTGCTCGTTGTACCGTTGGGTGTGAGGGTTGTATTTTTTGGGCAATTGTATCAAAGGAAACGAAAAGGTTAATTTTCATTCTTCACAGCCACAGTGGATCAAGTTTTAAGGCAATGCAACGATCCGTATAAGAAAGTATGGTGGAATTGCCTAGTAGACGCTTAGTACATGATCGTTGTACACATTCCAATGTCATACGACCACAATAGAAGTACAGTAGATGGTTGAGGTGAATATGATGAAATCAAAATATGTCTGGGTCATCTACCGAACTTCTGCCGAGATGAATAGTTTGATAAGTAACATCAGTGTAATATTAAAACTAATTATCGAGCGTAAACGTTCAGAAAGACACTGGGGTGCAGTGATCATTGAGGTAAAGAGTGAGCAAAGTAAAATATGGTCGCTCACTTAGATCCGTTTGATACATAAATCCTGTTGTAATGCATCCTTGGCGTAATCCACAGTAGGGGAGTTTAGGTAACAAAATGTTGGTAGCTAAGAGCAACATCTAATCGTTTTTTGAAAACATCCAAGGTAGGAGAGGATACAACTGAGTCTGGGAGTGCGTTCCAAGGTTTGCAAACCCGAAGGGAAAAGTAATTCCGTCGACACTCTAGACGGCTATATTGTTCCTTCAACTTTAAGCAGTTACCCCTGAGCTGCGTGTTGTGGCTAAGTTTCAGCAAATGGCGGCATACGTGGTTGGGGTCACTCAATATTTGATACGCTAATATGAGATCACCGCGCAGTCTTCGATAGCGCCCGCTGAAAATTCCCAGCAACTTCAGCCTTCGGTGGTAAGAGTGATAGCGCAGGCCCTTCACATTTTTTGTTGCTCTCCGTTGTGGTGCCTCTATCGCTTCTAGGTCCCGCTTCAACCAAGGTTGCCAAGCTTGGATAGCGTATTCAACATGCGGGCGCACGTAGGAATTGTGCATCATTGGGAAGATTGATGGGTCAAATCTTCCGAATGCTCTTCGCAGCATGCCGACATGCTGGTTGCCTCTTTTCGCAGCAACCTCAGCCTGTTTTGAACAGTTGAGGTCGCTCTGTACGATCACACCTAGGTCACGTTCCTGGGAGCTATTCTGCAGTCCTTTGGTCCCAAGTGAATAGGTATAGTTATGACGATGGCGTAATTGTACGACGCGACATTTGTCTACATTGAACGGTAGGGCGTTTTGAAGTGACCAGTTCGACACTGTGTTAAGATCGCACTGGAGTCGTTCATGGTCTTCCGGTCCTCTGATCCTTCGCCATATCTTGATATCATCAGCGAAAAATAGGAAATCGGAAGTGATTGATCTCGCCAAATCGTTAATGAACACCAAGAATAGACGAGGTCCAAGAACCGAGCCTTGTGGTACTCCGCACGCCACATCGATTGCATCAGACAATGATTCTCGGACTCTCACCACTAACCTTCGTTCTTGTAGAAAATTGTCAATCCAACTCAGGATTGGGTCGCCAATGCCGTAATTCCGAAGCTTGTGAAGGAGAATGCGATGGTTTAAGCGATCAAATGCTTTTGAAAAGTCTAGGTAGATGACATCGACTCCTACTCCATCATCAACAGCTTCAGTCCAGCTATTACGTGCAATTAATAGGTTGGTATTACACGAATGCTTTTGACGAAAGCCATGTTGCTCTGGGGCTATTAAATTGTGGCTTTCCAGGTATTCCATCAGCGCATCTGCGACGATTGATTCCATCACTTTGGATAGTACGGGAAGTAGTGTTATTGGACGGTAGTTGGCAGGATCAGTGCGGCTACCTCCTTTATGAATAGGAGTGATGACCCCTCGCTTCCATACTGGTGGAATACGGTTCTCCTCTAGACATCGCTGATAGAAAATAGCCAGTGGTGCTGCTAGATCACTAGCTACTGCCTGGAGAGCCTTTGGTCGGATGTTGTCAGCTCCAGGAGAACTGTGGATACGCAAGCATAACAACTTCTTCAACACAGCTTCCGCAGTGAAGGTGATGTTTTCTAAGCCAGATGGTGGAGTAGTAGGAATGAGGGGAATGTTTGTGCTCGTTGCCTCCTGGAAAGTTCGGGAGTAATGAAGCCGTAGGAGATCAGCTGCTTCCATTGCTGATCGCGTGCACCCATCAGCCGTGACTAGTGCTGAAACCCCTCGCTTTACCTTTCGAAGGCCGTTAACGTGCCTGTACAGGAGTTTGCGATTCGTGCAGAATCGCTTCATTAACTTCTGCTGATGAGTGACCTTGTCTTCGCGGATCAGCTTCACACAGAAGTTACGATGTGTCACGTATGCAGTCCAGGTTTCGGCATTCGGGCAGTCCTGGTGATCTCGCCATGCCAAATCCCTCCGGGACATACATTTACGTGTCCTGCTCCTCAGAAATGAATTACGCTTGTTTTTAGGGTGGAAGGACTTCTGCTCTGATGCGTGCGCTACCAGTGTACTAAACGTCCTTGTAAGTGTTTCCCAGGCAACATCTGGGTGGCATTCGGTTAAGAAAGTCCAAGATGTATCCTTAACAAGCTTAGACAACACATTGTAGTGTGTGACAGTATGCACTTTATCCTCCTCCTTTTCAGGGTACTCCGCATAGCAAATATAGTCAAAGAGTAGAGTAACATGATCACTACGACCCAGTGGTGTGCTTGTAATTATCCCGCTAACCATGAGTTCTTCGTTAGTGAGCACAAGATCCAGTATCGACGGCTTGTTAGCAGTTCGAAATCTGGTGGGGGAGGTTACGTGGTTGTACAGAGGGTGGCTAGCAATAAGCTCTTGCAAGCAGGCTTTAAACTGCATACCGTCGGTTGCTGGCGTTTCTATGTCATGCACGTTAAAGTCTCCCGCGATAAGAATGTGGGTGTAGGACTTGTTCAAAGCAAACTGGAAAACGTGGTTCAGTTTGGAGTCCATTTCCGACGTTGAGTTTGGTGGGCGATAAATCACGGCTAGTAGGCATGTGTCCTTGTTTCGCAACCATAGGCGGCACCAAAGCGAATCGGGAGCTCGGATTTCCGGGTGGTCGATAACCTCACATCGGAGGTTTGTATTATAATAAAGAATCACACCGCCCCCCTTCCGGTTCTATCGGTCCGAAGCAGTGACATACCGGGTAAATTGATCTCAGAATCGGTTATCTCAGGGTTTAACCATGTCTCTGTAATCATGACGAGGTCCCGCGGTTGTGAGGCATGGAGTTCTCTAAGTTCTGCCAACTTGCTTAGAAGGCCTTGGGCGTTTGTGTACATGCAAGATAGGGCCTTTGTTTTTAGGAGTTCATTGGTAGATGTCAAGTTTGTGTTCGTTTTTAAGCCGGCCGTTAGGTGGCCGGCAATTAATCGTTTTTTGGTTTATGTATTTCAGTCGTGTTGCAAGGCAGTATTAAGCGTCCCTGTACAGAAGTTTCACTGGTGCTGTGCTCGGTCCTCCTGTGTGCCGTGGGCGCTGTTGTGTCGGTCTCTCCGCAAGACTGTGCAGATAAGGAATTTGCTGCGTTTGTAAGTTCCGTTGAATTGCTTCCGACTTTTGGTCGTTCGCCTGCTGCTTTTAGCCGGATCTCTGTAGGCAACCTAGCTCGAAACTTTAACCAGCTATCCAACAGAACTTGCGTCATTCCCTCCGAGTGTAGTATTACTTTAATTAGCCTTGGACCGCAGCCCTTGTAGTTAGGTGATGTCGGAACTCTTGTCAGGGATTTGGCAATAACATTGTCTACAGAGAGTGCTTCGCGGATGTAGCACCACTGCTCTCGGTCATGAGTTTGTGCATCGTGATCAGAAGAATGCAGAAGCTCAGGAACACCATGAACAAATATTGTTTTCTTGCTATCTCTATTAGCAATGCCGCGTTGGTCAACTGCTTCTTTTGGGCGATCTTTCCAAGGCAGATCAGGCAATATGCGTACTCCGCTCGGTGAGTTGCGAAGACAAACTGCTGAGAGCAGGACAGCCTCTGTCTCATCTGCTGAGTTTAGTGTTACTCGAAGAATTCGAGGTTCACCAGAGTGCACGGAGGTCGGGTGACGCGCTACGCGTTGCAGAGTTACAGGCTCAACCCGAATGTTAATTGCCTCGCAGATGGAACTCCACTGGTTGCGATCGTCTTGCAACTTGCCTTTTATTGTTCCAGATTTGGATTCGGGAACATTGGTGCACACGAGAGTTAACGCAGCGTGGTTTTGTCTAGCAAGTGTTGGCTTTATACTTTTTGCCGGCAATTCGCGTTGTTTAGAGGACACCACTGGATTGGACGGTGAAAGCTGCTTTGCACCACGCGTGCTCGGTACTGAAGATGGACCTATGTGTGTCCCTCCCGGTGTGTTTGTCGAGGCAATCGATGCGTACGTTACCTGCTTGTTATCTGCACCGGATTTCCTACGGCTCTGAGCTGTCGGTGTCATGGCTGAATCTCCAAGTGAAGCCTCTATGGTTGGAGAAGTGGAAGCAGACATGTTTGAGGCTTGCCCACTTATGGGAGTCAGGTGACCCAGTGGATTTAGAGTCACAGACGCTGCAGTGCGGTTGGAGCGTCTAGCTCTTTTCTTCGGTTTCGACTCAGAGCTTACTTTGGCCGGGTGAGATATTATCGTGGCCGTATTTACCTCCGGGGAAGGGATCTTAGTATTTACAAATTGCGCGATTATTTCAGTCATCCTATCGCATTTTTTCATGAGCAAAGATAAGCAGTTGACCACTGGAATGACTTGACATGTTGGGCAAAACCAAACTGTGTCAGCAACTTGGTTTGTCTGTCTCACTTCTTGGACAGATTTGCCTACACATTGCGGACAGTATGATCTAATGCAGCTAGAACAGGTGATACTGATCTTAAGCAGTTTGCTGCAGTTGTCTGCGCAGCATAGGCGACGTTGAACCATTGGAATGCAAAGCCTATCTTAGCGCTCACCTTGATAAGTGTACTTTGCGCTAGGGGTGACGCAGGAACAGGTCAGAACACGCGCACGAATGGATAGTTGTCCAACCGAACCAAGGTCAGGCGGAGGCAGATGGAAGTCGTAACGCGCAGACTGTCGGATTCAACGATCAATCGACTCGCAGTGGGACAAACACACCCACACAAAGCGGCAGCGTGTGTTAATCGGCCTGCCTTAAGCGACGATGCAGGTGGAGCGCTGATAAGCGTCCCTAGGGCTGCTCAGTTGACGAGCGGAGCAAAAAGGCTGTAAGTTTGTTATGCTGCAACTTACAGGGATGGTTGCCGCGTAGTTGAGGAGTGCACAACTTCTTCTTCCGAATGAGACCAAAATCTTTTCCGAAAGACCGGTTTGATGTTGTTACACAAGTGGAATTCGGCAAAGAATATGCCGAAAACTGGGAACTGGAGCAAGAGTGTAATCCACACAGGTTAGATCCAGGAGATGGAAAGCACAGAGTAGAGCTCGTCGAACTGGTTCGAACGAGCGCAAGCACAATATTGTGTGGGGAGAATTGGAGTCGCCACAGAGGGCAAAGCGAGAGACGAACAAGATATAACAATATATGACACAATAATAATGAAAAAACTGGCCTGAGAGCGGAGCGAACGTATTTTTATGATGATGAGGATGATGATGATGATGATGATGATGATGATGATGATGATGATGATGATGATGATGATGATGATGATGATGATGATGATGATGATGATGATGATGATGATGATGATGATGATGATGATGATGATGCATGATGATGATGATGATGATGATGATGATGATGATGATGATGATGATGATGATGATGATGATGATGATGATGATGATGATGATGATGATGATGATGATGATGGATGATGATGATGATGATGATGATGATGATGATGATGATGATGATGATGATGATGGATGATGATGACTGATGATGATGATGATGATGATGATGATGATGACTGAATACTGAATACTGGTTAGAGGGAGCGAGTAAGAGCTAGCTCTGTGTAGTTGCTTCGGTCGTCACTCATGGAAAATACCCGATATGTTGTGTTGCGCTCAATATATTTTGCGTCGGCAAAATGTTTGTCAAGGAACTTCTTAAATTCCGACACTAAGTTTCTCTCAACTACTTGCTGCGGCAGATCGTTCCACACAGTCACCACTCTGCGTTCGAAACAGAGTTGGTGAGCGACCCGCTTCAAATCCGGTACGACAAGCTTATACCGATGTCCTCGTGTGCTGCTTGGTGTGCGCAGATGAATCAGCTGTCTCAGCATTGGGTTATTCCCCAAAATGCAGTATCTGTTGCGTCATGATGAGGTAAATCCTCAGTCGACGATAAGCTAAGGTGTACAGTCCGAGTTTCTTGCACCGGTCTTTGCACAGAACACCTCCTACGTTGGATACCAGCCTGGTGACTACATGCTGCACTCACTCAAGCTTTTCTACCTCACCCCGGGTGATAGGACAATACGCGGTAAAGCCATACTCTAGCATTGGTCGTATTATTGTGAAAAAGAGGCGGGAGGCAATCTCTTCGGAACAATTGCTGAAGCTGTGCCTGAGCGCCAAAGCATACGAAGGCTGTTTGGATAGATCATTTTCGTGTTGTCCATGAACTTAAGGTCGTAGCTTGAGAGTACACTGAGGTCGCGCACGAAAGCGCAGGATGCAACGGTTGGGCAGCCGCTGTGTAACTTTGACAGTCCCGCATTTACCTAGCCTCATGAATTGTGACTTGAACACGTTGATCGGAAGGCTGACCTCTGCAGACCACGTGGAGAGGCGGTCGAGAACCTTTTGAAACAAGTCATAATCATTGGTTGTGCGAATTACTCTCCACACCTTCAAGTCATCTGCGAACAATTCACAAAGTGTTTGGAATAGCTGAGGCACTGTTTACATGGACCAGAATCAAAATCGGCCCCAGTACAGTGCCTTGGGGCACGCCACTGCTCGATGGATACCAGTCGGTTAAATGGTTGTCCACCTGGACCATCCACTTTCGATCAAAAAGGAAATACCTGATCCACTGTTGCATCGAAGCACCAACACCGCACAGCCTCATCCTGTCGTGGAGCACTGCAGTATTTACCTTGTCAACCGTACACTTTCTTCGGGATGGAAATAGCACCGTCAATTTTACACACGCACTAACGGCAGCCGTGGAACTGGAAACAACCGATACGATGTCGAAGTTTTATGGTCCAGAGTCCGTAAGTAACAGCTCGATATGCTTTCAATGTCGTCAAAACTTATGTTGCTAAATTTCGTCAGGCAATTACACCAATGGGTCGAGAGCTTATACTTTGTTGCAGGTATCACACCACTGGATCTTGATCCAAGTGAGTTCCATCTCAAAAATGTCCCGTCTCATGCTTAATAACCGGTTATTCGCATAACTTAGAGCATCACTGACCTATTTTATGGTAAAATAAGCAACCTACATCTTCTAGAGCCAGACACTGATTAACAGAAAGCTTCTCTATGGAACAAGGCTTTATCGAGCAAATGAGTTACTGAGCATGACTCAGGTACGCCGTACGACTTGTGGGTTTGGGATAGAGGCTTAAAAAGTGCGAGAATGTCAAACAGACTTGAATATATCCATGTTATCCACACAGGTGACACCCAAAAGTAGTTCATGATGGCGGACTTTTCAGGCCTTGAACTCGTGCGAGAAAGCCATGTGCCTGTTTGTCTGTCTTGCCTATGCACCAAAATGTAACACGGACACGGTGAATGACCTCTATAGTCAGCTGAACCAGCTCCATCCTCACAGAAAATGTACGGATGTTTTAATGCTGGCTGGTAATTTAAACGCTTAAGTGGGATAAACGTCCACTGAGGAGCTGCATTTGGTCGACCAACACTAAGTCTTTTTTAATGTTAACTTTGAGCGGTTCCTACAGGTGTAATGATTCTCATCAATGTCTCGCTCTCACTAAATTCCCACACAGCACTCATATAAGAGTATGGCACCAACCAGTCTCGGAGTAGCCATATATGCAACCCGATCATAGAACGATCAATTGTCTTTTATGAGGCACCTTTCAAAACACCCTCATTTTGGAACAAGAGCATGGCCTCCGACCATGCACTTGTATGTACTAATCTACGAATTCGCTTCCGTTGACACTCGTGTCGACGTTGTGGACGCATAGACACCAGATTTATGGAGGGGACAAATTTTTTACTGAGGATAAACTTACAATGGCATGCAGATAGCACAGGCGCCCATTGAACGCATTTGTTGCTTACGGGTCCCGTGTTCACATGTTCGCCAGACGGTAATAGTAAAGTGTATGTTTTTCTGTTAAAATGTTTACACCAATCAGGGTTGTGGGTCTCAGAGCAGTCTTATAAAATTCCCTATGACCCCTAACACATTACGACTTACAGAAAACACAATGCGATTCCCAA
Source organism: Dicrocoelium dendriticum (assembly GCA_944474145.2). Taxonomy (NCBI): domain Eukaryota; kingdom Metazoa; phylum Platyhelminthes; class Trematoda; order Plagiorchiida; family Dicrocoeliidae; genus Dicrocoelium; species Dicrocoelium dendriticum. The sequence continues at coordinate 100,099,488 of OX104067.1, read as the reverse complement.
GTATCTCACGGTATAATTGCCTTCTATCATCAAGAGAGAACGCGAAACCTGGAAGTATTTTTAATGCACCGAAGGTGGAAAGAGGCTATTGTGTTGATGGGAACCGGGAAGCAAGGGCATTAGTATTAGCGAATGTTATGCGACGTGGGGGAAATTCTACCAAAAAACATGTCAAAAAGCTTGGGACTAGGCTGTTTACTTCCAATGGCAGTTTACTCCACCAGCAATATCAGCCCGCTTGTAAATCAGTGATAGCCATATCACGTGTATCGCACTTATTGGTCTGTCCACACAAACGGAAGCCAGATTTGATATGGAACAGATGAAGTAAAAAAAACATCCGCAGGAACAGATAGACTTACGTCGGACATTGTAGTATCAATGGACGCTCTTATTGTTGAAGTTCATAGTGTATTGTTTAAAATGTAGGGGTAGGAAATTGATCCATGGACTACAGCTGCTCTAACATTACCCCGATTTTCATAGTGTGCGCGCGTTTGGAACGATGCTTTTAATCAAACTCCATCAGGTTTCCCATTTAATTGCTTTCGGGCGGACTGGAAACCTGTGGCAAGCTGTTATCGTCCTCCATTATATCCAGTAATACGAGACAGATACGCCACCGTAACGTTTCTTTGCCAACTACGCCATTTACGTTTTCATTAAACTACATTCATCAGAACCGATATGAAAGATGTGGAATGGATCCTATTCCATCGATTTCTCTGCATATAGTACGCGGACGATGTGGCTGTAATCATTCACAGCCCGTAACTCTGCTAACCAGCACTGCGTAGAATGGCGCTGGCTGTAAATCCTTTCGTGTTAGGATTCACTACTTTCATATGCAAAACTTTCTGGCAGGAATATCATGGACCGTCGTCTGCATTGACTCTCGTCGTGAGTCAGCTGGAAGTCGTCCAGTAATTTAACTAGGCATTTACCTTGACAGCTGTGGAAGGGAAAATGAGACCAGGAACTATATAGCAAATTCTCGAGGTGTTTTCCCCAAATTCGCCACTTATGACGCCGCCTCGACTTCGCATTCATCTTTTAATGTCGGGCCCAAGAGGTTATCATCCATTCTACCTTACTTTGAGGTAGCGAAACTCGGTCCATCAGATCGTTTGACGTTTGGAGAAAATTTCTTTCAGTCACCGGTGCCTTCTCCGTCTAAATCCATTCTGATGGGAATACTGCGTATGCAGTGGTACGTTCACCAATTTATTTAGACTCAAGAAGAGCAAGTTAACTGTACAACACCGTTAGTTCAGTCCTCAACCTCTTAGGTCTGGGACGTATGTTACGAATGCTAGCGCGATGACCTTCTACTTGAAATGCATTGTTTGCGTGAAGGGAGAGTAGGGGCAAGCCAATGAGTTGGTCCAGAGTAATGAAGACTCTCACTTTGAAATTGCTACTGGTTGACGCCTCCCGAATCCTTGGGTCCGAAAGACCGTGAATACGATTCGTTGTGGATAATTGTTGGCATTAGGATCAGTCGACCGCAGTGATATTTGTGCGTGTATCATCGAGACGTATTGCCATTGTTTCCATTTCCTCCAAATTTCTTACGACTTACTGCTCCTTGTGTGAACTGATTCACTGAACACCAGGCTGGCTTCCACCCTAGTCGTGGTTTCGTCGGTAATAAAATTACTCATCGCCAATTGTCGGAGCATAAACACATACAGGCGACCTACTTTGGTAGTTTTCCTTGACCTGAGAGTGCTTTTCGACTCTCCCGATCTCGCCAGATTGTGATACTATCCAGCCATGTAGGACGTGCAGACTAAACTCCTTTCAACTAAAAATCTCTCTATCGTGACTTACAATTCCGGTTCTAAGGGAAAATCTCTTGTGTTCCCCAAGTCAAACGATGTTTACCACGGTTGTCCTATATCTACTTTTCTTTTAAGTTTGTGAACGAAATGATCATGAATTCCTCGGTTCTTTCAAACACTTGCGAATTTCAAACTCTGCCAGGTGACTGACTGACAAACCTAGAGTATGTGGACAACATGAATGTTCTCAAGTCTAACGCAATGACTATTCAAACACTACGGGTAGACTAATTCATATTGCTGCAATTTCTCGCAGCTGCTATCTATCTTCAAATCGCAATGTACTGTTGTAAGATTGGACGGACACCGCACCGATTCTAGCCATCACCGGACAGCCACTGGGAGAGCTGGTCGGTTCACTTACCTGGGTAGCCCTGTCCCCTTTGGCTGCTGCATCACAGAGGAGGTTACTTTGCATATTAGCCAGGCCCGTGAGGCTTTGCAGTGGCTTAGCCACTAATGGAGAAAGCGCGATAGGAGCTCATTAGTAAAAGTTTGGGTGAAAAACGTTGCGATAAGACCGCTCTTTCTGTATGGATCATGTTACGTACCGATCGTGTATTCCTAATCCGTGTATGAACCCGTAGTTCTTTTAGACTTAGGAAAAACACTAAGGCCGGATTATATGTGTGAAACTGTAATCTACTCCTAATCGGAGACAAGCGAAAACATGTCGGACCAAAGGAACCAATGCGAAACAGAGACCAGTCATTGAATGCCCTTCTGGTGTCTTCTGGTGCCTCTTTTGAGTGTTTCCTGAAATTTAAACCCTTGCGTTTGGCAAGTCATGTCCTACGTATTGATGTTCAGCTCTTTCCTCGACCTGTTTTGTACACCGTGGCTGCACCAATTTGGCAAGATTACGAGCTAGTCAGCCCTTGACGTGAAGTAGGGGCTTGACTGAGATATTTCTCAAGCTGGTGTGTGTCGTCTCTGTGGATGAGAAACTCGGAGACGGTACCAAACACGGCGTATTCGCGCAGTCGCTGTCCTATCTGCATTCATTTTCTTGTATCTGGTCGTTGCTTTTCGTTCCATACTGTTTAGTCTAACGCATCTCCTTTTTGCTTCCATTTTAGTTACATTATGTTTGCATTTAACCCCACTATATTGCCACACTGTTGGCACCGTTCGGAGTTCTGATAATGGTTGCTCGACTCAGTCTGTCCATGCCATCTTAAAATCAATACTGTTTGGAATATTCGGGTGTTGCGATAACCAATAAGACCTCTTATCTTAGTCTTTCAAAACAGAATGTTATGTACCTCACCACGTGGGCTGCATGGCTGCTTGGTCACCGTCATCGTCGTGGTGTGCCGAGGTTAACAACATGACGGTTCGCGTAATCTGCCTACTCCTCTGATGATAATGCTCATTATTGGAAAGCAAACATTAAGCTCATGTTGTAACGTTGTTATGCAAGTAGCATCATAAAAATACCATTCTTCAGTCTTTCTATGCATTCTTAAAATCAGTGACGTTGGTCTGGCCGCGGCGTGCCTAATGACCCCTTCAAGTGAACTGCGAAAACATCGTTCACTGAGCAAGCCAAACCCTACGAAAATGGATAATAGGTACACATTGAACCAATAAAACCAACATTTTTCACTTCCTGGTGTCAGCTTATAACTTGCTCATGTAGCATGTCCTGCAAACTATACCTAGCTACTACCTAGGGGTCACAAAATCTCGCTTCCGGTAAAATGTTTGTGGGCACATGTTCCAAATGGACAAGAAAGTAAGCACTTTTTTACATGCCTAGTATACAAGTTGTATGAAATATGAATTGTAAAAATCCAAGGATGACACAAATAAAAGAACTTGTCTTATAAACTAAAACTAGGCAACATGACAACTTCCATTAAAACTCGTGTTGACTCTATTTCAAACTTGGTATTAAAAATGTAATTCGCTATAAAATAAGGCTGACGCCGTTTAATGGGCAAATGTTTTTCGCCATTAGATATGCTTCAACCAGTGGTATTTAACTTTAAAAATGTGGCTAAACACTTACTTCGCTTGTGTACAGTGTCTGCTGCATTACATTATCCATGACTCTCTTTTCTCACACAAGGGTACAAACCACAGCTCTACATAAACTGAAAGGTTTGCTTACACTTGCCTTGGAGTCACCATATCCTTGTCCGCAGTTTTCCAGACCGTAACATTTTGTACATTGTACCTGGTTGTAGCAGAGCTTAACCAGTAATATTCTGATAATTACAACAGCTTCAGCAAAACCTTTACATTCTTAAATTTGCACATGTGGTTTCAGGCACTGCATTATTGTTCGAAGAATGTGGCTTTAAACCGTAGGTGGAAGGTGACAATTCTAGGAGCAGAACGTTCTCCACTGTTATGTGTACATATGGTTGTATTGCATCAGCGTCCTCAAAGCCCACGATATTGTGGCAGTCAGAACATAATTTACTCAGGTGGAAAGTTTCGCATTGGCTTTCACCTAACACCTCACTTCTTCACCGGTTTCTTTCTGTTTTGGGTTCTTCACGTAGAGAGTGTCTGAGCTGACAGTGTTACCCGACTGCTGGTGATTGATGGCTTACGCCTTGGTCACTATGTTAGAGTTCTACACGAAGCACACGACAAATCGGTTAGAGGTATATTTTTGGAAATTGGGCTACCCATCGCTTGTCTGGAATGTGATGCGCATTAACATTTGTGGACGTAATCTACATTGAAGCCAACTTCTGAAATCTCGCTCCGAAAATGAGCACCACATTCAGCTCAGGATCTCTAAGCTTGTAGCATACTAATCATGAGTAAACCGGGAGCGGTATCTAGATACCGTCATGTTTTATTTTAATGCGCTTTCAAAATCAAGGATACTGGTTAACACTTCGTGTGAACTGCGAGCACATCATTACCCGCGCAGCCACAAACCTAGTATAGTGGTATAAATTAAACAGTAGACCATGAAAGAGAAAAGACTTAAATTTCAGGTGCATGCTTATAGCCGACTAACTTAAGACTTCCAGCACTCCATACTTAGCAAAAGACTATGTTAATCAGTACCGGTAACCAGTAAGCATGCGCCATTTCTGAGTAAGCGAGAAACGTAAATGCACGCGTTGCTCATGCAATATACACGGTGCGCAAACTACGGATCGTACACAAAAAGAAGCTATTGATAATGTGAACTCGCAATCCTGTAGGCTGTATCAAGACAAGACTTGAAGCTTTACAACGACCCAATTCCGGCACGTTCAACTACCTCAGTGGTAGAAACAAATAGCGCCGCACAACGGGAATTTGTTAAATTAACTATTAATGCGTTTACGCCATAATTATTGCTTCGGTTTAATGCAGCCAACGTCAGCATTTCGGATGGTCATTTAATTTATGGATGCATTATATTTGCTACTTTATTTCACCCATGCCTATTTGTCTTACACTTAGCTGCTGACAATTACTCCAAACAAAATTATTCGTTTTCGCTCACACTCTTGAAAGCTCCACATATTCGGTCACTATTTTACTTCCCATAACCTAGCTGCAGCACAGTTTAAGTGATGCTCCCGCTATCACTAAAACATTATCCGCATAAAATTTACCTTTTTACTTTAGCGTACATAGTTTAGGATATTTATTTTGGCGGTTGACAAAGTATATAATTTAAGTTGACATGTGCAGGATGCCACTTTGCGTGCTACCTTTTCTTCCCCACTGTAGTGAGAGCAGACTCCAAAGTTGCTTCAACGCCTTCAACACCCGCAATATTAGGTTAATAAGGACCTATTTACCACATATGGAAAGGTTCTGGGCTGCTGACTTCCAACGCTTCACTCCGCCACCGATTTCTTCCGTATTTGGCTCTTCATGTTGCGATACCCTAAGCTGGGATCGGAATCCGATCAAGTCATTGCCAGATACGAGGTGGAGGCCAAGCCAGTGCTCCACAAGTAGCAATAACAAATCGGCTGGAAATGTTGTCTTTTCAGGCGTTAATCTGTAAACAACCGATGCCTATGATGACCAGTTACTTTTCACCGTGGACTAGCTGTAGCTTTGTGCCTCAAGTATATAAACTGAATTACTGGTTGCTGCACCCATACATGTAGCAAAAGCAGGCAATCTGTGAACGACTTGTCCACTTAGGGGAGTGAAGCATGTTGGGACCATGGAAAACTGCGATAATGAAGTAAGGTTTGGACGCCTAGTTCTCTTTTTTGCTGTTCGTCCAGATGCAACCATAACTGCATTTAGTTACACTGGTGTATCCCTGGCGTTTTGTCAGTTGCTGTAATGCTTCCGTCAGTTTTTTCCCTTTAGTACTAAAAAGATGAAGGAAATAACAACCGGGATGGATTTACACATCTAACAGAACCAAAACGCCTTTTGCTTTGCCTCCCTACTACCTAGTTTCGGGTTGATTTGTGCCCATACATTTACGGCAAATAATTCACAGTAGTGCAAACACGTTAGTCCCATCTTAATGACAAACACGTAGGTTGCATTTACCTTTTGAATGGTTCATGTTCCTTGACAATGGGCACTTTTGTGATCTCTTGCAGTTTGTAAGGTCCATCAGCCGTCCGATTTTACAAGACAGACGACGATGATGCGAGGAATGACTCTTTGAGTATGTGCTCAAATGCTCGACCACACTGGCTGGCAAGGTAAAGAAGCATGCTTTGTTTATTGGCTGATTGCTGGATCTCTGCTCTGATTGGACAGCGGTGTAGTTCCGAAGCTGAATGCCAGCAATAAGCGCTTACATTGTAAAACAGTACAAATTTCTTTTACAGTCATCTTAAGAATGCCATACTGAAATACTTTTGGGATCGCTGGAAAGCCTCGAGATCTTAGGGTCAAATGATGTAACCTAACTGAGGATCGGGCTCAAAAGAAATGAAATCACGCACGAAAATTAGGCACGATAATAATTTAAAACTGCTGGTGATGCTGGTTTCGTGAATCGTTTAGTATAATCCCACATATCATGGTTCAGTGAATAGCGCTGGTAAATTCAATCCAAATGATAGTACGGTGACTACGCTGAGTACGTATGTAAGAGAAAAAAATGCAGTGTGATAACTACACTTCTGTCGGCTGACACATCGAGGTTAGCCTGGTTGCGATGGCTTCGGCCTTTCATAACATTGTTTTCTTAGACTTTTTGACACGAGATAAAATACTGTGAAATCATCTGCAGTCCCAAGTTAGTGTCCACTTTCGACCAAACTTTCTAGTAGAGAACATTTGATGCAACCGTTCGTAGCTTACTGCAATGCCGCTTGACAGCGCACCGCTATCTGTTTAGACAAATGCATAGTCGTGTAGCCGACATATCTCACACCACAGGTACAAGTACTTTGATATATGATACAGGATTTGGGTTCGACCGGGAGTCTGTCCTTAAGACGTTGGGCAATAAATGACTAGGTTATCGCAATGACGAGCGGATAGGAAGCTGGGAAAGTTTGAGCTACTGCAGTAGAATGTCTTTTGTTCAGCAAGTCAAAGGCAGTGTCGCCCTTGATGGGAACTGCGCAGAACCCATCTTTCTTGTTAACAGTTACGAGCACTTTAGGGTGAACATAAATCACTGTTTGCTTCCGGATGCGCGGGGCCGAGTAACCTTTTTCTTGCAACCTTTTGAGCAGACCGTTCTGTACAGCTTCAATATGGCTAGACTGCAAACTTTCGTGGAGCGAAAGTAAGGGTAACGAACAAGGTTCATTTTGTAATCCATGGGCACAAAACAGAAATTGCGTACATGGCCAACCCACGTTGCTTAGAGAAACACAATTATCTTCAGTGAACCATGTTCCATTCCGTTTAGTAACACGACCAAGTAGGTCAGTCCACTATTAGTTTCCATTTCGCTGGTAAACTTAACTAATGGGTGTGCACTAAGTCACTGATTCCACAGACTGGAAGTACCAGTGTCTGAATCACTGACTACAAACGTGTCATCCTTATATCCACAATTTAAGACAGGTGGAAAGCTGATGGGTATAGATATAGGTCCGTGCTCAAGCATATCAAGGAAAGTGTCAGCAAGAAACCGTTTAGGAGCAATCTCATGGCAGCTCAGTGAATATGACTGCAGTAGGTTCCAGCAAATAAACATTATCTGTTGAAGATACATCGCAATATGAATACCTTTTGTTTCTTCATCTGAACACCTGCATCTATGATCTAGTAGTTTTATCAACGAGAAGGAAAATTAAGCTTCTCTATAACGAAACGTTCAGAATGAGACTGAACATCTCATGAAATTAATCAATACACCATTTACTAACATAACTTCGATTTGTTTCACAGATTCGGATGTTTCCCAGTGAAAGTGCACAACTCCTTGCGCACGGTTCCAAGCACTTATAAAAACTATTGCACAAGCGATTGAAAAGCTAGGCTTGCTAAGTATAGAACACAGATGGACCTATAATTTCGGTGATTCATGTAGTTGACAAGGTTGAGATGGATGTGACCCTACTGGAGTTAGGCGTTGCTGGAATTCGCCAGCTATCGGGTTCATAGTTTTTAGCTCTTGCATAACTTCTGGCAGGTTGTGCACATCCTGCGCGGTTTTATCTACTTGCACCTTAGAATTTCCTCCTATCCTACATGAGGGAATGCATCTTAGAGACCCGAACAGATTTATCCATCGACATTCATCTCCATGACGAACTGGACCTTAAAACTATGACGCCTTCATTCATTCACCATTCCAAAGTCCCCTCTCAGTGGCTTTTAGTTAGAAGATATTAGAATCTGAGTTGGTAAATCAGATATTGCTGTGCGACTAGCCCCAGGGTGGTTCTGAATGTATCCTTGTCAAGTAAAGAAGCAGGGGCCAGCTTGTTCAGCTTTTGCATTAGAATTGCAAACTGAGTCTCTACCGCGGTACACGAGACTACTGAGTTACAACCTTCCATTTTCTAATTGTAAACCCCTAAGAGATTCATCAAAATGAATACTATCCACAACAGTGTGCTCTGGTAATTCCTTTAATGATCCAATAATTGCTGCGCCAGCGGGCCAGAACTAGAGAGACGCCCGAATGGCTCTCCAGGAAATAATAAAATCTGATCAACAGCTAGATAATGATGTGCGTGGGAAGCAGTATAGTTCGAAACTTACACGTAGCCATCGTATTCCGAGTAAACCAGTTGACCGTCTGCTTCGAAATTTGCTGTCCTATTGAAACTATTTTCTTCCGCGCCAATGGATTCTCGTCTCAACATCTCAACCGATTGCGCAGGCTTTAGGAAAAGGCTTTAAACTCATCGATTGACATAAAAATCGAATTATTCTCCTCAGCCATATATGCGTTCTAGCGTACTTGGAAATAATAAATATGGAGAAATATGGAAAATGCTGAAGTATTTAAGCGGCGTCCCTCGCAAGGTCACGCAGGCAACTACAGATGTAGAAAAATTAACTATCCATTTTGGTGACCAGGATGGTGCTTCACCTTTTGATATATCCTCTGTTTAGTTACAGATACTCTCAGATACCCCACCTGTGAACTGTGTAAAAGAAATTATTCTGGTTACAACTTACTAAAACAGCTGGTCCAGATAACTTGTATCCTGTCCCTCTCAAGTAGTGTGCAAATAATTTGGCAAGGCGTCGTGACACCGTGTACACATTGTGCTTCAAGCGACACAAGATGTCTGAGAGTTGGAGACAAAAGAAGTTGCAAATATCGACCAAGGTCGAGAGGATTACTCTCAAAATAAATTCAACCTATACGCATTTGTATGCCCACCATTAGTTTTCAGATCCTTACTCAAGGTCCACCTCAGACGCATTAGAAGTTCTGGCACATGCCGTGTTTTCGTCACTGTCTAATAAAAACAAATACAACCACGCCTGCTTCCTGGCTTTTACTAACGCTTCCGTTTGCATGTACCATGAATTATTGTTATGCGTTCCATCATTACATGTAATTCATATTACCGTTGTTCTGATAAAATTTTGGTTTACAAGACTATTCACTCAACCAGGTTTTTGTGGCAAACCTCATGTTCATCCATCACTAACGCTGATGTTCTTCGGGGAGCCGTTTTTTCTAATTGCAATTTTGCATTTATGTTACCTCAATCCTCGTCCCCGAAGAAGCCATTCAAATAATGAGTACCGATGACAAATTCCATAGCGTTCGTCATACAAACATAGAGTCGTCGGTTACAATACAAGTCTTCCTTGAAAATCTTATAACTTGGTACAAAGATCGTTTCTGACCATTTCAAATTATAAAATAAAAGGATGCCCTTTTCGCCGTTCACATGAAATAGCTACTAGCAAATGCTAACTTATTACCCGCAACTTTCCATCGTTGGTTAGATTTGACCTGCCGCATGCCAGTCAAATACCTGGAAGTGGCATCAACAGGTGGACTTATATGATTCTTCATCTGGATGAAACATTTCCTTTCATCGTATGTTAAACGTCTTAGGATTTCCGCCGGTTTTTGATTAAGCCTTTTATCACTGCATATATGTCGCCCTACTGGGCCCTTTGCACTCCCGTGATCAGTTCTTGGCCTCTGACTAAGGACCTCAAAGTTATTGCCTGTCATTTCGGTGCCGGAAACAATTGACATCATTGTATCTAACCATGTTCGCGCCTGTAAGGAATGTGCACTTAGAATACTCACTGAGGTTAACCTTCCGTTACGTAGAGTATTCTCCTAATGCGCAGCGAGCACTTCGACAAAAAGTACCTACAATACTATATGGGCCCATACAAAAGGCTACTGTATGCGAATAGTTCCTTGCCTGGCACATTTTTCAGCGATAACGATTCCGGCATTCAAAAATCGCTTACCAATTTAATTCAGTGAATTAAGCTGTGACAAATTTTATTTTCGAGATGGTGATTATACAGATTTTTGCACGTACAATTCTGTTTAATTATTTAATCCGGTCTGTGGCATGTGTATTGGAGCTGAATATTCATCAGTTAATATTTCAGGGTTCTAGGATTAGATAAAAAGGGTAATTTTACAAGGCACCTAGGGTAGAATACACAAAAGCAATTTTCTACGCAAATTGGATCTAGATGAAGCGTGATATATCAATAGTTCAGTCACCGAATTGTATACCGCTTTCGTGTAACGTTTAGCACTAAGATGAACGTCGTGATGTCTGGTGCTTTCAACATGTGTGTCGGTGATACATTCCAGTGGGAACAGTATCTAAGTGAGTAAAAATACTTCCTACAATAAAAACAAGTGTTGCGTCCTTAGGCATTGTTTCTAAGAGGCTAGGGTCAGCAGTGATGTACTTGGGTGCTCACTTTCAGTTAGTATCCGATATGTGAGAATGAGATCTCCGCGAAGCCTTCGGTATTCTGAAGAGATCACACTGAGTAAACGAAGACGCAGTTCGTAACTGAAACCGGATAATACACTTGTTGGCTTAGTGTTTCTTCTTTTGGGTTGCTCCAAGAGACAATTATCTCGTATTAAAAATGGGCGCCAGGCCTGGACCGCATATTCAACATAGGGACGAGGCTTTTTGTTTATCACCAGTGGTACTAGTCCTCGCTCAAAGGTGCCGATGGTTAGCCTAAAATCTTCAGGTTCAAGTTCGCCATACTGGCTGCCTTTGGGAACTGGGGCGAATTGCTAAGACTTACTTGAACGATGATAAATAACTTTCGTTCACATGTCACCTGTTGCAAAACGTGCTGTCCCAGCAAATATGTTGATGAAGCTGCTACGCACCGACAGCAATTGCAAGTTGGCGGGATTCAGTGAGAGCTGGTTCCCTTCTGCCCATTCGTTGGTTCGGTCCATATCCTTATGAAGATAGACACGGTCGGATGCTGAACAAATTGCTTTCCGTATTTTATCATCATCTGCCAATATTGGTAACAGGGATAAAATTGTTTATCTAAAGTAAAAGTAATTGCGGGCCAATGACGGATCCGTGCGGTACATCACTAAATACGTACAGGCTTTCGAAGTGAGCGCTGACTATTCTTACCTTGATGGTTTTGTCTTGTAGACAATCATCCAAACAGGTGAGTAGGAAATCAGTGATACCATAGAACGCAAGCTTATGGGGGAGAATAAAGTAATTGAACCTGTCGAATGCCTTAGAAAAATCTAAGTAAGTCTTATGTACGGGGATTCCTTCATCAGCCGCCCTGGTCCATGAATCCCAGGCAAGCAGCAGAGTGGTGAGGAAAGGTCTTCCTTGTCTGAAACCAGGTTGGATATTGGAAAATATTTGCAGTATTTCAAAATATGGCATTATTTCATCTGCGATGATGAAATCCTAAACAAAATCACCGCAACATCATACGTTTCGATTCTTGGCAGCAGTCTGATAGGCGATCCACGTGAGACCATCGACGTCTGTAACAACTAGTGTCGATCCATCATTTGCAGGATTACTGCTGAACCATCCACATATATTCCATCCCTTTGCTTACCAATGTTAAGTTCCACACAGTGAGATTCCATCTCCGAGAACTTTAGCATCTTATTTCCCATGCTAAATTGTCATGGTATGATGGACCTGATGATCAACCGCTAACGCTGCTGATATCTACAATCCACGATATTCCACCCTACTTTTGCTCTTTTTCTTATCTGCTTATCTGATATTGTGACAGTACAATAGAAGGATCTTGTTGATACCTCTCATTACAAAGCAGGCTCTGTGTATGAAACGATAAATCGCCGTCCAAGAAGCCGCAGGTTGTAACTGTCCACGATAATAGGACATACATCACATACTTTTGCAAAGCGTTGACTTACAAAACGACGCGAAGTCTTATCAACAGCTGACAATGGGGCTTAAAATTTCACACTACTGCACAGCATGTCAGAAAGAGTTTCTTAACATCCTGATACGCTCGTTTGACTGCAGTTTATTCGATACAGTTTCTTACCTTCACATTTGTAAGGCAACTGAGTGCATTTCGAATGCCCAGCTCTTATTTAAAGTAAATATATTTCATATCAAAAACACCTACTTTCGTCGCTTTATCTCTCCCTCTTTAAAATATTTCTAGTAGCATAATTCAAAAATAAGGCAAGCGCACCTAAAGCATTTACGTGTAACGTAATCCAATCATTGTCCTGGGTACTTTATCACTTCTATTATCTTTGGAATACCTTACTATGTCTTCGTTTCTTTGTGGCTTTCAATATTCCCTTGGGATATTAAGATTACTTGTATTTTTATTCCCACTGGTGTAAATGAGAAACCCAGTGCAATCCATTATGACTTATATTCGCCTGATTGGTGTTTTAAGTGGAAGATGTCATTCTGTGCTGACAAATACCACGTGCTATCCTACATAGGTGACTTTAAGACAGGTTCGCTTATTATTGGTATTGAACCAGTGTCTCACTGCCATTCAATCTGTGACCTAAAGATTCAGCTTTCAAATACCTTAAGCTACGCTGAACAGGCTGAGCATCGGGCATCTCCTCAACCTGTTCACTTTGAAAATAGTCCAGCAACGACAGGTGTGAAATACAAACCATTCTGTTGCTATATTCTAGCTCCATCATCTGCCACAAGACCAGAAAGGATGGTCTTATATGTTCAAAACGAACACAACGTTCATTCATCTGTCGTCTCGTAAGATATTCCAACATATCATCATATACTGCTGGAAGCACCACTAGTCCATGTTTCTTTATGGCTGCGCATAATGAAACTTAACATTTGGTCTTCTTGGACACACTTACCGAGAAATATTTCTTTCAGTTTTCGTAGTACAAGTGGAAGACCAGTAAGGTTTCGCGCATAACACGATAACAACTGAATGATTACGTAAAGATCAAGAAAAATCAGTAGGAAAATTAGTTTCTTAGTCGATAGTTTTTAATATGGGAAAAACTTCTGAATGAGATGCCTGAAATTCCGTCAACGAATAAAATTGCTTACATTTATACATTCGTACCTCAATGTAGTGTGACCCATTTTTGTCGTAAAACAATATTCAAATATGAATAATCGTACGAAGGAAGTGCAAGCTAGGTTTGCTTTGGATGCCGGTATCATACTTTTTGTTCTACTCGGCGGTTTTCCTCTCAAGAAACACTACTAAAAAGAATGTAACGCAGGTTTTATAAGCCTTGTGTCAATAGCAACCTCAGAAATACTGTTAGTAATGCGACGATAAGTATTCGCTTAAAGTAACGCCTAGACTGATTAAAGCGCAAGGGTTACTTCACAATTTGTTTCCGTTTGAGCTACTTTACCAATCTTCCTCTTCTTCCCCGGAGTCAACTATTCAAGTCAAGTCAACTCAAAATAAGCTTTATGGAAGCTTATGAGTTTATTTTCAGCATTTACACCACCAGTGCGGACAGCTGGATGATAAAATCATTCTACAAGCATGCATAGAAAAGTGGGGGAAAAAGGTAGTACTGTTACTTTAACAAGCGGTCGCGCAACATCTTAGTGACATTTTTTTGTCAATAAGCAAACGGGAGAGATAAGGCAAAACATTATTACGAAACCATGAGGTGCGGGAGAGTAAAATTCTGAATTACTAAACAGCAGAAAAGAAACAGAGCGTTTTGCGGAAGGTGGTTGTGAAGTGGATGAAATGCATCAGTTATTATATTAGAATAAAAGTCATTGCAAGCATCCAGATGTCTAGGAATAATCTAACCAAGTAAAGAATCTCTAGACAAGCCGCTGCATATAGTAATGTGCTTTAGCGATCGCATCAGTAAGGTGTAGTCTTTCTGAAGCAGTTGAGGAAAAATGACAAGAGAGCAGTATGGCTGATGGGAAATAATACAAGATGTCACAAAGCTGAATATTAAACTACGAAGTACTGAAAGCACCTTGTCTGAGGACCCAAAAAGAAAATTTTCTGACTTTTTGAAAAGCTTTACAGACATGCATGGATCAAGAAAGGTTCTGGGACAAAAGGCGATGAGATACTTGACGATGAAAAAGCTGTGTATGGAATTTTTATTCACAGTAATTATAGGGGAGAAAGCTAGAAGGGACTGCAACTTATCACAAAGTAGAAAAGAAAATATTACATCCCTACATTTTGAAGCATTAAGCGTAAGAGATCTGGATGAGGACCGTTTCACCAGATCTTCCAACGCACGTTGGAGTGATGAGGAATCCTGGTTAGTGGGGGGGATATACATCCCAGCACAACATCATCAGCATATTTACACCCTATAAACGTGGTTTCTATAGGTTAATGTTCAACCTACAAAGAAAATAGTAAGGGTGATAGGATCGCTCCCTGTAGAACACCACAGTAGGCACGGAGGACAGAGGATTTTTACCGCTCAAATTGATGAAGTGAGTACGATCGGTAAAATAGTTACGTAACACAGTACACACACCAGGATGAGATCCACTTTCGGATAGTAGCTCTAGGAACCTTGACGTATCCAGGCTTTCAAAGACATTCGAGTAATCCGGGAAGAGAAGCCGTACGGATTTGCACTTTTGATCTAATGCAGAGGCTATAGAATGAACAATATATGCCAGTGCATTCAATGTGGAGCGCTGGCGTCCATACTCAAATTGGTATTTATCGTCTTCAGCAGCGGCTAAGAATATCCGCGGCATTAACAGTCTATCAAAATCCTTTAGGAGCACAGATGTACATGCAATTTCGCGATACTTTTGTAATCCGGTTTTTGGTACTTGAGTGATACTTGCTGTTCTGCGTATGTCCGGGCTCACACCCGTAATGAGGCATTTGTTAAATGGAGCTGTTAAAGGCAATGTGAGAAAATCAGCACAGTCCTTCAAAGCTACTGAGGAGAGAGGATCCGTACCACAAGCTTTGGTTGCCTGCAATCTTTTGAGTTCCTTGTGGACGTTGCTTTGATCAAAGGGCGCGGCTGGACTTCAGCTAATGGAGGAGGGCAAGGAGGATGAGTTTAGTGAGGCCGAACTAAACGCCAAATTCAGTTTATCTACATCCACTTCACCTCTGCGGCTGCAAATGCTGTTACCACAGAGCTGCCTCAGAGGCCTCCATAGATGGCGACAGTTATGGTTGCCTAGAACTGCTTCGAAGTGTAATTGGTTTAGTGTTTGTTAGATTGGATTTGATTGCTGTGGTTAAGCTTTTGACACGGATAGCCTTCTTGCACTTATAGCCCCATCCTTGATTAATTCGAAGTCGCTTCAGTGTTGGTGAAGAAAATCTATCTGCTCTTAGTAGATCGTTTCAACTGGGCAACACATGTCAAAGCAGTAGTTGGTGCAGTCCGTAAGATGGTCGCATTCGAGCTACTGGTCCTCATCTTTGCAGACCGAAAAAGCAGTTAGAGGAAACATCATCTGGATCCTCGTGATATTTTCCAAGGAGTAATTTGGCCGTTTGATAACTTTGTAAGGCCGTCTGGTCAGCGTTAAAAAATTAGAACTGCTGTAGTTGGCTGGAAACAGTCTTAAAATACAATGGTCTGAGCTGCTCAAAGGAGCCCGCTTTTGTATGGCAAATAACTGTCGTTTATTTTGAACACAGCGTCCAACTGGGCATCTTATCTGGTCGAAACAGTCACTAGGTCTACCAAGCCAAATGTCTTCAAGAGGGTTATATCCTTTCTAGTGAAGTCAACAGCAACAATACAGTTAGAACAATCTAATTTAAACAGTAGCGTTGAAGAAAGTTGGTCTCCAAAAAGCTTTAAATCCGATGCAGGTGTGTTAGGAGCAAAGCGTACGTTTCCAACGATGACTGATCGAAAGCCACTTAGGAACTTCGGTTGGCACTCAAATAAATGGCGGCTTATAGAAATAGTTGCGTAGGTAAATGCTATGATTGCTGTGTTGCACTAAGGTTGATTAAGTTGATAAAGTTATAACGCCACTCCCACGGAACTGAGGCTTCCCGGGGCGGTCCGACCTAACGGGGAAAATAGCCATCGAGTTGAATTGCGCCATTTTCCACATCAGCATGCAAACAGATTCAGGTAACAGAATGCTTCCTGTGTTAACATATGCATTTAGCTACATGCCGGCACTGAGATTACTGATTTTACCAAGAAGCGAGCGAACATTACTGGAAAGTATTCGTGTGACCAGCGTTTTGTCGACAGAATAACGACTGGGGTCAGATTGCCAGCCAGTTTGATGCTTTCGCTTTTTTCCAAGACATTTATTTCTAATACGTTTGCGATTGTTCCTGACTTTATGGCTGTATTCGATGAGGCACGGATTTCACGCAGTAACACAACGTTTTCAACTGGTTGACGGAATAGGAGCACATTGACCGTGAGACCAGCTCAGAAGAAATAAATTGCTTCAAAATTAAAATTAAAATATAGAATCCGAAGCCGATAGTGCAACATAATCCAAGGAGAACAGCAATGGCCGAATTTGAAGGCCCCGCCTTAGGAGCTATTATTGCTCCATGAAGTCGTTTTGTCATAAACGCGCGTGCTCCTTGAATGCGTGCCCCTGATTGATCTACCGGAAAAATTCTTTGTGGCCTGCATTATTCATAGTACCAACCACAGTTATTTACTTTCTTCTATCACTGTGCATATACCGAACTGTAGGTTACTTTGCACTTGCTTCCCTGCTAAACAGAAATGCGCCGTTTACCCACAATGGTGGTTTCATTCTATTCCTGTGTTTTCTCACATTTTGTTGTTCTTCACGACTGGGCCAATTTTCCGAATTGACAGATTACTTCTTCCAAGCTAAGCAGTAACTATACCTGATGCAAATCACCATAGAGTCAATGGTGAATACTAAATGTGTCTAGCTCTAAAGAATCAAAAATGTAGAACGTGATGGATTGCTTAAATGTGCATTATAAATGAAAAAACAACCGAGTTTAACACTATATAATACGATGTAGAATAAGCCAGACTGAAACACGGATAGATGAGGAATGAAAGTAAAGATGAAAGCGTTGAGGGATTCACTCGCATGGAATCACGTCCCAAGGAGACGGTTCCACGATTTGCTACATTACTTCAAATGGACGTTTAGCTATCTCTACATTTATACTTACCGCCAGCTTTCGCGTGCTTCAATACATTAAACAGTCAACCACTCTAAATACGCCTCTTAGAACTAGCAGAAACAACTTGAACAATCGAAGGAAAATCTATTTTATGCCATCCTGCATTACTAATTGACGGGAATCACTAGAGGGCTGTATAATGCGCCTGACCAACCTACAGGACCAGATTAGTATGCGCATTTTTAGCGGTCATAAGTATTCCTTCCTTGTTCCATTTTCCATCGTATACTAGGCTTTTATTCACTCAGTTAATGCAGGGCGACCAGCCTTCTATAATTTGGCTTTTTACACCGTATGTATCTTAGGTTGCATCCTTATTGTCAAGACCAGAAAATCCGCTTTTATCTACAGCAAACATTTAACAATTTAGAGAACATCTTCCATCAAGTGTTAGAATAACCTAATCATCGGTTGTGTTTGCTTTAATGGTTAGAACTCTTTTTACATCCACTAAGTTCCATCTGTGGTTGCCAGTGTATTGTAGCGGTCATGTTGAACCATAAAGGAAGCTGTGTTGAGTATATTAACTGTGCGGATAAATTAGTCTGTTCTTTTCAAATATAGCAAATATCTCCCATTATTCTGTATTTGTGCTTATCGTCATTCTGGACTGTCACCATTAGCTATTGAACTACCCCATCGTTTTGGCAATCCTCTGATCTGTCGGATCCCTAGAAATGCTTTTGTTATTCTGTCCTTCATTGAAGATGTTAATCATATTAGATTAAACCTGGGAAATACTTTCGGCAAGCTCATTGCAGCTGGAAGGAACCGGATTTTCACATGCATCTAGCTTACACTAAAGGTTTGTAATCGATGGATTTCATGGAATGAAGCAATCACAAAAAGGCAGAAGTTGTGAGCAATTTATCGTTGGTGGCATGTTTGCAGACAGTACAAGCAACAGTAATTGTATGCTAATTAGTTGCTTTCATCAGTTGGACGGTGGACTAAGATTCCATTTGCATTCCGTCTTTCTGTGGAAAGAGGGAGAAAGGAGCAGTAAAAGCAAAGTGTGCAAACGTCCTGTATTCTGAAGGTTGAAGTAAGTGCCGCCGACCTCGAAAGCGACTAAGGACGGACCAACAACTTTGCAAGCCTGTGCGTAGAGCTGTTTCATGAACCGATTATAGTTGAACGGTTTCTACCTAATTGCATATTAAACTTTGTCATCACACATGACTGTAGCAGCCATTGGTGCAAGTTTTTAAGCTACTTTGACGAATGAGAACCAATCACTGGGATGGATGTTTTCTTTCACATACTTCTCGGCGGTTATGCACCCAAAAATGCGTTCGAGCGGAGTGGAAAGATCAAACAACGTGTACTAGCAAGTAAAGCAGGCATTTGAGGCGAAAACTACAATGCAGATTCGAGAGGTCGCCGTTGTGGGCATATGCCTCACTGGGCATGCTTTTGCATCTATGACAAGCTCGAGACCACATCTTACTTATATCTATGTACTCCGTACAGAGGTATGCAGTGTAGATGATTACTGAACTCAGTTGGAAAACATGGTCACTACAAAGTAATATTAACACCGACCCCGTACTCTTCCAATGAAATAGATAAATTGGTGAATTATTTGATATTTTTAAGCGAAGTTAATGAAGCTTGTGAGCTGAATATTGTTCCACACTTTAGAATACATTAGTTTCACTGCAAATAGGGCGTCCATCTTTCACGATTCTTGTCAAGTACCTATGTACACAGCACGAGTGGAAACGGGGTCATCATAAAAATGTATCACCGTTCTTGTAATGTCAAGCGAAATTGCGACGCATGTGTTTGGCGAAGATTAGCAAAAGCGTCTCGAGCGTTTACTATACGATTGGTGCTCTCGTTCTCAATCCCAACGGTTCTAATACCACTTCCCAGGTACCAAAATCTTTGAACGATTTCTAGCTGATTCCCATCAAGAGTCAGCGCAGGAAGCGATCCTGGCAATCTTGGGGAAAGCTTTTCACTTCGAGGGTGCAAAGCATAACTCGAAACGGAGATAGCCAGTGCTAATCTGTTTAGTACCTCTTAAAAGGTATGTGAGTTGTCACATACCAAGACAATGTCATCAGCTTACTAGGCGTCAAGAAGGCGTTTACGTCGGTGCAGTTCCACACCTAAGTCGTGTCCGGTGAATGCTATTTGCATAATTTCGTCATTAGCGGATTTAAGGAGAAAAGGTATTTGGCCAGAAATCTGGCAATTTTGGCCCGTTAAACTGTTTAACCTAACGCTCCAAGTCTTTTGAAACGTCGCGTATAGGCTGTTCACTCATTTCACGTATAGTTTCAATAACACCAGATTTCCCGCTGCCCGTTTGATGAATCAGACTGGATAATTTCCGATGGCTATCAAGGGTACCTGTCACTTCCGTCTCTGACGCACGATGGGATCACCAGTATCCGCACTGTCTTTTCTACCAGCACTTAGTTCTTCCCTGAGATCTTTGCGTGTCTCGTGTTTGCTTCCAGCCGGAATGTGCCGGCGATCATTGACACGTTCCACAAGAGGTGAAGCGACCCTATCTTCATGTTGGCTATTTGACTTATCACGAGGAGTTACCTACTGTTAATAAGGTATGGTAAGCACGCGGCCAGCGACCTGCATCTCTATTTGGTGAGAGCTTACACAACCCGCATGCAGCGTACTTCGATACGCATTCCGGCAGTGTGCTGGCAATCGATTAAGAGACATGCGTGTTGATCATTCTGTGCACTAAAGATGCAATCGTCCTGGGACAGGCACAGTCATTTCAAGATGCTGATATGTTCAACTAACTGGTGTGTCGGAAACCGGATTATTCAACTAGTAGCCGGTGTTATCGAGGAATTTCCACGGGGTTGCAAATCCTGTTCTCCAGCCATTTGGGATGCATGCGAGGGGAAATGTGGAAAATACAGTACCGGACAGCTTAAAGCAAATTAACCGGAAAGATCCCTGACTAGATAGTCCAAAACTACCAGTATCGCTTTTTCCTGATTCTTAGTCAAATTTCCGTTAAATTCATAAGTTGCACAAGGAAAACTGCAGAGTGAACATCCAGAGGGTGATATTTACGCAAACTATTGGTCGTTGATTTAACATATTACCCAATGCTCAGGCCGCCAGATGACAAGCAAGCAATTTAATTAGGTACGATTGTATGCAGGTTGCAAGTTGCATAATATTGAGAGTAATGTTACTATCGTGTATCTAACTATTCAAACTATAGAATGCTTTATCTTCGGAGGATATCCAAAAGTAATACTGCGAGTAAGCCTTGTACACCTTTTCCTGCTATGAAGATGGAGCACTTGTTTAAGTTGGTCGACACGTGCTTTATTGTAAAGTAATTTGTCTACAAAAGAGAAATATGTCCAACAGACGCAACGGAAAAATTGACTTCTTGTAAATGATAGTATTTTGGGTTACTTGTGTTCTCTCAACCACCTCAGTCGTGTATCACGGTTTATTCGGAATATTAGAAGACTGGATATCGTGAGACATTTCAGAGCGTCGGATAGTGGAGTCGGCAAATCTGATGGTCAGACGTTGGGTAAATGATTTATTACACGTCAGTTGGCATTGAGTTGCTAGAGTCAAAGGAAATATCACTGGGTAACGGTGAACAAGCTTTGGTAACTAGGTTAGTATTCAACTCGGGAATTTCAATGGTTTCCTCAAAAACTGCAGCTAGGAAATCCAGATGGCGGTGTTCAAGAAAGTCTTTAATTTCACGGTTCATTTTACGACCTATCCGCAAAACAACAGATGAAAGGCTTATCATTTGATTAAATATAATTGTAAACATGAACCAATTTGCATACTATTGCAAGGTCACTTTTGTGAATGTCTTCTAAATACCTCATGAAATATATTTAGGTGCGATCTAAAACTCAAACTGCAAGTAAGGTTTTTGCACTTGGTCTTGATTTAAATATGAACTAGTTATTCCAGTTGATAGTTATGAGCTATTGTTAGCGATATACTTGCGCCCTCATTTGTTGCTAAACGATTGAAATCAACGACAAATGCACTTGATTCATTACTTATGTGAAATAGTGCTGTTGCCACTACCTCCATGTCATTCGCGCATTACAATTTATCCAGAATAATAAAAGGCTAGGGCTTCGGATGGTATAATCTGCGTGCCATACGGTTGAAGTTGGATGTTAGTAAAGGATCCTCTACCCGTCCGCTGTTATTGTTCTCTTAGAGGCCCCTTAAAAATTACTGGGTAACGGTGAACCAGCGGAGGCATGTAGATGATTGATGCACGACGAACGTTTGGGTAAAACATGTATAAACTGAATCCAAGAAACGTGTCCTGGTGCATTATGTCTGATCCGATGTACAAGTGTTTAAGTGACACAAAACGGTTAGCGAAAAAATGGGCGCAGTTGAGGTTGAGCAACACAAAATGTGTGGGAGTAAGATGCAAGCAGCCCAGCAGACGCCGCCAAATTAGCTTGAAAAATGACAATATAGAATTTGAGAGATTCATTCTGCAAGAGCTTGCTAAGAAAGAACCTTAAATAAGTTTCATATGTCATTATTGACAGAAGCAATACGTACACAACTGTTCCATAGACGGTTGGAATTTATCTGTTGCCGGTGCAGTTATGACCACTGGGAGTAATTATGTGGGCGATGTTTGTAATTTCTAGCTCATTCACACGGTACGGTAGATAAAAAGAAGCTCGTTCTAACTCACATGATTCTTCGTCCTCATAACCTTCGAGTATATCCTCTACATCTAACGGAGAATCTGAAACTGTTTTACATGAATGGGTGACGAATTATGCATGTGACAAAAAATTCTTTGCTAATGATGCTTATTTCAATGCAAAGCGAAGCTAGTAGTCACATGCATCGGTCTTTTCATCGATATATAAATGCAAACAGTTTCTCATGTGCATACATTCGTCTACAGTGAATGATCAGTCCTATAGTCTACACGATTGTTATTTAGTTGCAACCATCTAGATGGTATATAAATACAGCCACAGACGATGTGCTATTTCGTGCTCGCAGGTTGATGACAGTGACCGTGCATATGATGGGACGTGGTATATGCCTCAGCTGCAATAGCATGCGCTCAATTCAATGCAGTTTCATACATGACAGCTAGGCATGCTTGCCAAACAGAATCAAATTAGCATACCCGAATCAGTTGGTCCATGCGGGTCGATGTTCTGTGAGCCTTTTTCGTCTACAGAAGGTGCTGAAAATGTATGTTAGATTCAGTGATATTAGAATGAATAACTAGCTTTGATCGATTTAAAACACATTCTATACTTTGGTCCATTAGACAGTAGTGTTCTCTAACCGACTAAACATATTGTGTTTGTCTGCATTTTTTCTATAAATATGTCGTCGTTTTAAAATTCAGCACTGCTGTGTACCAATATTACACTATGTGTCACATTAAACGTCACGTTTAGTTGCAGCAAACTAGGTAAAAGTAGCATTAATTCAGAAGATAAATCTTTAGCATTCATCAAGTTATGTTACTAAGTAAAGACGACAAGCATGTTATAAAGGGTCTATGGCAACGTTGTATTATTCTCTGTCGAGACCGCCCCGAAAGTTGCTAAACTGTAAGCGCATTAGTAAGCAAGTTTATTTTTTGATCAAGAAAGGTTTTACTTGTTCAAATGATTTATTCAATCCAGTGAATACTTTTACGCAGGGTTACCAGTTTTCGGGTATAATGTCTTCGATTACGTGTCGTAGTTCTTATGCCCTGTGGTTTCGATTTATGTTTGACTCAGCTGCTGTCAGTAACTGGCAACTCCCAGTTTGGAGTAAGGCATGCAATGGCGCAAAGTCTCGATACAATCCCGAAAATAACACCGGAACGTATAAGATCGTGAATGAAAATGGATGACAGTACGCAACGCAGCATGGCGAGTGTACAGAGAAGCTCCAGCACCAGAAAAATGGGACAACTACGTAGCCCAACGTAACCACTGCACTCAACTGTTAAGGGAAGACAAAGCCACCTATCAGCAGAACATCGCAAAAACCTTCAGTGCTAACCACAAACTGCTGTACAAGCACGTTAATAGCCTACGAAAGGTGAGGCAAGGATTTCCTTCACTCAAGACGGCTGAGGGCCCAACAAGAACATCTATGGAAGCTGCAAACGCGCTGCAGATGCAATACGCCCCCACGTTTCGAGAGGGTCTTGCAACCAAGCGATCTACCAAGCTTTGTATTCTGCTCACCAGGACTAACCCACATCAATTTTACCGCGGAGGCTGTATTGCAAAAGCTGACTTCTCTACGCAAACACAGCTCGCCGGGTGTCGACGCCATTCGTCCAGAGGCATTGGGAGCAGCAGCAAACCAACTGGCAGGACATTTAGCTCAGTTTTTCCAGCACTGCTTAGACCAGAACCAAGTTCCCGCCATGTGGAAGCTTGGAATAATAAGCCCGATTCACAAAGGTGGAAGCAGATCTGATCCCTCCAACTACCGCCCAGTAACCCTTCTTCCTATACTCTCCAAGCTCATGGAATCCATAGTTGCCGATGCACTGGTGTGCTGTCTGGAAAACTGCAACCGCATCACTCCTGAACAGCACGGTTTCCGTCGACAGCGGTCATGCACAACTAATTACTAATTGCACGCAGTAGTTGGACCGAGGCAGCCGACGCTGGAGAAGGTGTTGATGTGATCTACCTGGATTTTTCCAAGGCTTTAGATCGTCTAGACCATCGGATACTTCTATCCAAGCTGCAGCATTACGGGATCGGAGACCCTCTTTTAAGCTGGATGGCCAACTTTCTATTTCAAAGGCAATTAGTGGTCAGATTTCGGAGCTCTTTATCGGACCCCATACAAGTCGAGTGTGGTGTGCCGCAAGGCTCAGTTCTAGGTCCACATTAGTTTTTGGTGTTTATTAATGACCTTGCACAGGGAATCGCTTCAAACTTCTTAATGTTTGCCGACGATATCAAGATCTGGCGCAGGATCCAGGAGAACGCCGACCAACTTGTGCTCCAAAGTGACTTAGATACAGTGTATCACTGGTCGATCCAAAACTTATTGCATTTCAACGTCAGTAAATGCAAGGTGCTTTCCATCCGACATCACGGCAGCTACTCATACCGACTCGGAACGAATTTACTGCGACAATCAACTCTCGAACATGACTTGGATGTCCTGGTTCAAGATGACTTGGGTTGCTCCAGGCAATCCGAAAAGGCCTCGAAGACCGGGAACCAACACGTCGGGCTGTTGAGGCGGGCGTTTGGACAAATAAATAGCTCCATATTTCGACAAATGCTCAGTGCGTATGTTCGCCCCCATGTCGAATACGCAATTCAAGCCTGGCATCCATGGATGAAACACGACCTTAATGCACTGGAGCAGCCTCAACGCCGGGCATCTAAGAACGTAACTGGAATGCGCAAACTGTCCTACTAGGAGAGGCTGCGACGACTAGGATTGTTCAGTGGAAGCTATCGCAGGCTACGAGGCGACCTGATTATGACATACTTGATTCTGCGAGACCCACATCATGTGTGCCGCCCTTTACTGCAACTCAGCAGCAATACAAACCTGAGGGGCCACTCATTAAAACTCGCAGAACAATGCAGTCGTCTGGAGTGCCGCAGAAATTTCTTTTCCATCCGTGTCTGTCACCCGTGGAATGCTCTGCCAGAATCGGTCGTCTCTGCACCGACACTAACAATATTTAAAAGACGGTTGGACGATGCACTCAGCCACTTACACTTTGTTACTTAACACTATGTCTCCATCATACACCTGGAGTTTACCCTGGAAATATTTGTTGTTAACTGTGAGTGTTGTGAATCTAAGAGGATCGCAGGACTGCAGCGAAGCAAACGATAAGTCCTTATTTTCGTATTTAAAGTGTTAACTATTTTACTATCCTTTTCATCATAATTATTATGTTGATATCCCCACCAACTATCCAACGGGGCTTGTAAAGCAACGCTTCTTAACCTGTATAAATTCATTGCTCATTGTTCATTGTTCATACTTAAGTTGCTGAGACGAAATTGACCCTCTCTCAGTTGTACACTCTGAAATCGTGTTAAATGCATCAGTTCCACAGTTGTGTGAATCTGATCAAGAGCCAAACTCCGATAAACTATCAAAACAGTACGCATCATTATCTCAGCGATCCACTCTAGCCCTCGTAGGCTGCAGCTTGCTTATTCGTTGCTATTAGTTTAGCATACTGTTAGCTGTCCCACCGCCCACACACCAGTAAAAGTAAGTAATGTAGTGTGAAGTCTTGGACATTTTGGTCAGGATTATCCAGTCTAGTACAACGAATTCCATCCTTACCAGCGTCCAAAGCAATGAGGCTGGACCTTACCTTGGTGCGATGGTTTGTGTGCCTTAGCGATTCATTGAGCTATGCTGAGTGGTGTTTTGTTGCACCTTCAGACTCACTCATACCAGATTGGTCAATCGTTAGAGGCCAGACAGACTCAACCTCCTGGTCCTCCAGGTTGGGGATTGGAATGAAGTTCACACCTTAGTCCTTAAAACGGACTCCTTGTAGCCCAACACCAAACGCGCTGCCTTGCAGTCATGTTTATGAAGCAAAGGCTTTGGTTGAGAACCTCAATCGTTTTCCTTTATAGGCCTGGGCAACCTGATAGTATCTAGCCACGCAATACTATTAATCATTCGTTAAAAATTTCTGATGCTCTGGCCACCGCAGAGGATAATATCCGGTGCCCTATCTCCTGCATCGAGAAGGATTTATAGGGGGTTGCATGCTACTGCTCTAACCTACACTTCTTCTTTTTCCCCCTCTTACACTTCTTCACCCTTACCGTCCCGTTCCAAGTTCAATTTTATCCCCCCAAGTTTTCAATCCCCCGATTCATGGCCCTCCCCCAACGTGCTTTGCTAGGCGTTTATCTTCTATTTTCAACTCAAATGTAAACGCGGAGCGTCACTCCTCTCCTGTCGACAAGCCCATGTCCAACCAAGCGGTCCATTCCAATTCATAGGCTTCCATTTGAAGCCCTCGATCCTCCATCAGATTAGCATGCCTCAATGTACGCACATTGCTACAGGTCGATCAATAGGCAGCACTTGGCCGAACATTAGAGACCCTCTCGACCGATATCTGTAGCTTATCGGAGACCCGCCTACAAGACTCTATCTCTGTGCTCACTTTGTGATCCCCTTCAGGTGACGCAAGTAGCAGTTTCTCATTGCTCCTATCCGGTGACGATGCAGCTTCGAGCACGGGCCATGCCGGTGTTGGTATTGCCCTGAGTCCCTGGGCTGAAGCTACTCTGGTTGATTGGATTCCAATCAGTAGCCGGATGTGTGCGGTCCGATTGGCTGGCTCGTTCAAAGTTTGGAAGTCGCGTGGGACTAACAGGTGTCTATTCGTTCTCGCTGCCTATGCACCGACAGATTGTAGCGATGATTCGGTAAAGAACGACTTCTACCGCCAACTGACCCAGCTCCTTCGCCACAGAAGAAGCACGGACACTGTTGTGCTGGCCGGGGATCTGAACGCACAAGTTGGAAAGATGTCCACTGATGAAATGCATCTGGACGGTCAGCACGGTGTAGGCTCCCGTAATGATAACGGTGAGCGGTTACCTCATTTGTGTGAAGATGCCCGCTTATTTCTTGGGAGCACTAACTTCCGACAAAACACCCTCCGGAGGTTGACTTGGCGCCCACCAGCCTCGAACCAACCTTGGAAGCAGATCGATCATATTGCGATCAGTTACCGCTGGAGAGACTGCATCCAAAACTGTCGCTCGATTTGAAGCACATGTGTGGACACCGATCATTCACTTGTATGTGCTGACATGCGGATACTTTTCGTCGGAAGACCACAACGACGCTGTGAGCGCATTGACACCAGCCAACTGACAAAGCGAACTGTTCTGAATGCGCATCGAAGTACGCTGATATGCGAGCTGAGTAAGCGATCACTGGAGACAATTGATGGTCACTGCTCATCTGTTCACCAGACCTTACTAGCAGCAGGAAAATCCTCATGTGGTTTGTCTAACAGCCAACACAGACATTGGGTCTCTTCACATTCTCTGGAACTTATTGACGCTCGCCGGCATATTCCGGCTGGGTGCGAACACAATGAAACTCGCAAAGAGCTCAAGGCCAAACTCCGTGCTAGCCTGATGAGAGACCTCGAATCCTGGTGGTCTCATCGTGCGTCAGAGATGGAGATGGCCGCTGCCCTCGGCAACCATTTTAAGTTATTCCGTCTGGTACGGGAAACGGGCAGCAGGGATCTGGTGTTAGTGAAAAATTTGTGCCGAGAATGAACAGCCTTTTCCACAATTTGTCAAAACGTTTAGAGCGTTGGGCTGAGCACTTTGGAAAGCAATTTAATCGGCAAGAATTGTTCGATTCTTCGCCGGCCAGTGATCGCTCTGCTCGGTGTGCTGTCCCATTGGATCCACCCTCTCACTCAGAAGTCGAACATGAGATCGGACTGTTGAAGTTGAGCAAAGCCGCGGGACCAGATGACCTCCTTTCAAATTCGGAGGCTCTGCTCCTGTTGATGCTTTACATGAATTACTAGTGAAACTGTGGGAGCAGGAGACTGTCCCAACCGACTGGAGCCGCTCCGTTATTGTTCCCATCTTCAAAGGAGGCTTGCGTTCGGAATGCGGCAACCGTGGAGGAATCATTCTGATCTCCATCGCCTCCAAATTACTCGCCTCCATAATCCTTCACAGACTGACTGGCGCTCGTGAAAGCCAGATTCGTGAGGAGCAAGCCGGGTTTCGTCGGGGTCGTGGCTGCATCGACCACATCTTCACCTTGCGTCAGTTGTTGAAGCACCGTCACACATATTGGCGGCCCACCGTAGTCCTGTTCCTCGACATCAAAGGTGCCTTCGATTCGGTTGATCGATGTGCCATTTGGAATTGTCTACTCAGGAAAGGTGTGCCCGAGAAATATGTAAATATTATCCAAGCATCATATGCGCGTAGCACGGGCAGAGTGAGGTCTTACAGCAGGCTGTCGCCACCCTTCAATATCTCCAGCGGTGTGAGACAAGGATGCCCGTTGTCACCTTTCCTCTTCAACTTCGCTATTGATGAAGTCATGAAGATTGCATTTACAAGACATGACTTGGTAGGTGTGGAGCTACTCCCATGCAGATACAAATCTCATAATCTAACTTCGAGGTACGGAGCATTTCTTAAGCCGGAAAGCATAACATGCACATCTTCTGATCTTGTGGAATGTCTCCAAAACGTGCGTGGACCAAGAGACGAATTGAGGAAAATAGACACCGAGATATTTGACTGTGGATGAACTAGGGTTAGTTTTGTCCTCCAAATTTAATATCCTAGGCATCTAAAATTGCTTACAAGTTATCAGGGTGAAGAAGTGAGAATGTCACATTACTACTTTTCATCTCATTATGTTTAAGGGACTTGGTTGATGACCAACTCTCAGGTTCGTCTAAACCACAATGTAGAGTATATATCACAATAGAGGGAGCTATGAACCCTAAGATAACAACGTCAGCATATTTACATCCAATGAAGGTGGATGGTATGGGGGGACTTTTGACATATAAAGAGAATAAAATAGGCTACAGGATCGCGTCCTGCAAAGCGTCACAGTCAGCGCGGAGCGTAGAGGTTCTTTGAGTAAGATCAGTGAAACAGTCACATAAGAATTGACAAGCGTCAGGGTGGACACTGTTCAAATAAAGTAGGTTAAACAAAACCGATTGGTCAAGATTCAAGACGCAAAATTCAAAAGTTGCGAGAAAACATCTAACGTATGGTCCTGGGGTCTGAACGCAAACTAGTAACTATCATTAGCACGAGTAGCCGTGGAAATTCTTTGGACTATTAGCAGTTCGAGGAATTCTATGATCACGAAACTGGTGTTATCTTGATTTGCCTTCAGCTGCCTTGCATGGCACCGGTCTTAAGATACTTATCAAAAAGATCGCTGCTTCAAAATCATAGGTTATAAACCATCAGAGTCACTAGATTTATTTGAAGTTAGCTTCGTGAGAATTCTGTTGATGTCACCTTGATCGAATAGCATGGCTTGTTATGAGCCAGAGAAGAGGGGTAATGGAAAAAAGCTCGACGAAGAGGAACTAAACACAGAAATGAGTTAGTCAACATCCCCGATTCAGTACAACCGTTAGTACTTTCACCACAAAGTTACTTTAACAACCTTTAGTGATCTTGGTAACTACGGTTTCCCAGTACGGTTTCAATGTATAAAAGGTTTAGTCTTGTTATTGCAGCCTTAGTTACCAAAATCAGGATTTTAACGCGGGTGGTCCTTTTGAACTTGTAAGCACGTTCTTTTTTCCATCGAAGTTGCTTCAACAGAGGTGAAGTACATCTGTCTGTAGATCGATCGTCTTGATATGGCAGCAAAGGTGAAAAGAAAAGTTAACCTAAGTGGTGAGATGATCGCATTGAGGCAATAAATCTTTATCTGCAAAACGCTGAAAACACGGTTGAAGAAAGCGTTGCTTAAGTCGCGCGATGTTATCCGCCAAACAATTTCATCCTCTGGTCACCCAGGATTTTCGTTTCGTCATTGCGGCATGATTAATTTTAATGTAGATGTTAGGGCAAGACTTTAAAATACAATGATCCGAGTCAATTAGTGATGCTCGCTTTTAACTGGAAGACAAACACATTTTGTTTGTGTAAACAATACAGAGCTCTGCGTCTTAACTTGTCGGGAATGTTATCAAATTTGCAAGGTCAAGTAACTTGATGCATGTAGCTTCATGTTTTTGGAAATCACCGGTAACGATGACGCCAGAACATTTTAATTTCGGCAAAAATACCTAAGAAAGTTTCTCAAAGAAAAGCCTCAGTTTGGACGATTATGTATAAAGTACAACGTAGAAGTTTCCCCTGACAACGAATTCAAAGCCACTGAGAAATTTAGGCATGCATTTTAAGTCAATGACATCTTAAAGAGCTTGTAAAGTGAGGGAATAGTCGAGTTAGTTAGTTGCGCCAGATTTGTTCAACGTAGAAGATGATCTGTCATCAAGCTTCCTTGGCTTCCCAGGGAGACTGAACCTAATTTCACAGTATCCACTGACGTTTATTACACTAAAGTTAATATTAGAGCGAAATCGGCTTTCTTATAACATGACAATACGTGTGTTTACATCTTTTTTCGTTATATAACAGTTGTGAGGTCAGTGACGTTTCCCAGCAAAAAGCGCGCATAGATAGCGAGGATGAGTGGTATTTGTCTTTTTTTCCAAAAGATATGATCTGAGACCGACTTCTAACCAGCTCGATGTTTTCTCATGTTGCCAGAGTGATTTCTCGCAATCTGCTTGAAAGGTTTTTGGCTTTATGAACCTAACGGACATAAAGCTTTTTACATGCCGCACTCCAAACGGCACAGACGGATAACATTGGCAACTGGGACGTAGTT
The DNA here is from genome assembly GCA_944474145.2 of Dicrocoelium dendriticum. NCBI lineage: Eukaryota > Metazoa > Platyhelminthes > Trematoda > Plagiorchiida > Dicrocoeliidae > Dicrocoelium > Dicrocoelium dendriticum. The sequence goes on along the minus strand of OX104067.1, from coordinate 100,068,271 downwards.
CAGTTAAACGAATTTGGTAAACCAAAACATTAAGTTAGAGGTCCGCAGTAGTTAGTGTAAAATAAAAGATGTTGCAAGAGGCAAGAATAAACAGCTAAGTTGAAGTTCGCGCCAGATATTAGTTTAAATGGAAAGATTGCCTTGCGTTTTAGCCGCATGTGATGTCTCATAAGCCGGTATGTGTGGAAGCTACCGTCACAATAATGTAATGTGACACAGCAGCATCAGCGTAAAATTAATGCTGAGCCAACAAAATGAATTTGCTTATGCCGATGCGCATGCTTAGTTTATCGTAACTCATGATTACTAGAGCATTAAAAGTAGCCCATATAAAGCATAGCAACCAAATGCCTCCACTAAGGTTTTTTGCCCATTACAACCGCCTAGGTGGTCGTCAAGGAACTGCAGCACCTTTCAAAATGTGGCCGTTTATCTGCAATGACTTTAGATCTAGCAAACATGAGCTACTGTTTGAGAATTACCCCGACCCTGCGCTAAACAAGAAAATGCTGATAACTCGTCAGTTAATAACTAAATAAAATGCTTAACATAATTAAAAACTGCTGCGGAAATCACTGTTGGTTATACTGCAGCGAGTCACATGATAAGCTACATTACGGTGGTTATAATGTAGTAACCTTATGTTGCGGGCACGTCAAATATTCCCGCAAAACGCGCCAGGAACCCCGGCAGAATGGCTGTGGAAAGCGAGGTCCAATTCCTCCCCACAACGCAGTAGAGCTCAGCCACTCCGAGACGCGTCCCAACTGCGAACCTTTTGACAATGGTCATTTGCAAACTACCACCTCTTCGTGGTGACTGTTTTCCTTAACTTAATAACCCATAGCACTAGCTGTGATCGCCCTTTGTCGGTCTTAAAAGAGCCTACAAAGGACCACTTGTCTTTTCTTTCTCTTCGCCTCAGTTGTGAGTCGGTCGGGTCGCGTGATTGCGTGTGCATCGTTAGCTGGCCAGCCTTTGCGTCTAAGCCATTAGAGCGCGTCTATCATAACTCCCTCTCGTTTGCGTCCGTTCCGAGGCTTAGCGTCAATCCGAACACGTGCGGCTAGGATCGTTCGCAAGCTCGCTCAATTATCCGCCTCACCGGCTAAGCCAGCGTCATCAGGACAGCGCAATTCCGTTCGAGTGGTCAGCGTAGCAAGCAATTATCGTAGGCGTGCCAGCGACCCTCTTATCAGGCAATTACGCAATTATCTCAAGAGGCGGCGTTCCCTCAATCATAACAGTGGCGACTCAAGTATAACAGCGGCGACGACTAAGGCAACCTACGCAATCATAACACCTTACTTTAAAAGGAACCAGCAATCAACCATTTAGTAATTGAATTGATCTATTTGAAAAATGTTTTAATGTTGGTTAAGGATGGAGGTAATTAACCTAACTCCATACGGAGCTTATGTGAGTATCCTCTTTCATCCCAATTTGTGTACTACTCAAGCAAACAAATTCTTCGTTAAATACGTTCGTTTGCTACATAATGTATTAGCACTCATTGAAATAATTCTCCTTAATTTGCTACAGTTGCTCCATTAGTTCGAACCAAACAATCACAGTACAGCCCCTAGCTTATTAGGTGGCTCTTCAAGAGGTAATTAATTCATCCAGCAAACTATTTTCGACATTTATACCCACCAACCTGAGTCAAAGTATGCGAGATATGCTGGCGGCAATTTTAGCAATCTCTTCAATATAGATGTACTATTCCGAATAAAGTTGTGGTTTGATACGGAATAACACTTTATCTCACTAGTTGTTTGAAATTTGAAACTATTCTCCCGGTATCAGAGAACATTCTAACCTCTAGATCCACGTATGAATATGAAAAACTAAGCCATGTTAATTCTTACTGTGTTGAGTAGGACAACCCTCAGTGAATTCCTTATTTCCCACGATCTAAGCTTATTTGCGGATAAAAAATTTCAACTAAGAGATTATTGGTTATGAAAGATCAACATTGTTGGGTATGATGAAATACGTCTGGATTGACCGCACCACCGATTTGCGAGCTCTCAATCAATGAACTAATATTATCTAAACGATAAGCGTAATGTTTTTAAATATCTTCAGAAAGACAACTCACTCCGCTCGCTCGTAATTGGGTGCTGTCCTGCAAAAACGAAAAGAATGCGTTGCACTCAACGTTCCAACAGTTTTTAGTGTCAACAATGCAGTGCATGGCGCAGCTTAATGCTCCCGCAGCATCGTAATGCAATCTTACTTACGAAAGCGGAATTGAACCCAATCTATATCATAAGTGCTTGCTTCAGCAGAAATCGTTTTTATAAAGGTATCAACGACTTTCGCTTGATCTAAGGCAGCATGACCTTTGAACTGTGTACGGAAGTATCCCACAGGCAACCTCCGAGTTGGACCGACCAAATTGCATTTCAGCTGAAGGGTGCGTAACTGTTCATCTGACTCTGCCCAACTGACGACCTACAAAAAAGCGTACATTGGCAGGATGTAGATGACAGTTGAATTTCACTTCGCAGTTGGTGCCCCGTTAAAATTTCATCAGTTAAATCTTGTGTATTTTGTGTTATTTAAGATAAGGTAATAATGGTTTTTTCTGGGCAGTAGAACCACCGTTTCAGTATGATATGATGGCGGTAAAGGCACCGTGGCAGATCGTTCATGGACCTCACATTTATTTGGGAGTATCCCGTTAAGTTGTTACCAATAAAAGGACGCCTTCATCAACCTACCACTACTTAGTCAAACACTGCATTCCGTAGTTTAGTTATTATGTCAGAATCATATATTATCTGCTTAGCAGTTTACTGTTATCAGAAAAGTTTGACTAAAACGAAATACTTGTTAAATCAGTGATACTCATCAATAATTTTATTCCAAGTGGCATAATATCATCATGAAATTCCCATGTGGTTTATAAATAAGCAGGCTTTCATAGAACAGCATATTTCAATAGGTTGCCACAGGCATCAAACTGAAAATCCTTTTCGTCCCCGTACTTGAATACTGTGGCATCATTTATGGAAACATGCCTGCGGGCGATAGGAAACCGTTGTACAATCTGCAAAGATCATTTGTCATACTTAATTTTAATATAGCTGCCAAACTGAGCTATCGGGAGAGTTTCAAATAGTTTCAATCCGAGCCATTTTGGTTGCAACAGTTGAAACATAACCCGAGACTAATGCACAAGTGCATAAACCAAATTACCTACCCCAATGTGTGCACACTAAATATGAAACATAACTTCACCTGGACGATTCGCAGCAATAAGGCGAAACATATGAATTTACGAATCTGGAGAGCTAATCGTTTTGATTTCTTCCTCGTCATATACGCTGACCTGTGGAATAGCATACCAGATGCCATCAGGTCTTTCGTGAATGCTAGGATATTCCACATTAATCTTGAAATTTTCCAGGACCAGAACACGGTAGTGACTATGAGTTCACCGGGTTAAATGCGAAGCTTTTCGTTCAATTTATAGCAACAATACATCAGTTGCACAAAACTTAGCATCAGCAGAACCATGTGCTTCAGAGTGTACTAATAACACGGACGCAACCTAACGCATGTAAACTGGTGCATGCACATGATCATAGGTGTATTAGTGATCTCAAATTATTATCAAAACAATTTCCACACATTCAAGAATTATATGTTTTACGGATAAAGTTACTGCTTAGTTTAGAACAAGTAAAGTAAATTGATGTTGTTGTACATAGGCACAGATAAACCAACACACTTGTGGATATCTCTACAAGCGTTGTACGACCTAGAATTGTTATTCTGTGATTTTGCGTATGAAATGATCGTGCTAGATGCGTAGTCGACAACTCTAATTTCAGAGGTAATAGTTATCTCAAGAATTTTGGATTGTATTTGAAAACAGTTGAACAGGTAGATAGCAGTTCCACCCAGTAATATAAGAGATTTCTGTAGGTCGACGCGTGGTGTGCATTTAATTGGGATATCATAGAACGATTTATACATTCATGCGGAAAAGATTTCATGAAAACGTTTGGCTGTGTTGACATACATACCAGACTGATTCCGGTGAACACAGTCAGACTGATAGGCGACATGCGTTTGTGCGTCTCATGTGCAATATCGCATCCTACTGGTGTAAGTTATATGGAAAATCAGACAGCTTGCCTCGACCACTCAGAAGTACAATGATGAACCATGTTAATAATACTCTAGTACTCAAACAATTAGAGTGCAATAAAACAGGGATAAGAAAGATTCGATACATGGTCACCTAGATAACATCAACTGCCTAATGTAGATGGTACCCAAGCATAATTCGTGATACCTAGTAAACGACACAAGTGCTGCAGGTTTTCCTCACATCAATAGCTATTAGCTCATTACACAGGGTATTTTAATAATTCACTCCATTGCAACTTTTTCTGTACCCTCTAGTTTTCGTTTTTCGTGATCAATGTAGTTATACATTGATGAGTAGAAAATTGGTTTTAATCATCAAATAAGGTTCGGGAAAACACATACTGTATAGACTGCGTTTAAAGCGAGAACATTTGGCCACACTATGTGTCATCATAGAATGTAGACAATGTACTCATGGACAATAAATAATAGACACTGTAAAAAGTATCCGGTTGCAAAGTGCAGACCTTAAGGACACCCGTTGCTTACAGTCAAAGCAGAAAGTTCAAACGCTGAAATAAATGAATTGTTCTGGATTCGTTTCCTGCTTTAGACTTAATAGCACTTAGCAGTCTCGGTTTGAAGTCTGCACCAAGTTAAAGTTACACAATTTTGTTTAAACTACTAAGTTAGAAGTAAGACCAATTGTTTCGGTTTCAAGTACTGTGGATTGCGTATAATATTAAGCCTGCAAGTAATGCATGTGTGTAACATGCAACTAGTTTGTTTATTATATATATATATATATATATATATATATATATATATCGAAGGCTACCTAACACATAGAGTGCTGGTCATTTGGATGCTTTCGTGGATTTAATAGATTTGGATTGGCGTCGTCAATCACAGCAACAATTGTAGCAAGCGTTTCCAGCCGTAACTCTGTAGCTTATCGTCAGAGGTTTCGATCGACTCTCTAAAACCTTTTGGTTGGATTCACAGCCTTGATATTTCTACCTGAAGAGTTTTAACGAGTGCTAGTATGGCACAAAATTTATCTTCATCTACGCAACATATAATTTAACATGCGCATCCATAAGTGCAAAGTTGTTAGCAGGTAAAACTTGCGCGAAAATGTACGCCGGTTGGTAAGCTAGGAAATTTTACCTAATTTTGGACGGATCTTATCCAGCTTACCTACTCTTCATTTCAAATATTCATTAGTTGACAGCGTATAAGAAATGCAATTGGATTAGTTTGGGGCAGTTTAAATTTCTGATGGCTGAATTCAATTGGTAGCTAATACCAACCCGAACAGCACTGGACTGTCGGTTTATTTCTCTTCCGCGCGTAGTGTCCACTTAGTAGATTTAACCGCTTGCGGGATGAGTTTAAACAATAATTTGTATCTCAATATTATATCGTTATTTATAACTTGCTAAAAAGTATTGGTATCGGCGGATGATAAGACTGACGTCATGGATAAGAAATCAAGGTATAATCCATATATATATGTATATATATAAAGAGGTGTTTAACCGCAATCCGTCTTATTAAAAGCAGTTGCAGTGTTAGTTTCACACAGAATAAGACCAATGCTAGACAGCAACGAGGCGTCTTACAGATCCACTAGTGTACCTCATTCAAGAAATTTCGTGGAAATTCTTAACTGCATTGAAAGTGAATTGATTAAGGTCACATTGACAATTTTGCACAATTATCAAGTGGAAGTGCTGGAATAGACTATCGCGCTGTATCGGAGTAAAAATATGTAAACGTATTTACATTTACCATGCTACAAATTTTCTAGTGGACAGTAACTAGCTAGAGAATGTTAATTTAATGCAATGGATGGACAATGAAATGTTTTGTACATTTCCGGGAGCTGGCATCTTGGCATCAGAATGAGACCTATTCAATTGATTGTCTTATGCCGCGTGGCTGTACTGAATCGACGCTCCTCTGTGTTTAGATCTACCAGTCACAATTTTCGGGGCAACCTATTATGCTTACACTAGTCCAACTCGGATTTATCAGCCCTATCCAGGGAACCTAACGTTGCAGCATTGTCTAGCACACCCCATCATTGAAAGCGTTATTGCAATTTCAACGAGATTCCCACAGATACCCAGTCGCGTATCAACCCCGTTTTCAAGTGCACACCATTATTTATAACTTCATTCAATAGAGTGCTCTTAGCCTTATCCAGCGATTACTTTACCATAAGAATCAAACTCTCATTTTGATAGCTGCAACGCTTAAAACAGTTACCATCCTAACCCTCTTCAAAATAAAGGGAATTCAACCACGCCAAAAAAAACACTCAGCCAGGCTTAAGTCCGACCAAATAGATATCTAGACCATTTAACACGCATGTTAACGCATTGTATCAAGCTTTTAGCGTGGCACATAATCGAAACCGCGTGCAGTGCTTTCAAGTTAGCGAGGCTAAGAACGCCGTTTTGGCGTCGTTGACCCCCTCATTCGTCATGGGACGTTAGACAATGGGACAACGGTTGGAAGCCCCCAGCATGAGCAACCGACAGTTCAATAAAAGTGGTCGAGCACCACCTTCTGTTCTATTTCGACGCCTATCTAAAGGAAAATTTGATGATAGGTCTCTAAACTGAAACCGTCCAATGCGCAAATTGTGATGCCTGTCTAAGGAGGAGATCCTAACTACCACATTATCCGAAGCTTAAGACGTAACGAGTGCCGACAGACATACTAAGCAGCACATGAAGCAATCTATGGTGTTCGCTAGCAGCCATCTGGCGGTGCCTTATTCAGCGGCCTAACCATGGTGGCGTAGACAGGCAATCTTCTAACTGGCATTCCGCAGTACAGCAATGGCCGCTAGGAGGAGATACAAATTTGTGCGATTGTTATTGCGACGATCATGCGGGATAGTGTTCCCATGGAAGTTGGTAGACCAACCTAGAGCTGAAAAAAGAATTCGAAGTTTGCTTACACCTATCACAGTTGATGACTCAAAAAATAGGAGAATTCCAAGTGTGACGTTGACACGACGTTAGTGAGTGTTCGTTTGTCTCCACGTCCATGGGAGAAATTTTAATCCGTAATCGTTCTAGTGTTTCCATGTATGGCGTTATGTAACGGTCATAGGAACCTGTGTATTCCATATGGTTGCTCACACTTGCTGAGACGCTTTGACAAGTGGCTCTCCGAATGGCACAATTAGAAACACAGTCAATACAGTTGGAACCTCCCTATTACGTCCACGGACTGAAACGCTATCCTCAAGAAATCGGCATTATTTAATAAAGAGACACCTAAAAGGGCTACAATGACTGCGGTATTTATACATGCCACATCGTCCTGCTATAAAATACGCAAGGCTTATAATTAGCTGCGACGCAGGCATTTTACTCTGGTATTTCAAGTGAGTACTTTGAACAGACAAACACTGTTGTCTCACCCACGGGCTTTCCTACAATGTGTTTGTAGTCATTTACAAAGGCAACCGCGGCCACTAAGCCTGCTATGGATCACTGTTTCAGCTAGTCTTAGAAGCAGTCATGTGTGCACGCCGTGACACAGGTTGTTTTTGACTTGGCAATTACTCGGAAACATTTGGTCATTGGAAAGTAGATAATTCCGGAGGCATTGTTGAAGAAGGAAAATTGCTCCAAACTCTATGCTTACTATGCGTATGCAATGCTTGTTAGCAGATCATATCAGGGCCGAAGGGTCACTTGGTATTTCAAGCTCATCATTCACTTGGAATTAAAGCGTAAATATCATGTTGAAACGCAGGATTGACATGCATCTTACGACCTTAACATAGCGGCAGGTCCATGGGTTCCGTAGCGGTAAGAGACTACCGAATTGGCCCAAAGGTGTGGAGACCAACGAACACTCACTAATGTCGTGTCACCGCCACAATAGGAACCCTCCTCTTTGGAACAATGGCTGCAGGTCCATTGCTGGTCTTCCCTACCCAGCGAACTTGACCTTAGTATACAATGCGTCGACTACATCAGCAGTACGTAGCTATGCTATTCACATGAGTGTACGGTTAATTGAAAAAGCTGCACGAAGAATTTTAGATGTAAAGCGTTTAAAAATTCTATTTGCGATGATGTTTTAGCTTTACCTCCTTCATACTAATCACTGCGTTGTTTCAGATTACCAAGCACTGCCTTAACAATCACGCATATCCTAAGCGAAATCGCACACCTATCGATTCTCCAAATTGCTCGCAGTGGCACAATTACACTATGCATACCGTATCACGTGTGGTTAGATAAGCAGCCGAGCAATGAAGGTAACCGTGTAGTCAAGTTCAAGTTCAAGTGGGACTGGAACGATAGGATGAACCCAGTAAGTGTTCCCTCTTGAGCGGGTCGTCGATCCAGGAGTTGATAGCCTCAACCCAATCAACCAATCCGCTTCTCATCACTACACAATTAGATGTCATCTCACTCGCGTGGTAGTGAAACCTACTAACGTCAGATTGGCAGCATAACCAATCACGTATTATGGCTCCCATTGGCTGATCACCCTCGACACCATAGAAATGTGCTGATACACCGATTGCGATCAACAGGTAAGCGACCGACAAACGGAGTGAATGACATAGCGCATTTGCAAGCCTACTACCAGCATGCAGGTAGTTTTAATCAAAATATTCGTTCCAGCCTCTGCTCTTGTTTATAGGAACGAGCACATTCTGTACCGCACCAATGAGCGCTTGAAGGAGAGCCGAGGCGTTCTCTGAAGTCAGACCGTCCAATCGACATGCCCAAAAGCGTTCATACGACTGCACGCGCGCACAGCGTCACAGTTGTTAGTCTTCCCTTTGGTCTGGTCGCAGACTCGACTGCAAAGTGCATCGCGTGATACGCAGCGAACCAATGTTGTCCAGAGCACACGTGAAATTTACTGGGCTACGAGTGTCATAGGACGGGTAAACTACCAACTGAAGCGATTGATAGTACTGGTTCGCCAGCGGTTTCATTGTCGCGTGGAGGGTGATCAGGCAATTGGAGGCGTACTACGTGATTGGTCATGCTGCCAATCTGACGTAAGTAGGTTACACTACCATGCGAGCGAGATGTCATCTAATTGTGTAGTGATAATAAGCGGATTGGTTGATTGTGTTGAGGTTACAACCATCGCAGGCTGTTGGAAGAGAAGCTTTTTGGGCTTAGGGGTGGTCCATACGGTTGCCTTCCTTGCTCGCTTGACTATCTGGCCACGCATGATACGGTATACGTAGCGTAATCGTGCTACTGCGAGCAATCTGCAGAATCGATAGGTGTGCGATTTCGCTGCATTGCAACACCAAAGGTGCAAAATTCTGAGCATATGCCATCAGAGTACTTACAACTACCGCCTTGGACCAGAAATTCTACAGCGAGCTTCTCATGAGTGCGATCTTGGCATGCTTGTGCAAGAGGACATTAGGTATTTATGGCAGACAGTAAATGCCTCAAAGAAAGCAAAGCAACACATCGGCCTTTTCCTAGAGTGTTAGGGAAGTTTGACGCACCAAGCTCTCTGAATGGGCTAGGCGCATACATAAGGCCGCACACGCCATACTGTATTCAAGCGTGGTAACCCTGGTAGAAGCACTACCTTAACACGCTCGATACTGCACAAAGCAAGGCGACAAAGAATGTTAGAAGTTTGTCCCGCCTTGCTTACCCCTTCAGGCTGAAGATCCATAAAATATATAGCGAACGTTACAGACGCCTAAGAGGCGATCTCATACTGGTGTATCAGATCCTGAGCAACCCTAACCACATATGCCATTCTCATTTGAAACAGTCAAAACCCAACTCTAAAGGGTCATCAGTTTCAGTTGGCCAAACAATACAGCCGACTCGAATGTCGACGAAACTTTTTCTCCCTCTGAGTGTAACAGCTTTGGAACGCTCTCCCGGAATATGTAATTTATGCTCCTACTTTATCCCTTTTCAAAAACCCCTTAAGGAAATTCTGGCACATACTACGTGATATGGCCTGTGTTAATCCAAACCTATTGTTGAGTCATGTATTGCACACGTTCTTTTAATGACACGGTTTTTTAATTCGCTTTTTACCCTCTCCAACATTCGGAACATATCAAGCATTCCTTTGTATACCTATCACAAACAATTGTTCCATTGCTGCATTAGTCTCGGCTCAATAATGGAGTCCTTATTTACTCTGCAACTTGCTGATTTCTCCGGTTTTATGAAGGATCATACATACTCAAGGAATCGTCACAATAACGATGCCATTTATCAACAGATAGTTTAAAACTTTTCAGGACAAAAACAGACCACTTCACTCTCAAGAGGCTACTTCCTACAAAGCCCTGCTCAACCATCCATAGTTATTCAACAGAGTCCAATTCATAGGCATCTACTTTAGCAATAATTCTAAACGCCTACATAATAAACTCCTTCAAGAATGCAGAAACTCTCAGTGGGTGTAGTATACTTATATCTCACTGACTATCAAATAATGATGCAATGAATTAAATAGAAGTCATACAAGAGCTTTCAATGCAATCAAACTTTTCTCGACCACAAGACTGGGAAGAACGCATAGAAATGAAAGTACTCAAAATTATCCCCAATGGCGGCAGAGAGACAAGTCTTCTAAAGCATACATAAATCGGATTACCGCCTCACATGTGACGTAGTAACTACTCAGTAATTTACAAGGCAAGGCCCGTATACATGACTATGATATACAATGGATTACGGCAAACCTACATCTGGACAGATAGTATCTTCGATCTTCTTTAGTACTTCTGGATTATCGTAGGCACTGCGCCATTCACTGAACTGTCCATTTTCGAAGACAGAAACGTCAAAACGAATAGCTGCAACGATCAAAAATACTTTGAAGTCAAGTGTGCAATTCAAAACAAGTCAAGCAAGCACAAGGTAATAGATAATTTCGAAATTGTACTCTAAACATGGTTGTAAATGCGAAATGTTGTCGCAAGGATTTGGAAATCGACAGCCTTCATTATCGATTATTTGGCGCATAGGAAGCTTGCTTCATCGGCTATAGCTGGTAGCTTCCTACACTTTTCTTCGAAGTATCTTCTTATTCCTGTTTGAGTTCCTTCCCAAACTTTGTGATTTGTTTCCTCATGTAAACATAGAATTTGGAAATAATTACCGTCAGCTTAATAAAGATAATCCTGCGAACAAAACAATTTTGGCTTATGACCCAGAAAATTGCAGCTGCAATCTGAGGCTATGTTGCTTGAACGCTGACAAACATTTGCCAAAAACAAATCTCGACCATAATTCCTCATGCGGTTTCGTAACCTATTGTTCAATAAATATGAAAGTAGGTACAAAAATAAATTACGGTTCTTTATTACTCACTTGCTTGCTCGGTACCTGCTCCTCTAACTGCAATGAAAAAAACGGAAATAGTCAACCAATCATACCGTAATGCAAATAATTGGATGCATTTGATCTTCACGCTAGGATATTCATGACGTGGTTTTTTGAATTAGCTACATTTGACCCGGATTGATAGTCTTACGAGCAAACACGGAGCCTTGATTAGCGTATGGTTTTAATGTTACTTGTAAACACTGCAACACAGCAAAATCTCATAGTGTCTAAACAACTTTCGGCTAATTTGGAACTTACCGGCATGTTGTTGAACTTTACCCGCAACAGGTCCACTTTGACCCTTAGCCTTCTCGGTTATACTCTCAAACGTTTTAAGTAATCGTTTCACCAGTTCAGTGATTACGACCGGTTTTCCTTTGTCATTGAAAGATAGGTCCAAATGCGCCCGATTTGGGTGACCAATTAAGGATACCACCGTGCAGTTCACCTCATTTGGTTGAAGACTTTCAAGGGAGGCCATTGCTTTCGTTATCTGAATGCAAATTTTTGCAGGAGATCGTCAAACGACGAAAAGATTAGGGATGTTATATTACAAGTACTCAGGTTCAAGGTCAATTCAATGTTAATTTCTTAAGTGAAACATTTTATGGATGAAGAATTTGGCATGCACAACTATTCGAACTGGGGTGTTCTTACTATTCTATTGGCACCGTTAAGGTCACTAATTTTACAAGTGTGGTCTATTTGTCAAAGCCACTCACCCTATCACATACGTCAGCTTTGATTTTGGTTGCTTCTGGGTTGCCTTGGGCTTTCAACTCGTCCACCCATGGCATTTCCTTACCGAGTTTGAGAATATATCCCATTACTTCAAAATCTTGCACATGAAACAATAAATAGGGGAATGTTCAGTACCTTTTAATAACATAATACTTTGAGTCATGTTTGTTGATATATTCATTAATCAGTTCTAGGAATTTCAATGTCGGATAAAAGAAGTCTATGAAATAGTCGAAAGAGGTAAAAAACAGTTATGAATCATTGCTTATTCTGTTATGAAGCAAGAAACATTTCACTATAAATAACAAAGTGCTTACCATTTTCTAATGCTTCCTGACAACGTGAAGCGGAGATCACTACAGAAAGCACAAATGACGGTTGATTAAATGAACTTTATAAAGTTTTCAAACTTCTATTTAACTTTAAGTAAATAGTATCGTTTCACCCCAGGAAAAAAATGTTCTTTCTACAAATTTTGCTTCCATATACCACCGGTTTAGATAGTCTCAGATGGCCATTTTAGGTGTAGAATTACCATCACAACATCACCTTTATTGGCCATTCAGTTTGCTATACTTACTAGTAGATACTTTGTTATGGCTTCGCAATTGACAGCGCTTTCACTTGGGTTAACTAAGCTTCAGTCATGTTCCCGCTTCCTGCGCTCTTTCCATGCTTTTGTAACGGCGAGCTTCATCATTGCTTATGTCAGAGTTAGATTAAGAATTTTCCCTCATGTTATTTATACATAATTGCAACGGACAAACATACGTTTTACCGTGAGTTACACGTTTTAATTACGTAAAATTACTCTATACCATAAAAATTGTTCATATAACAATCAACTTCGAGCTGCTCATCATAAAGGTTAAAGGCGACCTATTTTCTTCAATAAATTTTCCAGCGTAATATTGCAATAAGCTCACAAAAGATAGGTCAATTCATTGCTTTCAATAGTTGCTCAATATATAGCTTCGGTTACTTTCATGTTCTGGGTCGTATTTCCATCTAGTTATTAATTCACAGTATTAGTTTGATGTACGCTACACAGTGTAGCTATACTAATGCAGCAATCATTTTAAAATAGTTATGTTTATGAAACATACAAGCAGCACTGTTTAACCGCATAACAGCATACGGGACGTGATTGCAAAATCTTGGTCCCTTGCGCTAATTGCCTCAAAGGAGCCGAGCTGTTAAATTACGGCAAAATACCTTTGTATACTAGGGGCATGCTTTTATTAAATGAACGGAAAACCTCACTGTACTTACAGCACAACAATATAGTCAGAGATTTCAGAAGCATTTTGATTTGGACATATTGCAGTGGGGATGGATAAAGCCTATTTATACCAGATGAGGGCTGTTGGTTAGACCCAATACCACCCACTTGTGCAGAGGTTCAAGTATTCCTCCACGTAAAACCTCACGTGGTGTCATCGATTAACATCTCCATACAATCACGCACTCAAAACCCTGAGTCGAAGTAAATGAAGAGGTGAATGGGCTCAATGTGCACATGCCCTGAGGGTCCCAGTTGGATGTTTTTGTTAGGTATGCGGCACAAGGCTACTGAAATTACCGGCGCCATAAATGCTATGTTGGAGTGTACCCCCAGTTGCTCTATGTATTGACAGCCGGTTAGGCGACAAGCACCCAACTGTGCGCTGCTGGAACCATTGCTTTTGAAAGAAAGGGAAGCGGACCGAAAAGATCCCAATTGTGTGATAACATTTGGCTATTTTGTACTCTGTTAGTTAATGAGGAGGTAAAATTTGTAACGACAGAAATCATTTTTAACTATGGGTTTCTTCTAAAAATTAACCTTAGTAGTTGCTACAAGCTTTGCCCCTATTGAAGAATTTCGACAATATTCTTCTTTTGCAAGATTGTAATTTAATCTGATATACATCCCATTGTCATTGGCATCGCCCTCACACAATATACAGTGGGACGTAAGTTCAATTATCCCTTCATCTTGCAAACGTATTAAGCAGACATGACTTAGATGGATCACCAGTGTTTCCCCACTATACACTCCTGCATTATACGATCAATTACAAACTCGTTTCATCTCATGGTTATCGATAGCAGGCTCTCAAATTCGGGGTCACTAGGATATTAGCCTGTGGTCAACGCTTATCACAACCGTTAATTGCTCTTGGAAGGGTTCAATTTGAAGCACATTTGACCTATACTAATTAGCACGACGTAGGTGACCAGACATCTGAAAATGATGTGTGATTGAGGAACCACTATATACATTCATTAAACACAGACACTTATGCGGCATCAAGAAGCACAAAACAGGATTGGAGGACCGGAAAAGCGACGCGCACATCTCCATCCAGATTCGCATTTCTATCCGGCCTCCTAGGTAATACCACATCAGACGAGATTTGAACTGATCAACTAGTACATGAGCAGGCTCTTGATGTCCGTTACTAACTGAACGCTGATTACCATTGGATCAGTGTCTGATAAATGACTTTGCAACTAGTCTCCAATAATGGGTACTATTTGTAAACTACCCTGAAATATATCTTTACATACACAGCATGGTCTATTAATGCCGTTCCAAAGTGGTAGCTAAACTTCTGGAAGTATCAGAAACCCGCTCCTTGCGGATTATTTGTGAAAATCTGCGCTGCATAAAGTAAGTCGTCTCACGCAATTTGGATCAAGGAATAACTTGTTCCAACTGACACATTCATGTACAAGTGGTAACAAAGTGAAACATAGTATTGCTGCTCTGTTGGATACAAGAAAATTTGGTGTATATCAGAACGTTTTAATCATAAAAGAAACGTAAACTGCCCCGGTTAAATTTATATAACATAAAGCTTTTCAGCAGCATAAGGAATTTTCCTAATTAGTGGGCAAAAATAAATAATGACGATTGCACCGAAGAGTACTTTTCTATAATCCATACCACGCAGCAAAAGATGTTGGAATAACCATAATGAACAAAGATTTATCACAGGATAGAAGCAATTGCTTGACACGTCCCGTAGGATGGTTGGGGTGAATATGATGAAATCAAAATATATCTCAGTTATCTACCGAACCTCTGCCTAGATGAATAGTTAAATAAATTACATCAGTGTAAAATTTAAAATAAAATCGAGCGTAAACGTTCAGAAATTCACTGGGGTGCAGTGACCGTTGATATAAGGCGTGAGAAAAGCAAAATATGGTCGCTCAATTAGGTCCATTAAATACATAAATTCTGTAGAAAAGCATGCTTGGCGTAATCCACAATAGAGGAGCTTAGGCAACAAAATGCCGGTAGCTAAGAGCAAACTCCAATAGTTTTTTGGAACGTCAAAGATAGGGGAGGGCACTACTGAGACCGGGAGTGCCTTCCAAGGTTGGCAAACCCGAAGGGAAAAGTAATTCGGTCGACACTCTAGACGGCTATATTATTCCTTCAATTTAAGGCAGTTATCTTTAAGCTGCTTGTTGTGGCTAAGTTTCAGCAAATGGCGGCATACATGGTTGGTGTCACTCAATATCTGATACCCTAATATGAGCTCTCCGAGCAGCCTTCGATAACGTCCGCTGAAAATTCCAAGCAACTTAAGCCTTCGGTGGTAAGAGTGATAGCGCAGGCCCTTTACACTTTTAGTTGCTCTTCGTTGTTGTGCCTCTAACGCCTCTAGGTAGCGCTTCAACCAAGGTTTCCAAACTTGGATAGCGTATTCAACATGCGTGGGCACGTAGGAATTATGCGTCATTGGGAAGATTGATGGGTCAAATCTCCCGAATACCCTTCGCAGTATGCCAACGTGCTGGTTTGCAGATAACTCAGCCTGTTTCGAACAATTGAGGTCGCTCTGTACGAGCACACTAAGGTCACGATTCTGGGAGCTAGTCTGCAGTTCGTTTGTCCCAAGCAAATAAGTGTCGTTATGTCTATGGCGTAATTGTACACAGCGACATTTGTCTATGTTGAATGGTAGGGCGTTTTGAACTGACCAGATCGACACTGTGTTAAGATCGCACTAAAGCCGTTCGTGGTCATCCAGTCCTCTTATCCTTCGCCATATCTTGATATAATCCGCGAAAAATAGGAAATCGGAAGCAAGTGACCTCGACAAATCGTTAATCAACACCAAGAGTAGATGAGGTTCAAGCACCGAGCATTTTTGTGCACCACACACCACATCGATTGCATCGGACAATGATTCTCGGATTCTCACCGCTAGCCGTCGTTCTTGTAGCAAATTGCCAATCCAACTCAGGATCGGGCCGCCTATGCCGTAGTTCCGAAGCTTCTAAAGAAGAATTCGACGGTCTAAACGATCAAGCACTTTTGAGAAGTTCAGATAAATGATATCGACTCCTGCTGCATCATCAACAGCTTCAGCCTAGCTCTTGCATGCAATTAATAGGTTAGTATTACACGAATGCTTTTGACGAAAGCCATGTTGCTCTGGGACTATTAAGTTGTGGCTTTTCAAATACTTTATCAGCGCATCTGGGATGATTGATTCCATCACTTTGGATAGTACAGAAAGTAGCGTTATTGGACGGTAGTTGGTGGGGCCAGCGCGACTACCTCCTTTAAATAGGAGTGATGACCCATTGCTTCCATCCTGGTGGAATATGGTTCTCTTTTAGACATCACTGATAGAAACACAGGCAGTGGTTTTAATTGATCAATAGTTACCGCCCGCCGAAGTTTTGGTGGGATGTTGTCGACTCCAGAAGAATTGTGGATACGCAAGTATAACAACTTCTTCAACACAGCTTCCGCAGTGACGGTGATGTTGTCTGAAACCGACGGTGGAATAATAGAAAAGAGGAGGATATTTGGGCTCGTTAACTGCTGAAAAGTTTGGGAGTAATAAAACCGTAGAAGAGCAGTTGCTTCCATTCCTGATCGTGTGCTCCCATCAGCCGGGACTTGTGCTGGAATCCCCCGCTTCCTCATTCGAAGGTCGTTAACTTGCCTGTAGAAAACTTTGCGGTTCGTGCAGAATCGATTCATTAACTCCTGCTGATGCGTGACCTTGTCTTCGCTGATCAGTTTCACACAGAAGTTCCGATGTGTCCCGTACACAGTCCAGGTTTCGGCATTCAAGCAGTCCTGGTGATCTCGCCATACCCAATCCCTCCGGGACATCCATTTACGCTTTCTGCTCCTCAGAAATGACTAATGCTTGTTTTTCGGTTGGAAGGACTTCTGTTCCGATGCGTTCGCTACCAGTGTGCTTAACGTTCTTGTATATGTTTCCCAGGCAACGTCTGAGGGGCATTCGGTTAAGAAAGTCCAAGATGTATCCTTGAAAATCGTAGATAACACACTGTAGTGCATGACGGTATTCACTTTATCATCCTCCTTTTCAGGATACTCCGCAAAGCATATATAGTCAAAGTGTAAAGTAAAATGTACACTACGACCCAGTGGTGTGCTTGTAACTATCCCGTCAACCACGAGTTCTTCGTTAGTGAGCACAAGATCCAGTATCCATGGCTTGTTAGCTGCTCGAAATCTGGTGGGAGTGGTTAGGTGGTTGAACAGAGGGTGGCTAACAAATAACACTTGCAAGCAGGCTTTAAACTGCGTACCTTAGGTTGCTGGCGTTTCTATGTCGTGCACGTTAAATTCACCAGCAATAAGAATGTGGGTGTAGGACTTGTTCAAAGCGAAGCGAAAAACGTGGTTCAGTTTGGAGTCCATTTCCGAAGTTGAGTTTGGTGGGCGGTAAATAACGGCAATAGTCATGTGCCCTTGTTTCGCAACCATAGGCGGCACCAGGGTGAATCAGGAGCGCGGATTTCCGGGTGATCGATAACTTCACATCGGCGGTTTGTATTGTAATAAAGAATCACACCGCCACCCATTCCGGTTCTATGGTTCCGTAGCAGCGGCATAGCGGGTAAATTGATCTCAAAATCGGTTATCTCAGGGTTTAACCGGATCTTTGTAAGCATGAAGAGGTCCCGCGGTTGTGATGCATGGATTTCTCTAAGTTCGGCCAACTTACTTAGAACGCCTTGGACGTTTGTGTACACGCAAGCTAGGGGCTTGTTTTTAGGAGTGCGTTGATGGATGACAACTTTGCGTTAGTTTTTAAGCCGGCCATTAGGTTGTCTGCCATTAATCGTTTTTTTTGGTTTATGAATTTCAGTCAAGTTGCATGGCATTATTAAGCGTTCCTAAACAGACCTTTCATTCGTGCTGTGCTCTGTCCTGTTGTGTGCCGTGGGTGCTGTTGTGTCGGTCTCTCCAGAGGACTGTGTAACTAAAGAATTTGCAGCGTTTGCTAGTTCCATCGAATTGCAAACGAGTTTTGGTCGTTCGCCTTCTGTCTTTAGCCGGATTTCTGTTGGCAATCTTGCCCGAAAATTTAACCAGTTATCCAACAGAACTTGCGTCATTCCCTCGGAGTGTAACATTACTTTCATTAGTCTTGAACCGCAGCTCTTTTAGCTAGGTGATGACGGAACTCTTGGCAGGGATTTGGCAATAACATTATCAACAGAGAGTGCTTCGCGAATGTAGCACCACTGCTGTCGGTCATGTGTTTGTGGATTGTGATCAGAAGAATGCAGGAGCTCCGGAACACCATGAACACATATTGTTTTCTTGCTATCCCTATTAGGAATGCCGCGTTGCTCAATTGCTTCTTTTGGGCGATCTTTCCAATGTAGATCAGGTAATACGCGCACTCCGATCGGTGAGTTATGAAGACGAACTGCTGATAGCAAAACACTTTCTGTCTTATCTTCCGAGTCTAGTGTTACTCGAAGAATTCGAGGTTCACCAAAATGCATTGTGGTCGGGTGACGCGCCACGCGTTGCAGCATTGCAAGCTCAACCCGATTACCAATCCCATCGTAGCTGGAACTCCATTGGTTGCGATCGTCTTGCAACTGGCCTTTTATTGTGCCAGATTTGGATTCGGGAACACTGGTACACACGAGAGTTCGCGCAGCGTGGTTTTGTCCAGCGGGTGTTGGCTTTATAGTTTTTGTCGGTAATTTGGGTTGTTTAGAAGGAACCACTGGAGTTGACGGTGAAAGCTGCTTTGCGCCACGCGAGCTCAGTACTGAAAATGGACTTATGTGTGTCGCTCGCGTTGTGTGTGTCGAGGCAGTCGATGCGTAGGTTACTTGCTTGTTACATGTTCCGGATTGCCTTCGGATCTGAGCTGTCGGTGTCATGGCTGAACCTCCAGGTGAAGGGTATATGGTTGGAAGCAGGCATGTTTGAGGCTTGTCCACTTATGGGAGTGAGATGACCCAGTGGATTTAGAGTCACAGACGCCGTCGTGCGGTTGGAGCGTCTAGCTATCTTCTGCGGCTTAAATTCAGAGCTTACTTTGGCTGAGTGAGGTGTTATTGTGGCCATATTTACCTCATCATCATGATCATACTACACGTTAGCTGGAGGTGGGGAACGCCTCAGCTACTGTGCCGCAATACAGAGAAAAAGGGATAAAAAAGCAACTGGTGCAAGCTGGCTGAGCTACCGGTAACGGATGGGCATCGTTCCGGTAAGCTACCAGCCGGATGCTGTGCACCAAACAAATTACCATGCAAAATTATATAAGGCTAACTAATGAGATCGTGGTTGGAGGGGGAGGCTAAGAGGGATGAGTGGGACAAAGGAACTCA
Organism: Dicrocoelium dendriticum; assembly: GCA_944474145.2. NCBI lineage: Eukaryota > Metazoa > Platyhelminthes > Trematoda > Plagiorchiida > Dicrocoeliidae > Dicrocoelium > Dicrocoelium dendriticum. Next base: position 100,048,427 of record OX104067.1, on the reverse strand, counting down.
CAGCACGAACGCCACTAAGGTCGGCTCCTAGCCATATCAGCAAGTGTGTCCAACCAAACGTGGTCATCGTCTTTCGGACCCCAACCCGGGAGCCGAGACGCTCCAAGCGAGGCCAGCTCAGAAGTGAGGGGCTTCACTCCTCCTGACCAAGTTGTCGCTTGGTCCCCCCTCCTCTTCTTCCATTTACACCCTCGGCGCGCAAACAACACACGTCACGGGAGTCGGTGGGCTGGCATGCGTAACACATGGGATCGATCTTAGTATTTACAAAATGGGCGATTATCTCAGTCATCCTATCGCACTTTGTCAAGAGCAAAGATAAACAGTTGAAAACTGGAATGACTTGATATGTTGGGCAAAACCAAATTGTGTCAGCAACTTTGTTTGTCCGTCTCACTGCTTGGACGGATATGCCTTCACTTTGCGGACAGTACGAGCTAATGCAGCTAGAATAGGTTACATTGATCTTTACTGCAATTGTCTGCGCAACGTAGGCGATATTGAACCATTGGAATGCGAGTCGTCCTCTTATTTTTTATAGCAAGGCCTATCTGAACGCTCACCTTGATGAGTGGCCTTCGCGACTGGGGTGACGCACAAACACGTCAGAACACGCACATGAATTGCGAGTTGTTCGGCTGCACCAAGTTCAGGAGGTAGTGGCAGATGGTGGTCGTAAGGCGCAGACCATCGGGCTCAGCGATCAATCGACTCGCAGTTGAACACACCACACACACACACACAAAGCTGCAGTTTGTGTTGATTGGCCTGCCTTAAGCGACAATGCACGTGGAGCGCTGATAAGCGTCCCTAGAGCTGCTCAGTTGATGAGCGGAGCAAAAAGACTGTAACTTTGTTTTGTTGCCACTTGCAGGGATGGTTGCCGCGTAGTTTGGGAGCCCTCAGCTTCTTCTTCCGAACGAGACCAAAATCTTTTCCGAAAGACCGGTTTGATGTAGTTACACAAGTGGAATTCGGCAAACAATATGCCGAAAACTGGGAACTGGAGCAAGAATCTAATCCACATTGGTTAGATTCATGAGTTGGGAAGCACTGAGTAGAGCTCGTCGAACTGGTTCGAACGAGCGTCCACACAATATTGTGTGGGGAGAATAAGAGTGGCCACAAAGGGCAAAGCGAGAGCCGGGTTAAACTGCGGCCGCACGGCACGAACTTGTTGTTGGTACTCTTACAATCGGTGTCACAAATAAATAATCCTCATTGTACTGATGTCTTTTATTTCTTCAGATGAAACAACTTCCTTACTAATGTTGGGCGCTTTGTGGGTCCCCGTCAAACTACTCGTTCTCACAATGCTGTTAAAAAGCAAGTTCACTCCAGATTGACCCTTTTGAAGAGTTCAACTGCTGGATTATGGATAATTAACATTGACTTAACTAGCACCATGGGCACTAGCTAAGCACTACTCACTAAGTTGGCTGTAGATGGAAAACAGACCCGTTTATTTTAGTTGACCGATGAGTGCATGTACATTTTTGGGCCCAAATATTTGCAATCGAAAACTTGCTACGACAAAGTTAGGAAACATGAACAAACTTTTGGCGCAGAAGTTGAATGGTATTTCATGTATTTCAGATGAATGTTCTACAACTTTGTGCGATTCCTGCAATTTAGGGCCCAGTGATCAAGGCAGAGCGTGTTTTGTAACCAGCTTCATGTGGTTCCCTCTCAAATGGTGACGTTTTTCGTAAGCTATGATACATACGAAATGGTTTGTGTTGCATTTCGTATGTTTTTCACACATCAGTAACGCTGTCCGTTGAACCAGTGTAATACATTGGTTGGATTGTTCAAAAACTGCTTTAAAGTCAAGGTAGATTCGTCTCATTTCCGCTTCCCCTGTCATTATTTAAGTCTGAGGTTATGGATGTCCCGCTTTCTCCAAAGTTATTATGCCTAAGTATTGCACCCGATTTTGTTCAAAAGCTAGGAGATCAGTTGATCTAGATATTTAACAACGTATATTACTCAATAACTAATGCCTTGGCTTCATTTTTCTAACTGAAACATTCAAACTTCGCTTAGTTCTAAGACGTTGGTATGGTGGGCACGTATATAATAGTATATCAAAACATGCTGTTGAAGGGAGTGCACTACTTGTGGTAGAGTATACCATATATCGTGCTTCTTTGGAGCTGTGAGTAGTCGAGTCGCTTCTCCAGGAGAAATGTTTTGGTCAACTTTGAAATTCAGAACATTCCTTTTTTCTTTTGGCATGTTTAATGTGCACACCTACCAGCGGTACTAGTAATCCTAAGCACTAACATATAATTGTATGAATCTAAGTAGCATTTGAACAAGGAAAAGCTTTTACCAAGTCGATACCAGAGAAAGGTCCATTACTGCACCTCACGGTCAATACAGTACCATAGCGAAGGGAAACGCTTTGCGAATGGACACTCTACCCAATTTGGAACCATAAGGATATCAGAATCCGCGTTGTTATTGAAAGCAGGGATTTTTACGAGCGTGATACAACGCAAATTTTCGGATGGCCCCGAAATCCTTATACTTGCGTTTTTTTCATTTAGCTGCTGTGTGCTGGTCTCTTGAGTGGCACCTTGGAGACTTGGTTGAGAGTTCGCAATCTAGCTCCAAACAAAGACGAAGGCTAACTTATTACTTTTAAAAATGTGATACGCGAGTTTTAAGATCGATTTCGATGGTGCTAGCAAAGGTTTTTCAAGCAGTCCTTATGAACTGCTTGGAAGAGTCTTAATGACGTCAAAGGGACAGAAGGTACAAATGTTCGTTCTACTACGGTAGGTAGCTAATGACGTTTTCACTTGTTTTGGAAGCGCTTTCCTGGGAAGCATATTTCACGCAACTGTCCCAGTCATGTGTTTTAAACACGATTTACTAGTGTGTTTGCCATTCTTCAATCTCTTATTATGCCGACTGACCCGGTAGTAATTCAGTTGTTCTTATTTGTTAGAGAAATAGGGAAACATCTGCTACGGTGCATCAGATTTAAGTACTACGTATAGAAACGCACGCAGCCGGATATCCTCAAATTGTAAAGGAGCGAACAACACCAACGCCGTTCGATCCTCATCCCGAAGGTCCTATAGTTTTTCATGTACAGCTTGAAAGAATCGATTTGATCCCCTGCTGAAAACCCACTCCCAGGTGTCCCCAAAAATATTGGAAGCTGCCTGAATTTTACCGGACCGCGGTTTTGCTCTCATGACCATACGTATCATGCTATCCCTCTGCCCATGTTGACCAAATGTTCTTCAATCTATAAAAGTTACTTTTGTTTTAAGCAGATAAAACGAGAAAATTTTATTTCACTAAAGTAACAAACGTTGAACTACAAGTTCGCTATAAAAGACTTTAGTGTCCTGGCCAGTTTCAAATACAAAAGCCAGCATGAAATATTGCGGTATCCACTCAATTTGTACTCTTCTATATAAAGGGAACTACAGTGGAGTAATAGGGTAAAGAATCACTAGCAAATGCTAGAATTCGAGCAGCAGAACACTTATGTTACTTCAAACTGCGTGCTATTAGATGCGAACCAAACGATTACACAATCTTGTGTACATCTATTAATAACCACAATGATCTTACCAAATTATTTGTCACTTAGATAAACATACGGGGCAACAGATTAACATGCTGTGCAGCATTAAGCGGCTGAATGAGTTTTAGGCTTATCAGTGGGTTTTAGCTCAACAAGGAGAACCTATATTATGTTTCGCATACAAAACATCCGATGCCTACTACTAGCGTTTTTAAATTAAGCATTCATTTACTTAAAGGGACTCGTTTAAAAATATTTCATGAGTGGATAGCTTACCGTTGACGTTTTACATTCAATACGAGCTTCTCATTTAACTACACCCAGATTACATCCGTCACTAAGATGGCAACAGAAGCAGAACAATATTAAGTTCTGCCTGTTCGCCACAACGAAAGTTGTATTTATCAGGCAGGGAAAGCAGAATTACGTATACAGGCAGTCGGAGCATATAAGCCCTAGAGCATCGGTCTTTGCCACAGCAACGCGTGCCTGAAGGAAACCCGACGCGATTTCTCTAAACTGAAACCGTCCAGTTGGTACGCTGTGTTGGAGCGCCAGCGTCCATGAGACTCAGCTTGCTTCCATCGTTATACTTGTCTTTTTGCCACTTTTATCGGGTCGCATGTGAAGTGTGGACGTGACGGCTGACGGCCATTCTGGCGCGGAGACTCAGCCGACTACATTATTTAAAAGAGCAAATAACCTGACTCGGCTACGACTGCGGAGGGAGAGACAAACCACTAACTGATGTCAGTAGGAAGGCAACAGGCAGAGACCTCACCACTGTAGGGTGAGGCTGGTCACAAAATCTGTCTGTCTGTATGCATAAACTTTGGTTCAGCCGCCGAATAGCCGAAGCCTCGACAAACTGAAGCAGACAAGAGCCTCTTAGTTTAATACTTACGCTGAACAATCCACTGGGGTTTCGGCACACAGAACAATCGAGTATGTGGCGGCCAACTGGAATGTTAGGTAGCTTGGAGTCCTTTGCAACCATGTTAGGGATAGCGCGCTCTGAGATTCTCGCTGACAGCCTTCTCTCAGTTCGGCCAATGTACTTGTGATAACAAATACATTGAAAGACATAAATAGGTAAAAGTGAGCATTAGGTATGCGACGTCACAGTTTGGTAGTTTCCATGTGCTCCACAAAGATGTGAGAAAGGAGCATACGTCGAAGGAGACCATGTTTCTCGCCAACGTTTAAATTCCGTATTCAATCAAAAAACGTGTCTTGAAGGCTGCAATCGGCTAGTTCCCTGCGGATAGACTCAAATACAGTGCCCAGGCACTTGGCCAACTTCTGATAAGGCGCGCCTACCATTGGAACAATTGGTTGTAAGGGGATGCCTACCTTGTAGGTTTTCGGCAGTCTGTACAAATAAGGAAACCGAGAAACTCGAGTGATCGGCTATGTCAAAAATTTTGCATGAATCCATCCCACCGTTAGTAGGCAAACACCAATATCCTCTACCCCTAAACTATTGAATCGAAGACAGAGATGCTTGCTCTATTGGTTATTTAATAATTGGTGTATTACTAGTGAGTGGTAGAGATATTGGTATAATTAGACATTACAGTCTAGTCACTTTCAGTCAGCAAGCTTTGGCAAGTCTGGAAAAGCAGCCGACAATTCTGTTTGGACAAGATAAATCTCTCAGTGGTGCGTCTTCCATTGAATCTCTGCCGGGTTCCGACCCCATGACTTCCGGATGCCAGCAGCTACTGCCACTAAGTCACGGGTGACGGCCGGGGATCAGCATGATTGACAGTTGAATATGATAGAGCCGGACCCCACTTCTACTGCCACGCTAGTTACGAACTGTGCAGAGGACAGCAGTTAGCTCCATGAGCTAGGACTTTCCGCATAGCGAATACGTTGGGCACGGCAACTAGAGGCTTTACGGTCGAATGGAGTTATATTACTAATGAGTAGTTGGCTTTTTGGTATTAGTATAAATAGTTCATTTCAGTCGCTCTCACTCAGCAACCTTTGACAAGTCTGGAAAATCACCAGACAGCGCTGTTTTGACCTTATGTGTCTTAGCAGTGGTGTGTCCTCCGTCGGGTAGCGAACAAAGTAGGTCGAAACAGCGCTGTCCGGTGCGTTTCCAGACTTGTCAAAGCCTGCTAACCGAGAGTGGACTGTGACGAATTCTCTCTAATTAATTTGGAATATCTTTGAAGCACTCATCTTGCGTTATTTATTGGGTCTTGGAATATTTGCTTTATATCTGAAATGTGAAAAGCAAACTCAGTTAGGACCACGGTTTACTTTAAAGTCTGCCACTGCCAATTAGATCACGAAGGTTGCATTCATTGTATGAGTTAATTCCGAAGAGCAGTCCCACCCTGGAACGAGATTATTTGGAGTAAAATTTCGGGAGACCTGTCACGGTCTTACGCGTGACATGGTGGTTTATGGGTGAAATACCTTATATGGTATCCCCAGAGTTCTGGATTCAAGTCACGAGGTTGCTCTCTCTACTTTTGAGTGCAATCGAATTTGAAACAAAAGCCAGTTTAAAGAATAGTGCTTAAGTATGTCAGTACTCATATGTTGATGGTGGTGTGCCAATGAGCAATAGCGCGTGCTTTAAAATCTCACTAACAGTTTGGTGCGAGTTTCACAAGACGTTACACAAACAATACTTCTTTTTTGCTGGTAAAGGCAGTGGCTATGGAATCGCCATTATTTCACAGCGCTGGTAATGACCACGAGAAATTCCCAGATTTGTGAACCATTGGAGCAAGGCAATAATGCCAACTAGCTGTATATGAAAGGTTGCGTGCGTCGAACATCTGTCCTATAAATTCGGCTAACGTCGGTGTTGAAGTGCCTGATTCAGTTTGTGCGTTACCTAGAACAAGGGATACATTAACAAAGATTAAATATCTGATGAATTCAGAATACTTTCGAAAGCAATACAAACTTGGCAAACCGATTGGTATACCAGAGCTTGTTGAAATCATGAACTCCTAACTGGTTCTTGGCCTATTCACAGATATTGAATTGTTTCCTCTTTATAAACGGCTATATTGTGTTGCTAGTTTGGAGGATTGACTTCTCAGTTTGTCTTTCATGCTGAACACAAGCAAAAGGCCACATTCATGCCTTCGATTACCCTGCAGTTGATGGGATGTTAGTTAGGTAAGATACTGTTGGGCGTAGCCTGGGATACTAGTCGGTAAACAATGACACGTAAGACGTGTCAAATACGACAGTATAGAAGTCGGAGGCAACTGAACCCAACGTTTATTGTACAGGCTACAAAAATAGGAAGCGAATCAGAGAGAGCGAGAAACGTGCAGCGTGGAACTCACCAAAACGGTTTGTGTCAACGGATGTGCAGTCAGTTAAACAAATGCACGTTTCGGAGGTTAAAACAACCATAAAATCCAATGTTACAAGATACTGAAAGAGCAAGTTTTCTGTTGCACTACAAGGGCCTCCCCCTAGCAGGCTGAAGGATGGAAGCCTTCGATGGAGCTGTTAGTGGGGGGAACGGAAGGTGAGGGTGGATGCGAATGTTTGCAGGGGCTTGAGAAGGGTTTCCAAAGTGGGGTGTAGCAGATTTCGCTGGGTCCAGGCTTTTGTTTGTTTTATCTATGACGATCGTGTGGACCAGAGTGCATCATCGGTGGGCCGTCGGGACGGGCTGGTCGGACTGCAAAAAAAACTGGCTAGTCCAGAAGAAAGGCCGACAGGACCTTCCCATTGCTGCAGACCCGACGGTGCGCTTGGGAGGTGTCACTCCCCCACTGCACTTTAGTCCACGGTCCTCGTCCCACGAAGGAATCCGGGCGTCCTCGTCGGCAATGCCTAAGCGGCGTTTGGGGACCAATTCGTTCGTGGGTGTCTGCGATCGAGGGCGACTGTCTGTTCCTTGGGTGAGGACGGCTGGCGAGTCACTCCAGGGTTGCGTTGAGCCGGTTGGCGAGTCACTCGAGGGTTGCCTGGGCAGTTCCAGCGGTTGAATTTCTGGAAGGTAGAACTCAGAGGGGGTTGGCAAGGGTCGGGGAAGTGGCATGACGCCGGATATGAAACATGGCATGTATGATAAAAGCAAATACGCTTTTTAAGTTTTTCAAAATGTTTTGGGTTTTTTTGTCG
>OX104067.1:100014420-100040267 GCA_944474145.2 Dicrocoelium dendriticum | reverse complement strand
GGAGATCGTTAAAATAGAGTAAGAATGAATGCGGGCCTAACCTGCTACCTTGAATCACACCACTAGAGATTGGGGTGGCTCCAGATGTCTAGGTACCAATTTTGACTGCTTGCTTTCTACCCTCGATGTAGCAACATAATCACTCTAGAAGCGAATTTGTGATACCATAAGACACAGGCTTCCGCAACAATAAGTTGTGTGGGACATGGTCGAACGGCTTTTGGATATCGCAAATATTACAACGATGGTATTTCCGGCGTCTCTTGCTCTAATCATATAATCAAGATAATCTAACCATCAGGTAGTACATGAAATACCTTTCCAAAACCATGCCGAGGTTTACTGCTAATATCCATGGAACTCAAGTATTCTATTATGCGTTCTTTAAATAACCTCCCATGATTATGTGGATAATGGATACGTGTGGTGGATTGGAGGTAACTTTTACATCTTGCATAGATCCACTTTTATGCTGTGGTGTTATAGTTGATGGTTTCTAGTACAAAGGATAAAGATAGTAGGCGCACGGCCACTAGTTTTCAGCACTTCATTGAAACATGCAACCTCAGTAAGATATTTGTCTCCACAATCCTGCAGACTTGTTGACAATATGGTATTAGCGACACTTGACGGGACAGGGAGACACAACAGAACATCTCTATCTGGCATGCTCCATCCTACCATGCAGCTTGCCTGAAATTCAAGAACGAAAAACCCACGTAAAAAAGGATTAGCGGCCAGCCGACGAACGCTCGGCATAAAACTAAACACGAAAGTGGTGCCCACTCACACAATTCTAACATCAAAAACACTATCATGTTTGCTTACTAACACTCAAGGTCCTCTTAGTAAGTTTGCCAAAGTTAGAAAACGCCAGGCGTCACAACCGCGGGATCTCAGCATGAGTACGGAGACTTGGTTAAGCCTTGAAATAGCAAATTCTGAAGTCAATTTACCTGGTATGTCACTTGCTTCGGAACGATAGATCTGAAAGTGGTAGTGGCGTATTTCTGTATTACAAGGCTAACCTCTGATGTGAAGTTATTACCACCCAGATTCATTTTGGTGCCGGCTACGATTGCGGAACAAAGACACATGTTTTATAGCTGTGATTTACCGTCCAGCAAACTCTACGTGTTAAATGGACTCCAAACTAAACCACGTTATCCAGTTGGTTTTGAGCAATCCTCTATACAGTCACATTCTCATCGCAGGCGACATTAATGTGTACGAGCTGGAAATAGCGGCGTCCGATAACATGCAGTTAAAGGCCTGTTTACAAGAGGTAATTTCCAGCTACCCTCTGTACAACCACGTGACCTCTCCCACCAGATAACGAACTGCTAACAAGCCGTCGGTACTTGATCTTGTGCTCACTAACGAAGAACTCATGGTAGCAAGAATAATTGCAAACACATCACTGGGTCGCCGTGACCATGTGACTCTACTGCTTACCTGTGTACGCTATGCACCATATCCTGAGGAAGAGGATGATGAAGTGTATCCGGTCACACACTACAACATGTTATCCGGGCTTGTTATCTAGTATTTTGTAACTTGGAGCCACTTAACTGAATTTCCCCAGAAATGGCCTAGGACACTTTCACAAGAACACTTATCACACTGGTAACGCTCGCGTCTGAGCAGAAATCCTTCTATGGTCAAAGGAGATGCAAGCCATCTCTGAGGAGCAGAAACCGCCAATGCGTGTCCTTGAGGGACTTGGCATGGAGGGCTCACAAGGATTCGCTGAATTCCGAACGCTGGTCTGTCTATGTTGCACAGCGCAAATTCTGTGTGAGTTTGATCTGTGAGGACAAGCTGACGCAGCAGCAGGAGTTAATGGAGCGATTCTGCACGGACCACAAACTCTTATACAGGAGTGTGCAACGCGGAGTTTCAGCACTGATCACGACTGATGGATGCATCCGATCACCAACCGAAGCAGCCGATCTCTTACGGTTCCATTACTCACAAACGTTCCACACAGTAACAGGCCCAACGGTTATCCCTGTTTCTATTATCCCATCATTAGCCTTATCCAATAGTACTTTTACTGCATGATGTGTGTCAAAAGAAATGTTGTCACTGCGTATCCACAGCTCTCCTGGTGTCGAGAACATTCGACCGAAGGCTTTACAGGCAGCAGCCAGTGTTTTGGCGGAACCTCTGGCCATATTCCATCAGCGCTGTATGGAGGAGAACCATATTCCAACAATATGGAAGCGAGGGATCATCACTCCTCTACATAACGTTTGTAATAGTACTGACCTAAACAATTACCGTACTATAACGCTACTTCCTGTGCTTTTCAAGGTTATGGAGTCTACCACCGTTGACGCAGTCATGCAATATCTGGAAAATCACAAGAAGTTAGCGGCAGAGCAACATGGCTTCTGACAAAAGCATTCATACACTACGAATCTGCTTATTGCACGCAATGGTTGCATTGAAGCAGTCTATGGTGGAGCAGAAGTTGATGTCATTTACCTGGACATTTAAAATGTAATTATTCCTTTAGACCACCAAATTCTCCTCCATAAACTTAGCTCAATGTCATTGGTAGTCTAATGCTGCTTTGGATAAGCAATTTCCTGCAAGAAATGGGTTAGAATTGAGAGTACGAGAATCCCAGTCCGACGCAGTTTAAGTGGAGTGCGCCGTACCACAAGACTCGGTGCTCGGACCCCGTGTAAGCATGATTTTCATGAAAGATCGGGCGAGCTAACTTGCTTCAGATTTTCTATTCTTCGCGGATGATATCAATTTATGGGAAGAGACCAAAGAACCGAACGACCACGGAAAGTTCCATCTTGAAGTCAACATGCTTCCAAATCGGTCAATTCTGAATAAACTACAGTTCAATTTGAAAAAATACCAAGCCGTTCAATTACGCCATAGGCGTGACTACGTGTATAGGCTTGGGTCAAATGTATTGCAAATTACTTCCCACGAGCGCTACATTGGTGTGCTCATTCATAGTGACCTCAGCTGTTCAACGCAGTTAGAAGCAGCTGCGATCAGAGCCAACCAGCAAGTGGGCTTGCTGCTGAGTGCATTCGGAAGATTCCACCCATCCATCTTCCCCATGAAGCATAATTCTTACGTGCGCCCTCACGTTGAATACGCCATGGAAGCTTGGCACCTCTGGTTGAAGCGTGACTTAGAAATGCTAGAGAAACCACAACGCACGACCACAAATATCGTCATGAGCCTACGAAATCTGCCCTTCCATCAAAGACTAAAGTCATTGCGAGTTATCAGTGGCGGCTACCGAATGCTCTGTGGCGATCTCATATTAGTCTACCAAATATGGTGTGACCGTAATCACATATGCCGTCACTTGCTGAAACTGAGCCATAACACCAATCTCAGAGATAACCCTCTGAAATTGTGTGACAATATAGCCGCCTGGAATACCGGCGGAATGAGTTTTCTCCCCGGATTTGCGAACACTGGAACTCTCTCACAAAATTAATTGTCATTGGATCCCTAAACTTCGTTTGCATAAACTGTGCTACTTTGGAATATATTAGTTATCCCTCCAAACCGGATTAATATGTCACGTAAACCGCAGGAGGCGTTACAGAATTGCGTATTCTCGATATTAGTCTTCACACGGAGTACATCAACTTTAACTGTTCCCAAATTGCCTCGTCGTTCTCACGCCATTCCCATTTACCCTCGTATCATTCAGCGGCGCATCTACTAGATAAAGGCTCGAACAGACAACTCACCTATCTTTTGATTTCATAGTTTTACTTCCAAATACTGCAGGACTTGACGAGCAACTGCTATTTTACATGGAATAAATCAGTGTTCATTGTTCATTGTTCCCCTTGAGCATGCGAATTGTAAATATATTTAAAGAAAGCAAGGTATGTCTGGTCCTCCCTTATTGACCAGAATTGTCGGGATTTTGTCAGATCCTAGTGGGTATGATGGCCGAAATTATCTGTGTTGTCGTCATATCTCACTAAGTGTGAATTCAACAGTCTGGAATGTATTACTGCCTTCGTGTATCAGATTGAGTTGAGGTTCGTCTCTCGCATTAGTGCTATAGGTAGACATGAAGTAGTCATTGAAAATCGAACATATGATAGCGCGAACGGTTATGGCAGTTCCGTCAGATTTGATTATCGAGTTAATATAACTTGGTTTTCTATTCTGCCTGTGGTCCAGAGGTACTGAGATGCAGCCTGCCACGTTGGCGCCCTTCAGTGCCATTTCCGCCTCTGAACACAGCATTTTTTAGTGGTTATGGTATAACGCTGTTAGCATTCTGGTGTGGAGCATCAGCAGAGTAAAACCATTAGTTTTCCTAAACTTATTCTTTATTTTATGAAGCTTAGTGGTTACCTTTTTCTAGATGCCTGCAGGTGTAGCAGTTCTATTCTACTTAGTATGTTCTGGAGCTACAGAATTAACAAAAAGCTGAATACGGTGGTAGAACTCCTCACAAAAATTTGTACGTTTTATGCTAAGTAAAGTGGATCCAAATTTGAAGACCTTATAACATCCTAGTAAATTGACCTATTCACAGAAAAGAATGGGCGGTATTTGATCATTGATTCTATTGGTTTAGAAAGGAGTTGGAATATACAACCAACGATGTTATGATCACTACCTGGCATTCCGTCACTGATATATGTAGACACATGTGAACATCCATAGTAAATATAAGGTCAGGTGTGCTCGCAAACCGAGTAGGCTCTTTGACGTGCTGTACCCATCCCAGTCTACCACGAGTACAGATAAAATTATTGTGTTTTTGTGGTTTATTGTTAAGGGACCATGGGATTTCGGACATACTAAAATCCTCAGCGCTTATTTTGGTAGTGTTAGAGAGGTTGGCAGTAGAAGAAAAATTGTCCATCAAGTCGTCGGTTACGGTGATTGCAAAAGCTGGATGACTGTAAATGCAACCTAGCAAAAGATTTATCGCATTAATAGAAATGGTAATGCATACCGAATCAAGAAGTTTCCGCAGGATTGGTTCATTCAGAAGAAGAACCAAGTATATGTCTTTGACGTAGATTACGCAGCCATCACCAATATCATGTCGTTCTCTGCACTTCTACTGCAACTGACGAGCCGCAAACACCATAGTGATGGTGTTGCGACCCGAACGGAATCCACACTATTCTTCTGCCCAGTTTGCTTCCACAACCTGACTGACGAGACGGTTGAGCAGGATTCGGACAATCACGTTACCCACACAACTCCGCCAGCTGATGCCACGATAATTCGTGCAACATTGCTTGCCACATTTGCCCTTGTACAGTAGTAGCACGTGGTCATCCTTCAGCTCAGCAGGAACCTCCTCCATTCATGCGAGTTGCACCAAGTGGTGCAGTGCGGAGCAGTCACCAAAGCGGGTCCGCCGTGTTACAATACTTTAGGCGGGGTCCCTTCGGCACCGGCACACTTGCCGTTTCGCAGCTGAGCCAGTGCTCACTGCCTCTCATCCAGTGACGGCTTTCCGCCAGACTCGCCTTCACATCGTGCTGCTTGAGGCCATTCAATGTAGGCCAGTCGATCTCTGAACGGTTGTTCAATAGACAGTGTTTCCGCCAGATCTACATTATGTCTGCAGTCTGTGTGCAGGTAGCACCTGAGCTTCCATCGAGCAGCGTCCTCAGCAGCTCCAACCTCTGTCCATACTCCGCCTTCAAGGTGTCAAAGAATTACTTATGTTGCCAACGTTCGACATAGCATTCCATCTGCTTCCATTCGCTTATCTCTCCACCATTTTTAATGCAACGGAGCTATCGGGTCAGTTGCTGTCGAAGTTTGCGAAACTGACTACTCTTCTCCAGTCACTGGCATCCGTTACATGTGCAGCAAATGCTGCATTCTTCTCCGTGACCATTGCGCTAATCGTCGCATTGTTCTCATCAACCAATCAGGCCGCTTACAGTTTGTGCGCACAAAGGTCTCCTCGGCAGCAACTGTCACCTGGTCGCGAATCTGGTGCCACAGCTCGCCCACTGTGGTTATGCCTTCCACATCACACAGGCGTGCAGCCATCGCCTTTCGTAATGACTGGCTTTATGATAGTGGTGATGGCTGCGTAATCTACGTCAAAGACATATACTTGGTTCTTCTTCTGAATGAACCAATCCTGCGGAAACTTCTTGATTCGGTATGCATTACCATTCCTATTAATGCGATAAATCTTTTGCTAGGTTGCATTTACAGTCATCCAGCTTTTGCAATCACCGTAACCGACGACTTGATGGACAATTTTTCTTCTACTGCCAACCTCTCTAACACTACCAAAATAAGCGCTGAGGATTTTAGTATGTCCGAAATCCCATGGTCCCTTAACAATAAACCACAAAAACACAATAATTTTATCTGTACTCGTGGTAGACTGGGATGGGTACAGCACGTCAAAGAGCCTACTCGGTTTGCGAGCACACCTGACCTTATATTTACTATGGATGTTCACATGTGTCTACATATATCAGTGACGGAATGCCAGGTAGTGATCATAACATCGTTGGTTGTATATTCCAACTCCTTTCTAAACCAATAGAATCAATGATCAAATACCGCCCATTCTTTTCTGTGAATAGGTCAATTTACTAGGATGTTATAAGGTCTTCAAATTTGGATCCACTTTACTTAGCATAAAATGTACAAATTGTTTGTGAGGAATTCTACCCCCGGATTCAGCTTTTTGTTGAATTTGTAGCTCTAGAACACACTAAGTTGAATAGAACTACTGCACCTGCAGGCATCTAGCATAAAGTAACCACTAAGCTTCATAAAATAAAAAGTAAGTTTAGGAAAACAAACGATTTTACTCTGCTGATGCTCCACACCAGAATGCTAACAGCGTTATACCATAACCATTAAAAATGCTGTGTTCAGAGGCGGAAATGGCACCGGAGAGCGCCAATGTGACAGGCTGCATCTCAATACTTTTCGACCGAAGGTAGAATAGAAAACCAAGTTATATTGATGGTCAAATTTCATGGAACTGCCATAACCGTTCGCGCAATCATATGTTTGCATTTCAATGACTACTTCATCTCTAGTTATGGCACTAACACGAGAGAGGAACCTGAACTCAAGCTGATGCACGAAGGCAGTAATACACTCCAAACGGTTGAATTCACACTTAGTGAGATATGACAACAACTCAGATTACTTGGGCCATCATACCCACTATGACCTGACAACATCCCACCAATTCTAGTCAATGACGGAGATCCAGACATACCTTGCTTTCTTTAAATATATTTACAATTCGCATGCTCAAGGGGAACAATGAACAATGAACACTGATCTATGCTGAGGTAAAATAGCACTTGCTCATCAAGTCCAGCAGTATTTGTGGGTAAAACTACGCCATCAAAAGATAGATGAGTTGTCTGTTCGAGCCTTTATCTAGCAGATGCGCCGCTGAATGATAGCAGGGTAAGTGGGAATGGCGCGCGAACGACGAGGCAACGTGGGGACAGTTATAGTTGGTGTACTCCGTGAAAAAGTAAAAACAAGTACACTCAATTCGGTAACGCCTCCTGCGGTTTACGTGACATATTAATCCAGTTTGGAGGCATAATTAATACTTTCCAAAATAGCACATTCTATGCAAATTAAGTTGTGAGATCCGAAGACATTACACAATCGTTTTATGCAAATATCCAAGGCGGGGATGAAACGACTAATTTAGAGATAGAGTTTCAGTGTTGGCAAATCCGGAGAGAAAACTCAGTCCGCCGGTATTCCAGGCGGCTGAATTGTCACACAAATTCAGAGGGTTATCTATGAGATTGGTGTTATGGCTCAGATTCAGCAACGGACAATGGACAATGATTTATTACGGGTAAAAAAGCATCGCTCAACAAGTCCCGTGGGATGGAAATTATTGCTAAAACTAATTGCATAATAAAGTGAAAAGCGTTGTGGTGGACTCACCATTGACTCATGTGGAATAGCGGAGATGTTCGCATATTAAACGTATAAATCCAATGGTTGGGCGTTTGGCAAGAAACCGTTTGATTGCGTTTTGTAGCCCCTGGCTTACAAGTCATAAAAGGAAATGTAAGTGAGACAATGCATCGTCGACACCTTTTTAAATATCGCCAGATTGGGAGCAGAGACGACATAATTAGGGAGGGCATTCCAAGGCTCACACACGCGGAGAGAAAAGAAATTTCTACGGCATTCAAGCCGGCTGTAATGAATTGTCAGTTTAAGAGGGTGACCTCTTAGTTTAATGTTGGGGTTCAATTCCAGCAGCGGACGGCAAATGTGGTTTGGGTTCTTCAGAATCTGGTAAACCATTATGAGATCCCCCGCAACAGCCGATACCGACTGCTGTACATTCTTAGAGATTTCAGTCTAAGCTGATAGGGCAGATGAAAGAGGCCCCTGACGTTCTTGGTTGCCCGTCGTTGAGGAGTCTCGAGAGCAATGAGATCCTGTTTCTGCCACGGCTGCCACGCCTGAATAGCATATTCTACATGCGGGCGCACGTAGGCGTTAAGCATTTGGGGAAATATTGATGGTTCAAACCGACCGAAGGCTCTGCGAAGAAAACCGAAGTGTTGATTTCCGGTTCTCGTCGCCTTCTCTGCTTGTTTTGTACACCCGAGATCTTCCTGTACCAATACACCCAGGTCCCGCTCATGAGAAACCTTTGCCAAGGTGTGGTCTCCAATCTTGTAGGCGCTCACCAGCTGGTGACGCAGATGCATCACTTTGCACTTAGTCATGTTCAATTGAATCTTGTTACTCTTTGACCATTCGTAAATGCAATCTAGGTCATGTTGGAGCAGATCCTGATCTGCCTTGTTACTAACCGCCCGCCATATCTTGACGTCATCGGCGAAAAGCAGGAAGTTTGAGGAGATGACTCTTGCCAGGTCGTTGATAAACACCAGGAATAAACGCGGTCCCAGCACTGAGCCTTGCGGGACACCACATTCCACCTCAATTGGGTTAGAAAGTGATCCCCTAACACGAACTTGGAGCTTTCGTTGGTAAAGGAAGTTGCCAATCCAACCAAGTACAGGATCTCCGATTCCGTAACTCTGAAGCCGTTGAAGTAGGATGCGGTGATCGAGGCGGTCGAAAGCTTTGGAAAAGTCCAGATAGATGACGTCGACTCCGACCCCATCATCGGCCACTTCCTTCCAACCACCTCCAGCAATAAGTAGGTTGGTGGTGCATGACCGGTGTTGACGGAAGCCATGCTGTTCCACTACCAAGATGTTGCATTTTTCCAGATAGTCCATCAAAGCCACAGCGACGACTGCTTCCATCACCTTCGCGAACACAGGGAGGAGAGTCACTGGACGATAGTTTGCAGGATCGGAACGGCTACCGCCTTTAAAAATAGGGGTTATAATGCCACACTTCCACATAATGGGGACTCGTTGTTCATCAAAGCACCTTTGAAAGAACTGTGACAGTGGTTCAGCTAGCTTGGTGGCCACAGCCTTCAGTGCCTTCGGGCGGATGTTGTCTGCTCTCGGAGAACTATGTTCGCGCAGTGAGAGTAACTTCCTTAGCACAATTGATGGGTTGAAAATAACATTTGTAAACAGAGGTGTCGGTAATGAGCTTGATATTATGGGACAGGTAGATGTTGCGAGTTCAAAAATTGGTGCGTATTGCAGTTGCAGGTCATTAGCTGCTTCTTCGGCGCTTTGTACTCTACGGCCTGTCGTGAATAGTGGGGGTATTCCATGCTTCACTTTACGAAGCTTATTGACATGCTTATACAGCAGTTTGTTGTTTGCCATGAATTTTTTGGCTAGGCACTGTTGATAAGGTACTTTGTCCTCACGGACAAGTGCAGTTCAATGGTTGCGATGGGTCAGGAAATTTCCCCAAGTCTCTGAGTCGGGGTTAATCTTGTAGGCACGCCATGCTGAATCCCTTATCGCTAGGCATTTGCGAGTCCTACTCCTTATAATTGAAGGCATTTTCGCGGGATGAAGGGGTTTGGTCTCTGATGCTTTGTTGATGATGTCGCTGAGCTTATTAATGAACTCTGCCCAAACGTTGTCAAGGGGACTTTCGTTTGAGAATTCCCAAGCAGCTGCGTCGGCGAGTTCTTTCAATACGTGGTAGCGTGTGATTGTATGAGTTAGTTCCGAGTGTTCATGTGGATACTCTGCATAACACACATAGTCAAAAGTTATTACTACGTGGTCACTGAGACCTAATGGACTATCCATCAATAACTTCTCAATCATGAGCTCTTCATTTGTGAGCACAAGGTCCAATATGGACGGTTTGTTTGCTGTCCTGAATCTAGTGGGCGTGGTGACATGATTGTACAAAGGGATATTAGCGATCAGTTCAAGCAAGTCTGCTTTGAACTGCTCACTGGGCGATGCCGAAACCTCCAGATTGTGTAGATTGAAGTCCCCGGAGATGAGAATGTGGTTGTACCTAGTGTATGTTACTCTGTTTAGGCCACGGATCAAGCAGGAATCCATTTCCAGATTGGACGTTGGGGGGCGGTAAACGATAGCTATGAGACATGTATCGTTGTGTCTCAGTTGGAGACGGCACCAGAGTGAGTCGGTAACGTGTGTTTCCAGGTCCTCAACTATTATACATTGTAGATCGCTGCGGTAGTAGAGTAGGACCCCACCTCCTCTGCTGGGGCGGTCGTTCCGGATGAGTGACATTCCGGCTATCTCAAACTCAGCATCAATCACCTCTTGATGTAACCAAGTTTCGGTAATAGTAAGTAGGTCCCAAGCATTCGCAACCTGACGCAGTCGAAGTTCGTTAATTTTACTGGGGAGCCCTTGGGCGTTCCATCGCAATGAGGCTGGACCTTACGGTGGTGCGATGGTTTGTGTGCCTCAGCGATCCTTTGAACTACGCTGGGTGGTGCTTTTGCACCTTCAGAGTCACTCATACCAGATTGGTCAATGGTTAGAGGCCAGACAAACTCAGCCTCCTGGTCCTCCAGGTTGGGGGTTGGAATGAGGGTGGCACCTTATTCCTTAAAATGGACTCCTTGTAGCCCAACGCCAAACCCGCTGCCTTGCGGTCAGGTTTTTGAACCAAAGGCTTTGGTTAAGAACCCTAATCGTTCTCCTGTCTAGGCCTGGGCAACCTGACAGTATCCTGCCCACGCAATACTATGAATTTTCCTTCAAACCATTTCTTGATGCTCTGGCCACCGCAGAGGATAATAAACGGTGCCCTATCTGCTGCATCGAGCAGGGTGGATAGGGGTTTGGATGCTACTGCTCAAGCCTTCCCGTCTTCTTATTCCCCCTCTTACGCTTTTTCACTCTTACCGTCCCATTCCAACTTCACTTATATCCCCCCAGTTTTCAACCCCCCGATTCTTGGCCCTCCCCCAACATGCTTTGCTAGGCATTTACCTTCTAATTTCAACTCACACGTGAACGCGGAGCGTCACTCCTCTCCTGTCGACAAGCCCATATCCAACCAAGCGGTCCAATCCAGTTCATCGGCTTCCATTTGGAGCCCTCGATCCTCCTTCAGATTGGCATGCCTTAATGTACGCACACTGCTACAAATCGGTCAACAGGCAGAACTTGCCCGAACATTGGAGACCCTCTCGATCGATATCTGCTGCTTATCAGAGACTCGCCTGCAAGACTCGAGCACTGTGCTCACTCTGCGATCCCCTTCAGGGGACGCAAGCAGTATTTTCTCATTGCGGCTATCCGGTGACGATGCAGCTTCGAGCACCGGCCAAGCCGGTGTTGGTATTGCCCTGAGTCCCCGGGCTGAAGCTGCTCTGGTTGATTGGATTCCAAGCAGTAGCCGGATGTGTGCGGTCCGATTGGCTGGCTCCTCTAAAGCTTCGAAGTCGCGCGGGACTAATAGATGTCTATTCATCATCGCTGCCTATGTTCCCACAAACTGTAGCGATGATTCGGTAAAGAACGACTTCTACCGCCAACTGGCTCAGCTCCTTCGCCACAGAAGAAGCACAGACACTGTTGTGCTGGCGGGGGATATGAACGCACAAGTTGGAAAGTTGCCCACTGATGAACTGCATCTGGGCGGTCAACACGGTGTAGGCTCCCGTAATGATAACGGTGAGCGGTTACTTCATTTGTGTGAAGATGCTCGCTTATTTCTTGCGAGCACTAATTTCCGACACAGCACCCGCCGAAAGGTGACTTGGCGCCCACCAGTCTCGAATCAGGCCTGGCAACCCTGGCTAAAACGTGACCTTGCAGCGCTTGAGACCCCACAGCGTCGAGCAACGAAAATCGTCAAGGGCTTGCGCCACACTCCTTACGAGGAACGACTGGAGATACTCGGAGTGTTCAGCGGAGGGTACCGGCGACTTCGTGGAGACCTCAAACTAGTGTACCAGATATTGAGCGATCCCAGTCACGTATGCCGCCACCTCTTGAAGCTCAGCCCGAACACTAACCTTCGCGGTAACAGTTTAAAGCTGAGCCAACAGTACAGTCGTCTAGACTGTCGGAAAACCTATTTCTCCCTCCGGGTCTGCGGGCCCTGGAACGCCCTTCCAAACTCAGTAGTTTGTGCCCCCACATTAGATACGTTTAAAAAAATGATTGGACGTCGCACTGAGCGCCCTGCGCTTTGTTTTATGAACGAAAACGCTTGTATATATTTAGGCTGACCAGCTTCTTTGGATTTTTACCCCAAATTCACGGTCGTAAATCTGTGCGAACCGGTGAGTACTCCATTTTTATTTGCTACCATCACCAACGATAACAATTTCTTAGCCAGTTTTGCGTCGTACCACTTTATCCTCCTAAAACTGTTATACTTCTACCTTTTATCTCACTGACACTCCTTACTTCAACCACTTATGTGGTTTGCCAATTTGTTAGTATTTCTATTGCCAACCTGCGGGACTCGTTAAGTGTATGCTTTTTTACCCGTCATATACCATTGTTCCATTGTTCCATTGGACGCAGATCGATCACATTGCGATAAGTTACCGCTGGAGAGGCTGCATCCGGAATTGTCGCTCGATTTGGAGCACATGTGTAGACACCGATCATGCACTTGTATGTGCTGACATTCGGATGCGTTTTGGCGGACGCCCACGACGACGCTGGGAGCGTATTGACACCAGCCAACTGACAAAACCAGCTGTTCTGAATGCGTATCGAAGTACGCTAACATGCGAGTTGAGCAAGCGCTCACAGGAGACAAATGATGGTCACTGGTCACATGTTCGCCAGACCTTACTAGCAGCAGGCAAATCCTCATGTGGTATGTCTAATAGAAAACATGGACATTGGGTCTCTTCGCAGTCTTTAGAACTTATAGATGCTCGCCGGCAAATCCCGGCTGAAAGCGAGCACAATGAAACTCGCAAAGAGCTCCGGGCAAAACTCCGTGCTAGCCTGAAGAGAGACCGCGAATCTTGGTGGTCTCATCGTGCGTCATAGATGGAAGTGGCCGCTGCCCTTGGCAACCATCGTAAGTTATTCCGTCTGATACGGGAAACGGGCAGCAGGAGACCTGGTGTTAGTGAAACTATACGTGACGAGAGTGGACAGCCTATCCACAATTTGTCAAAACGTCTGGAGCGTTGGGCTGAGCATTTTGAAAAGCAATTTAATCGGCAAGAATCGTTCGATTCGCCGGTCACTGATCGCCCCGCTCCGTGGGCTGTCCCTTTGGATCCACCCTCTCGCTCAGAAGTCGAACGTGAGATCGGACTGTTGAAGTTGAACAAAGCCGCGGGACCAGATGGTCTTCCTCCAGCCCTCTTCAAATTTGGAGGCTCTGCTTTTGTTGATGCTTTGCATGAATTACTAGTGAAACTGTGGGAGCAGGAAACTGTCCCAACTGACTGGAGCCGCTCCGTTATTGTTCCCATCTTCAAAGGCGGCTCGCGCTCGGAATGCGGCAACCATAGAGGAATCAGTCTGATCTCCATCGCCTCCAGATTACTCGCGTCCATAATTCTCTACAGACTGACTGGCGCTCGTGAAAGCCAGATTCGTGAGGAGCAAGCCGGGTTTCGTCGGGGTCGTGGCTGCATAGACCATATCTTCACCTTGCGTCAGTTGTTGGAGCACCGTCACACATACTGGCGGCCTACCGTAGTCGTGTTCCTCGACATCAAAGGTGCCTTCGATTCGGTTGATCGATGTGCCCTTTGGAATTGTCTACTCAGGAAAGGTGTGCCCGAGAAATATGTAAATATTATCCAAGCATTATATGCGCGTAGCACGGGCAGAGTAAGGGCTTACAGCAGGCTGTCGCCACCCTTCAATATCTCCAGCGGTGTGAGACAAGGATGTCCGCTGTCACCTTTTCTATTCAACTTCGCTATTGACGAAGTCATGGAGATTGCATTTACAGGACATGACTTGGAAGGTGTGGAGCTACTCCCAGGAGAACGACTTCTTGACTTAGAGTATGCAGACGACATTGCCCTCATCTGTGACAGCTCCCAGACGTGCCAATCCGCGCTGGACAGATTAGCACTGGCTGTCAGTTGCTTCGGGCTTTGCTTTGCACCACCGAAGTGCAAAGCGTTCCTCCAGGATTGGCAGGGATTGCCCCCTGTGCTGACCCTTGGTGGGGATCAGCTAGAAGTCGTTCAGAAATTCAATTACCTGGGAAGTTGTATCAGCGCCCTTGGGATCGAAGACGAGATCACGAACCGCATGGCGAAAGCTCGAGAAGATTTTGCTAATCTTCGCCACCTTTGGCGGCGGCGCGACATTACTCTCGCCCTGAAGGGTAGAGTGTACAATGCAGCGGTACGTTCGACCTTACTGTACGGTTGCGAAACCTGGCCCCTAAGATCGGCGGACATGAAGAGGCTACTTACGTTCGACCATCGGTGCCTTCGCAGTTTGGCTCACATCTGGTGGGAACACCGCGTGAGTAACGAGCGTGTTCGACGCCTTGTTTACGGCCTAGGAAAAGGGAATGAACCGCTCAGCACCGTCATTTCACTCACCAGGCTCCGATGGCTGGGCCACGTGTTGCGCATGCCAGCCCACCGACTCCCTCGACGTGCGTTGTTTGCTCACCGGGGATGTGGGTGGAAGAAGAGGAGAGGTGGCCAAGCGATGACTTGGTCCAGAGGAATGAAGGCCCTCACTTCGGAGCTGGCCTCAGTTGGAGCTTCACGGCTCCCTGGTTGGGGTCCAAAAGACGGTGAACACGTTTGGCTGGATACGCTTGCTGAAATGGCAAGGAGCCGACCTCAGTGGCGTTCCTGCTGTGAGTTTCTTTGTCCCTCCCCATCCCTTTAGCCTCCCCCTCCATCTACGATCTTATTTCGTAGGGCAAAACGTAATTAAATTTTTGGTTTTGCCTAGTAGCCGGCTAGTAGCTTACCGGAACGATGCGTATCCGTTGCTGGTAGCTCAGCTGGCATTAAACTGTCGTATTTATTTTACCATTATGTATTGTATGTATGTATGTATTTCCTTTATGTATTGCGGTACAATAGCGGAGGTGTTTTACCATCTCTAGCTGACATGTATAATGATGATGATGATGATGACCTTGGGTGTTGGTGTACATACATGAAAGTTTCTCAGATTTAATCAATGTTTCAGAAGTTGTACAACTCATACGTGAAGTTTCGCCGACCAGTGAGTGGCCGGCGACTGGATAGGTGGATGAAGCAAATGAGTTCACGCCGACCATTAAAGGGTCGGCGACTAATCGTTTTTTGGATGGGTTGCATACTCTCGAGAAGAATTTGATATGTAAGCAAGTATCAGATGCTCCGAATCCTGGTGTCTGCTCGTGCTCTGCTGTGATTAGGGTCACACAATATTTGGTAGACTAGTATGAGATCGCCACAGAGCATTCGGTAGCCGCCACTGAGAACTCCCAATGACTTCAGTCTTTGATGGTAGGGCAGATTTCGTAGGAATTTAACGATATTTGTGGTCGTACTTTTTGATTTCTGTAGCACTTCTAAGTCACGCTTCAACCAGAGGTGTCAAACTTCCATGGCGTATTCAACGTGACGGCGCACGTAAGAAGTGTGCATCATGGGGAAGATGGATGGGTGGAATCTTCCGAATGCACTCAGCAGCAAGCCGACGTGCTGGTTGGCTCTGATTGCAGCTGCCTCTGACTGCGTTGAATAACGTAGATCACTTTGAATGAGCACACCAAGGTGGCGTTCTTGGGAAGTTATTTGCAATACATGTGACCCAAACCAAATTGTTGGTAGAAATGGGCCTTTTTACAATGAAACGTTAGTGTATGTTCGGGACAAGTTGCGTAGTAACGATAGGCTAAATGGACGCAGAGTGGGGTCAGAATCGATATTATTACGACAGTTGCTGTTTGCTTCCAATGTTACAGTTTATTCCTTTATGGCCAAACTGTCATGTAGGTCGAGCAGGTGAGGAAATATCCGAGTTTCCGTGGGTAGCGAAAAGAACTGATGACAAGCTGTTTGTCCGTAATAGGATTTGCTTTGGCTTTGCAGCACTGGTATATCTGGTTTCAGTGCCATCGATATGTAGTCATTACTGAGGAATAATACGCTTCTAATGCAATTGAACTTCTTCGTGTTTCGTTTGAAAATTCCAAGGTATTGGACAGTCCTGCTTCGAAGACCTATTTCGCAGTCACAAACAAGAGAAGTGCAATCTTACACTATTACAATCGTTGGCCACGGCAGAGGAGATAGTCTCAGGAGAAAACTTTTTTGGTAAATTAAATGTTGTTACCTTATTGGATCGTTTAATGCGCACATGAACCTCAAATGCAGCATGTTGTATAAATTTCCAAACGGATCAAATTGGTTCCGATTTTGGTGCATCTGGAGTGTTAAAACGGTACATAAAATAGTTTAATTACTCTAGAACTCGATTGTGGCGTTCAAATCTGTCCTTAAGGTCCTTCAGATGAAGTTCAAACGTAGCAATCGTTTGACTTGCTTTAGAGGGCGATTATGCATTAAGGTATCCGCTGGAAAATATACACCTTGTAGGCTCAGACGCAGGGCTTGAAACCTTACTCGTATTTGTAATTGTAACTGTGGCGAAAAAGTAAAACACTTCCCATGCATGATGTCCCAAAACGGGTGTTAATAATTCCACAGAATTACTGTCAAAGCACCAAAACTAGCTGTTTCATCGAAAAACAAGATCCAAACAGACGGCTATAAAGGATGATGTTACAGAACCAAATGCAGGTAGGTGGGTGAAACTTTCATTTAATGGTTACACTGTCATTTCCATGACATCCACGTAATAAAAGTCGCTTTTCCGTAGGTCCTACAACTTAGTGGTGGATGAAATATTAAGTCCAGTGATTGACTTTACGGTCTGTAAAAGACTGCGAATCCATCGATGCTGACTCCGCATGAAAGACCGAATGGAAACTCTTGGTTTCAAGATTAGGGGAACATTGACCGAAACAGGTTTATAATGAGATCAGTCAAATCCACCTCCCCCTTGTATTCCGCTTACACTTAGCACGAGTATATGCATGTTGATTTCGCATTTTATTTTCCAAACCCGGGGTATGGTTACATCACGCCATGTACTGTGTTATGCAATCTACAGAGGTGATAGCCATGTTCTCAGTTAACCTGGTCGTTTGCACAGCTTTCTACATAGGAAGAAAAATCTACGGTTTAACGTGATATCCTGCTACAGTGTTGTGTCTTCTCAATATTTCGAAATTAGGAAATAGAACCTATTACTTTAGATATCACAAATATCAACCCCTAACGAAGTTGCGCTGGGCTGTTGGTCTCATACCACATTCAAACATCTGATTTGGGATGGGATTCTAAAACTAGTTGCAACTCTCAAAATCGAAAGCTAGAACAAAATTTCGACAGCGTAATCCTAATTCAGCAATATCGGGTATTCTCATCAGCCGTTTACACACATGGATATGGAATGGCTAGTAGGAATGCAAAGAGATTCAAGCCGTAATATCATTGGATAACGGAAAGTATCTGTGTGCAACCTAGCCATTCTACTAGGTGTATGTAATCGGCTAACGGGAATACGCGAAGTAGCCGAATTAGGATAATCTGAACGAAATGTACCGTACGTTTGATAAGAGTCTTCCGTTTTTGCTCAGTCGCCGCGCAGGTCAGGGGTAGATTGGAGCGCACTAATTTGCCGACCCACCAATGGCATGTAAGTCTACTGTATTTACTCACCCATGCATGTGTGGGGGTGAATACGACGTGAGGACGCATATCGGTGCATGTGTCCTTGAAATATGTTAATTACCCTCAGCGAGTTCGACACCGGTCAGCTCAGATTGGGTCGATGCCGACGTTTTTGGCTCGTGGTTTGCAACATCTCGACATCAGTTCATAATGCACTGGCTACCGTGTTCAAATGTTGGTGGCGCTTCGACAGTTGCTTAATGTTATCCCAGCAAATGATAAAAGGGTTAGTGACAACGCTGTTGTAGACGGAATGTTACCTTCACATAAACCACCTTAGCGAAATAAGAATTCGTAACAATTAGACGGTGAAAATATGAGATGCTACTTCTGCATAAATGAGTCCGGAACAATGTCTACCAGCTACTGGAGGCTCATCGGATCTATTTGCCAGTGCGCAGCCGCCTAAGGAGTTAATTCCAGCAGAATACAGAAATAAAAAGTAAGCTGAGTGCAGTGGCTTTTGAACAGATTTTATCAAATCTCATTTTATTCCATCAGCTTGGACAATTGAATCAAAATCAGTTCCGCAATGAGCATGAGAAGGAATTTTACAGTATTGGTATGGTAAAAGAATCCTAGAAGTAGATAAAGTAGCGTTTAGGTCAAATCTAATCACCCATTTTAGAAAGAAAGGTGATGGAAGAATCCAGCGCGTACGATGCATTTATTTGATGAAACCAGTCTGTTTACGGCTGAATATTCAAGCGTTGTTGGTGTATTAAGCATTTTATTGACCTGACTTGAGTTCTCCGCCTTGGCAGACTTGAATGTTTAAATATTCCTTATCGCCCAGATACGTATCCGGCCAATCTGGAAAACCCTAATATGCCATCCTACTAGAATTTTTGGTACTTTAAATATCCATGGAAACTGTGTAAATAGATCACCGACGATTCACGCTCAACCGTTTGTTCCACGGTCATGACACATTCAGTAGTTGCGAATGCTTAACAAGCGTAAAAGTATTGTCCATTGGTTAATTTCCGGTGGCCGGTGGGACTCTCTGGGACTCTTTTAACTTCCGATATAATTCCACGGGATGTACAGCTGAGCGGCTAATCGTACTCCCACAACGACAGAACAACAACAGATCATGGTGACGTGCTGGTATAGATTTGTTTTCCTATTTCGTTAGACTGCTGCTACCAAAAGAAATGCGGATGTTCTACGTGTGCCCTAAAGCTCGATCCACCTGAGTGTTGGCGAAATGTGGGTGGATGAGATTTACTGTTTTATGTGAAGCTGCCGTTTGCACTAGTTGCAAAATACCCAAGACAAAATGAACCGTAATCGCTTTCAGCTCATACGTGCTTTTGACACGTCAAAGAAATTGACCAGGGGTTCAAATTCCCTACAGGTCTTGTGAACTGGAAGCAGAGAGTGCGGAGATGATATCTGAGATTGGGGCAGCACTACACGTCTGCTGGTGGACTCGCACCAAACCGCAATCAGATCCCTCATGTATGAATTTGAAGTTGACCAGCTGCTAACAACTTGTCATGCAGTGTGAGGCATGAATCCAGTAATAGCTAGTGAACATACAGGGGCCCTAGCTTGGCGAAAGCTGCTGCTTTCACACTCGCTTCCGTAGCAGTCATCCTAGGAATACTGTAAACTGGCTTCCATGAACGTACCTGAGCTACAAATCAAGTGGACTGGTCACCACAGCAAGATTCATCTATCGAAGCAATATAGGCAATCCTAAAGGAGTATTGAAAATGATTGTGCGCAAGATCCGTACCCTTCAATTATCAGATGGTTGCACTAATGAAACTAAAATGGTTCGACAAGTATATTTTATTTGATTAGACATTGACGTGTACTAAGGAATAAATTCAGTCCGATGGGTTCTGCCGCCGATTACGTGGTGTCATAATCATGGCTGATTTCACGCAACAGCACCAGTGTTCAAAAATCCCAGCCACAACGAAGACGACCCACAAGAGGATCATTCATTAAGTGACGCTGCACTTGAGGAGAACAGATGACGGAGCAATGTTAAAGGGTTCAGCCGGACAGTCCCTGACTTCCAGGAGGGACCATGTGTCGGCACTTGTGATGAACTTCAATTCCTTATTCGCAAATATTTAGGAGGTGGTACAGAGTTGAATAATGAACAATGAATTTATACGGGTTAAGAAGCGTTGCTTTACAAGCCCCGTTGGGTAGTTGGTGGGGAAATCAACATAATAATTATGATGAAAAGGATAGTAAAATAGTTAACACTTTAAATACGAAAATAAGGACATATCGTTTGCTTCGCTGCAGTCCTGCGATTCACTTAGATTCACAACACCCACAGTTAACAACAAATAATTCCAGGGTAAACTCCAGGTGTAGGATGGAGACGTAGTGTTAAGTAACAAAGTGTAAGTGGATGAGTGCATCGTCCAACCGTCTTTTTAATATTGTTAGTGTCGGTGCAGAGACGACCGATTCTGGGAGAGCATTCCACGGGTGACAGACACGGATGGAAAAGAAATTTCTGTGGCACTCCAGACGACTGTATTGTTCTGCGAGTTTTAATGAGTGGCCCCTCAGGTTTGTATTGCTGCTGAGTTGCAGTAAAGGGCGGCACACATGATGTGGGTCTCGCAGAATCAAGTATGTCATAATCAGGTCGCCTCGTAGCCTGCGATAGCTTCCACTGAACAATCCTAGTCGTCGCAGCCTCTGCTGGTAGGACAGATTGCGCATTCCAGTTACGTTCTTAGATGCGCGGCGTTGAGGCTGCTCCAGTGCATTAAGGTCGTGTTTCAGCCATGGATGCCAGGCTTGAATTGCGTATTCGACATGGGGGGCGAACATCCGCACTGAGCATTTGTCGAAATATGGAGCTATTTATTTGTCCAAACGCCCGCCTCAACAGCCCAACGTGTTGATTCCCGGTCTTCGAGGCCTTTTCCGATTGCCTGGAGCAACCCAAGTCATCTTGAACCAGGACACCCAAGTCACGTTCGAGAGTTGATTGTTGCAGTACATCCGTTCCGAGTCGGTATGAGTAGCTGCCCTGATGTCGGATGGAAAGCACCTTGCATTTACTGACGTTGAAATGCAATAAGTTTTGGATCGACCATTGATACACTGTATCTAAGTCACTTTGGAGCACATGTTGGTCGGCGTTCGCCTGGATCCTGCGCCAGATCTTGATATCGTCGGCAAACATTAGGAAGTTTGAAGCGATTCCCTGTGCAAGATCATTAATAAACACCAGAAACAAACGTGGACCTAGAACCGAGCCTTGCGGCACACTACACTCGACTTGTATGGGGTCCGATAAAGAGCTCCGAACTCTGACCACTAATTGCCTTTGAAATAGAAAGTTGGCGATCCAGCTTAAAAGAGGGTCTCCGATCCCGTAATGCTGCATCTTGGATAGTAGTATCCGATGGTCTAGACGATCGAAAGCCTTGGAAAAATCCAGGTATATCACTTCAACACCTTCTCCAGCGTCGGCTGCCTCGGTCCAACTACTGCGTGCAATGAGTAAATTAGTTGTACATGACCGCTGTCGACGGAAACCGTGCTGTTCAGGAGTGATGAGGTTGCAGTTTTCCAGATAGCACACCAGTGCATCGGCAACTATGGATTCCATGACCTTGGATAGTATAGGAAGAAGGGTTACTGGGCGGTAGTTGGAGGGATCAGATCTGCTTCCACCTTTGTGAATCGGGCTTATTATTCCAAGCTTCCACATGGCGGGAACTTGGTTCTGGTCTAAGCAGTGCTGGAAAAACTGAGCAAAATGTCCTGCCAGTTGGTTTGCTGCTACTCCCAATGCCTCATGACGAATGGCGTCGACACCTGGCGAGCTGTGTTTGCGTAGAGAGGTCAGCTTTTGCAATACAGCCTCTGCGGTAAAATTGATGTGGGTTAGTCCTGGTGAGCAGAAGACAAAACTTGGGAGATCGCTTGGTGGCAAGACCCTTTGAAACGTGGGGGCGTATTGCATCTGCAGCGCGTTTGCAGCTTCCATAGACGTTCTTGCTGGGCCGTCAGCCGCCTTGAGTGGAGGAAATCCTTGCCTCACCTTTCGTAGGCTATTAACGTGCTTGTACAGCAGTTTGTGGTTAGCACTGAAGGTTTTTTCGATGTTCTGCTGATAGGCGGCTTTGTCTTCTCTTAACAGTTGAGTGCAGTGGTTACGTTGGGCTACGTAGTTGTCCCACGTTTCTGGTGCTGGAGCTTCTCTGTACACTCGCCATGCTGCGTTACGTACTATCATCCATTTTCGGGTTCTGCTCCTAACGAAAGAAACTGATTTGCACTTATTGCAAGCTTTTATCTCTGAAGCCTGTGCAATCAGCTGACTGAATGTGTTGACGAACTCGAGCCAGGCGACTTCTGGGGGTTTTTCTTCGAGGAAAACCATATTGTGGCGCTGACTAGCTGGGCGAGTCGGTCGTACCTTGTGATGGTTCTCACAGTATCATCGTTATCATGCAGATATTCTGCATAGCAGACGAAGTTGAAACTGATGACTGCGTGATCACTGCGACCCAACGGGCAGTCTAAGACCAACGCATCAATCATATGCTCCTCGTTGGTAGGCACAAGATCCAACACAGATGGCCTGTTACCAGTTCTGAACCGAGTGGGCAAAGTGATGTGGTTGTAAAGAGGAACAGTGGTTACTAGATCTTGTAGATCGGCTTTGAATTGTTCGTCGGTTGTGGCAGGGGCTTCTAAACAATGTACGTTAAAATCACCCATGATAAGAACGTGAGTGTACTTTTGTTGTAAACTGCACCTTAAAGCAGCCATTAGGTGGTAGTCGGTTTCGGGTGTTGAGTTAGGGGCGCGGTACACCAAGACGATAAGGCAAACGTCCCTGCCTTTTAACTGCAACCGGCACCAAAGAGAGTCAGGGAAGTGCGAGTCTGAATCCTCCACGGCTTCGCACTGTAAGTCGTTTCGGTAGTACAGGATTACCCCTCCTCCTTTTGTGAGCCTATCGTTCCGGATCAGCGACATGCCGGGTAGCGACACTTCAGCGTCCGTCATTCCCGTGTGCAACCATATCTCGGTGATACCAATGACATCATACGAGCCGGAAGCTTGGCGATCTTTCAGTTCAGCCAGTTTGTTAGAAAGTCCCTGAGCATTTGTATACAAGCAGGCCAGTTTCTCGGTCTCTAGGAGCCCGCAGAGAGGTGAAGGTGTCAAGTGTGGGAGAATGCCGACCAATGGGAGGTCAGGCAGTTACTCGATTTTTTGATGGGTCCATGACACCTCGTTTGCAACTTGATTCGGCCAAGGTGCTTTCCAGCCTTCGTCTAGACCTACGTCAGTCAATTAAAGCAGCAGTCAAGTTACGCTTTTGTACATTCGTCGGTATACTTGCTGCTTCAGTTGCTTTAATATTTGAGCTGTGCAAAGTGTTTGCGACCTTTAACCGAATTTCGGAAGGAAGATGTTTCCGATTTCTCCGCCATCGATCCAAAACATCCTTTGCTTGTTGCTCTGACTGAACCACAAGTTTTAGGATTCTAGGGCCGCATCCTCTATAGTTCGATGAGAGAGGTATCCTGGTGAGCGATAGTGCCACAACATTATTCAAATTAAGTGTTTCACGAATGAACCGCCACTGTTCTAAATCGTGCTTTCCGGTCTCTTGAACATCGTTAGAAGGATGTTCTGGCACACCATGTATGAAGATTGTGTTTAGGCGGTCTTGCTTGCTGTGCCCCTCTTCGGTGCTTCGTTTTGGTTGTCGCGCGCTCCAAGGGACATCAGGATAGATACGTATCACACAGGATTTGTGTTTTAGCGCGCTTGCGGAGAGCAAAACGTCTTCTACGTCTGTAGAGGATTCTAGAGTTACTCGAATAAGTCTGGGTTCACCATAGTGTGGCGAGTTCGGATGACGAGGAATTCGTAACAAGTTTATGGGCTTGGCTTTGATACTCATCTGCATACACAATGAGTTCCATTGGTCTTGGTCGTCTGATAACTTCTCCCGCAATGTGATGGCCGTAGATTCAGGGACATGTGAGCATACAACAGTCCGGGCACTGTTGTTGGATCCTTTTTAATCGATCTACAAGGTATGGTACTCATTTGTCTTGACTTGTTGACAAGTGATTGCTCTTGTTCTCTTTATTTGCGTTAACGGTGTTTACAATGGCAGAGGACGCAACGGCGGCCTCTCGGTGGACCCTTGCAGCAGTCTCTGCATATGTAACCGATGTTCTGGGAGGCTTAGTCTCGACAAGAGATATTTGAGCTACAGGTACCAAGGGTTGGTGTTTGGCTGCTTCATCCTTGTTAATACTAGATGTCAGGTCTAGTGGAGTTTGCTTAACCAGACGTTTTGAATGGTTCCTGATTTTCGTTGCCGTGTGTACTGTTTGATGCAGGTAGGTACAGTCTGTTTTTGCCCGGCGTTCTACCAAAGACAACGGAGATGGAGACGTGGCTGATTCCGGTGCAGGGGAAGCGGTTTGTTCAGCATTCCGTTGCTTAGCGGCCGCTACGCTTCTGTGGTCCCTACTCGCTTCCATTAAAGTAAGCTTATTTTTGATCCTCTGCTCTGCTTCTGCCATTAACCGGTCGCATTTCTCAGCTAGGATAAGCAAGCACTTAACGAGAGGGATGTTGGAACACGCAGTACAGAACCAAAATGTATCTTGAGAGCTATTTCGCTCCCGTAACTGTTGTTGGGACACATTTGCACATTTCGTATGGTACCATTCCAAACAGTGCGAACAAGCCAGACCGACTTTTACTACCCGATGACATTCTCCTAACCCACAAATGCCTTTCGATGGGAGTCTCTTCGGTTTTGCCTTTCTGCCATTCAATTTGGTGTCGCTACCTGACCCAATGGGTTGGTTAGCGTTCTGTACTTTAACAGCTTTGAGAGCGGCGCACATCGGTCAGGCGAGCGTGGTGGTTGCAAGGTCAAAATAGAAAGTAGCATATACATCTGCCGGACAGAGAGGAGGTTGTCTACCCGCATTTCGGAATACATTCCGCGGAATCTAACTCTCAGCGATGCTACAATACCCGTTAGCTCTGTTGCCCGGCGCTTACTCGACTGATCGATGTGCCAAAACTGCCGAAAGACATTAAAGGTGATAAACAAACAGAAAAATCAAAAGTTACTGCGTTTTACTGAAGCTTCTGCCATCCAGCGTTTGAAGTCTAACCTGTGCAAACAGCTTGTGTTTGTGATTAACCTTGATTTGTCATGGTAGGGTGCAGCTGCCTTACTAGCACAACAAACCAGCGATTTCTGCTTTTGACCTGTTATTGTTATTGTAGAGGGGCCGCTTCCAAGAATGGCTCTGGGGAGCTCGTCGGAGCTAGCTGAGAGCGCATCGCGAAAGACGGCTAGCGACGAGCCTGGGCCCGGAACTACGGAGCGGGAATATGTGGACAGCACAATAAATCAGACAAATACGCCGCTAGCGCAGCCCACAGGACCGAGGCCGAGCCGATTGACACAGCTCAGAACAAGCAAGTCGAGAGCTCTCGAACGACTCCTGGCCGATCCAAATCGGGTGCAGCGAAGCGGAGATCGAGGCGAAAACAGGAAGGCGGATCTTCCAAGTCAGAGCTCCCGAGGCGAAGGATTGGCTCGCCTCTAACATCCGTACCTGTGTTGCGTGGTGGGACGGAAATCTAGTCGATACTCAATGGCGCGCGCGAGACCCTGATGTGCCCATTTTCGGTGTGCAATAAACGTCTACCCCCCTGTCTTGTCGTTCTC